>BLSH010178765.1:0-15607 GCA_018402905.1 Glandirana rugosa
GTTCCTTCTCCCTACTTTTCAGGGAGAAGAAACTAAGAGATTGTACGATCTGTACAGAGCTTTGTTTTGTTTGTCAACACAGGGCTCTGGGCTGTTATTGGGCACAGCCAATCTGGGACCTACTGACAAAATCCTGCTGTGTCTAATCATAGTGGCAGTTGACAGGATGGGGGGCGCACGTGTGCAAGAGGCCAGCGATTTTCAGGTACATCACTGTGTCTGTAGGAGTCGCCCATCCGCAGTACAATGTGGACAGTCCTAAAGAGGCTAAAGAAAATTTCTGTGTTGTGGCTTTCAACATGAAATTACATTTTTGGTGAATTAATTTAGAAGAAGAGGCATTGGAGGATTACTTTGTCTGCTCCCAAATATGAATAAAATGTCCCCTCTCTGTCTCCAGCAACTACTGTTGAATTGATAGTCCCCGGGGAGCTTTTATTTAACTGCAGGGAGCCATCCCCTGGAATTACCCAAAGGTGCTTGAATAGTCCCCTTTCTGCCCATGGACCCTCTGCTGATGGCCCTGGATATCTGTGTATGGTTTAACATTATATGTATTGGGACAAATGGCCAGCTGCAAATGTGTGAAGAAGCAGATAGTGCCTGCTTCAGCAGGAAAAGGGTCCCTAAACAGGTGTAAAACTGACTGAAAACGGGTGTTGTTGTCTAAATCCAGTCTTTGCTCATATCTGGTGTTAGAACTTATGGAAGCCAGACACATGAGATGTGCATGTCCGGGCCTATTTGGCCTACACAGACGGCTTCTGGGACAGACTGATATCTGAGAGTTAGAGATTTGAAGGAAATAGATAGTCACCATCAGGACAGACCAGTGTGTTTGAGATAAACAAGTAGCAGGCTATATGTGAGGCAACATCTGGTCCAGTCTTGTGATCAATGGAACCAGTTAACCAGAGAAGCTGAGAATGAGAGGAAAAGGGCAGAAAAACGGTTTCAAGCCCCCCTTTTCCTATGGGATAGCAACAGCGGAGTTTCTAGCTCCCCTGAGGTGGAAAAGTGAGGGAATAGTCCCCATTGGTCCCCCATTGGGGAAGATTAGTCAGGTGACCCCTGTAGTTAGGCAGTTTTGGTGGTCAAATTTCAAATAAGAGGGGTCCGGCCCCCCAGTCTCCACTGGCCTTTCTAGCATTCAAGCTGTGATTTTCTAGGAGCTTTTGTCTTCATTGAGGAAATAGCGCTGGTTTGGCTGAAGAAGATGTCCCTACTAAGAAGATTGATTGAGAGAGCCGGGGAAGAAGGAGAAGAATGGATCAGAAGGTGTTTGAGCCTACCTAAAATGCCGGGTCAAGCCCCTCAAGAGAGCCCACAGATCCCCGCCAGCTCCGGCTTTCCAGCGATCGCCGCTTCTAACAGCCAGAACGATCCGAGGACTCTGGGGCAAGTCAGTGTGACTGAGGCTGAAGACACCTGAGCCATGATTGAGGAAGAGGAAGAGCGGCAGTGAGCGGAAGATCTGGCTCGTCACATGCCTCGGAGTAACACTTCCCTCCCAATGGAGGGGCGGGCAAAGAGGCTGCGCCTGTGCCGGCAACGTTACTCCCCTTCTCATCCCAGAAATGGCTCAGCCTGTAACACTGGTGCTGGAGCATAATGCAGCGGTGGGATGCCAACAAGAAGGTTAAGAGAGGCCAGAATAAGAAGAGACGGTCCAGCGAAAAGGGTGCCGCCTGGTTCATCAGCGGGCGCCCGAACACTCCCCAAGACAAGAAGCTCTGGACCAGTCCCCGGCGGCAGCAGGAAGGGAAGAAGTGCATCAGAGAGAAGGCAGTCACATACCTGTTGTGTGCTCTTCACAAAGCTCAAGCCCAGAAGTGCCTGTGGTGTCCCCCATGCTTGGTAAGTTTACTTCCAATATGGTTGATTTGTTTTCATCTGTTTTAGTCAGAACCATTAGGGACTTACAAATGTTTAAGGCATAGGTGTGCACAGCCTATTGCATTAGGGTGTGCACCACAAAGCTCAAACAAGCATGAGTGTGTGTGTATATACGTCAGAAGGGCAGAGATCGGTGTCAGTAGTTTCTTTTTATTTTATTTTATTTTTATTATTTTTTATAATATTATATTTTATTATTTTTTTTTACAATTTTATTTAGGAGCCCTGCTGGGGGCCTTTGATGAAATATCAGGGGTCTAAACAGACCCCTGATGTGTCACTTTTGCGACAGAGAAAGGGACTGAGGACAGAAATTCCCCCATCCCTTTCTCTGCAGCCAGGTAGCAGGGGTAATCTGCACAGAACAGGGTAATTAAGGTGAGTCCGGGCACACCTGCCACCCTATGTGTGCAAGCCTATGTGCAACCTACGTTTAACCTCTTGCTTACTGGGCACTTAAACCTCCCTCCTGTCCAGACCAATTTTTCGCTTTTGGCACTGTTTTGAATGAGATGTTGTACCCAAACAAAGTTTATATAAATTTTTTCCCACAAATAGCGCTTCCTTTTGGTGGTATTTGATCACCTCTGCGTCATTTCTGATCGCTGCTATAAACAAACAAAGAGCAACGATTTAAAAAAAAAAAAAAACAATATTTTTTACTTTTTGCTAAAATACAAATCCAAAAAAAATAATAATGATAAAAAAAAAATATTCATCAGGTTTGGCCGATATATATTCTTCTACATATTTTTGGTAAAAAAATTGCAATAGGCATTTATTGATTGGTTTGCGCAAAAGTTATTTCGTCTACAAACTATGGGAATTGATTTATGGCATTTTTAATTTTTTACTAGTAATGGCGGCGATCTGCGATTTTTATCGGGACTGCGATATTGCGGCGGACATGTCGGACATTTTTGACACTTTTTTGGGACCAATGACATTTATACAGCGATCAGAAATTTAAATGTCCACTGATTACTGTATAAATGTCATTGGCAGTGAAGGGGTTAACCTGCAGGGGGCAGTGAAGGGGTTAGGTGTTTTCCCTGGGTGTGTTCTAACTGTGGGGGGGGCGGGGCTGGTTGGGACATAACAGATCTAACTGATCCCAGTGACAGGGATCAGTAGATCTGTCATTTCCCGTTCACAGAACGGAGAACCGCCATGTTTACATCAGCGGTTCCACTTTCTATAGCTCTGACAGGGGATCGCGGGTCTCAGGCGGACACCGAGTCAGACGGGCACCCCCATGCAGCGTGCGGCGGCTGCGTGCGCCGCCACCGCCTGTGAGTGCGCGCCAGGAGCGCGCACAAGAGCTGGACGTCCATGGACATCCACCCAGAAATTCAGATTCACGCTAAAGCCGTACTTCGGCTATAGCGTGGATCTGAAAGTGTTAAGGATAGCAGTAGCTCTGTTAGCAATTCCTGTGTCTCTCAGACTGGAAATGTCCAGATAGCTGGTAACACTTCTGTGGATGTGGAGAATGTAGCTGAAGTATGGGCGCCATCTAGTGGCGCTAGTGCTAATTGTCAGGCTTCACATTCAGCAGAAGTTATAAGGTCCAGTAGTGTACCTGATTCAATTAGGAAAGAAGTTTTGCCATGTTTTTGTCACCGCTAGGTTTTCACATTTCTTTAAATGTAAAGGAAAAAATTTGGAGTGGAGATTTTATAGATTTGTTAAGTTTGCTACCATCCGCAAGAGACGGGAAACAAGGTAAGGAAGAAGAAAATGATAGAAAGAAAATTGCATCTAAATCTTTTAATAACTGGTTACAAGGGTTTTGTATTTTTTCCAGTGTGCTTTGTGAAAAACACCCGGATGTGTGTCCTGGTCTTTTTCAACATCTGGATATTATCTTAGAAGCTTACAGGAGTTTTGGTGGGTTGGCTTGGTATGCGTATTATGAGTCTTTTTGTAAAAAGAAAGCAGTGCATTCTGCTTTACCGTGGGGTACAAAAGATGTCGGCCTTTGGCTGAATCTTTTTCTGCCCCAAAGACCTCAGTATGCCAAGCCAGCTCCCATTGCTAGTCAGGCAACTCACACTGGTTACCGCAAAGGAATTTGTTTCAAATTTAACGAGAACCAGTGTAGTTGGCCAAATATGTGTAAATACAGACATGAGTGCGCATTCTGCTCTGGAACACACCCTGTTTCAAAATGCTTTAAAAAATTGGCAAATACAAATCAGCAGCAAAGTAGGGACCCCCTTTCAAACAGCTCAATCACCGGTGAACCTGCTAGAAATGGTTCAGTGGCTACAGGCTTTCCCAGAACAAGTGACAGCACATCTGCTGTTTAAAGGTTTTTTGTTACGGTTTCCAGCTGCCTAGTTTTGAAGGTATAGGTTGCACAATACACAGCAATTTAAAATCCACGGTTGGTTTAGAGAAGGTCATGGAAGAAAAGATCAAAAATGAAATTGCTTTGGGTAGAGTAGCAGGTCCTTTTAAAGTTCGTCTATTTACGAATTTTAGGTTATCCCCACTGGGTATAGTCCCCAAGAAAGAGAAGAATTCTTATAGGCTCATTTATCACCTATCTTACCCAAAGGGTGAGTCTTTGAATGGTCAAATTCAAAAGGACTCCTGTTCAGTGAATTATGCTTCCTTTGAAGATGCATTGTTCTTACTAAGAAAGTTAGGTAAGGAGGCTCTATTGGCAAAGGCGGACACAAAATCAGCATTCAGGCTTTTGCCAATTGATGCTGCAGCTTTTAACTCCCTTGGTTTTTTCTTTAACAAAAAATGTTACTTCGACAAATGCCTGCCCATGGGGTGTGCACTTTCATGTTATTATTTTGAGGAATTTGCATCTTTCCTGGAGTGGGTAGTGGCAAAAGTAGGAAGGTCTGAGGATATAATGCATTATTTGGATGACTTCCTTTTCTGACCAGAAAAAATGCATGGTGAAACCTTCTTTTCCATTTGTGGTAGGTTTGGAATCCCATTAGCCAGGGATAAGACTATTTACCCTACAATGTGTCTTGAATAGAGTTGAGCGAACACCTGGACGTTCGGGTTCTGCGGGTCCGACCGAACTTTGGGAAAAAGTCCGGGTTCGGCACCGAACGTTGCCCGAACGTTATCCCGGACCCAGAACCCCATTGAAGTCAATGGGGACCAGAACTTTTAGGCACAAAAATGGCTGTAACAAAGTCCTGGTAAGTGCTAGAGGGCTGCAAAAGGAAGTAAAATGGGGGTAAGAGTGGGGCAAGTGCCCTACAAAAAAATGGGGATAGGGAAAATAAATTAAAATCAAATAAACTAGGAGATGATTTTTGAACAATAATGTGTCGCTTACAGCTGCAGCTAAAACCTCTCCCTTTAGAACTAGGAGATGATTTTTGAACAATAATCTGTCCCTCTAAGCAGAAGCCTCTACCTAGTGCAGTCAGATCGCTCAAAGCAGCAGTATGTGAAATCTCAAATTACTCCCACAATCTGATCGTTGTGTACGATCGTAACGATCGTTGTGTTAGGCAGGGTTTGATCTGCAATGTGTCACTCAAAGCAGCAGTATGTGAAATCTCAATTTACT
This sequence comes from Glandirana rugosa, assembly GCA_018402905.1. Taxonomy (NCBI): domain Eukaryota; kingdom Metazoa; phylum Chordata; class Amphibia; order Anura; family Ranidae; genus Glandirana; species Glandirana rugosa. Next base: position 5,447 of record BLSH010178765.1, read on the forward strand.
CCAACAATCTGATCATTGTGCACGATCGTAGCGATCGTTGTGTTATGCAGAGTTTGATCTGCAATCTGCAAATCTGTCACTCAAAGCAGTATGTGAAATCTCAAATTTCTGCAATCTGTCCCTCAGAGCAACAGCAGTAGTAATCTCAGGATGCAGGTTCAGATGTTAAAATGTCTGCAATCTCTCCCTGACAAAAATGCCAGCAGCTTCCTCTCCCTACACTAACCCAAGAGCATGTGACATGCAGCACTGTGACTCCAGCTTATAAAGAGGTTGGGTCACATGATGCACTGGCCAATCACAGCCATGCCATTAGTAGGCATGGCTGTGATGGCTTCTAAGGGCAAACCAGTGAAACGCTTGTTGATTGGCTGCCCTTCAGCTATTCAACATGCGTGATCAACTACCAGAACCCAGAACCCGAACCCGAACGTTTTTTGAAATGTCTGTGTTCGGGTCCGGGTCCCGGACACCAGAAAGTTCGGTACGGACCCGAACGTTACAGTCCGGGTTCGCGCAACACTATTCTTGAATTTTTTACGTATTATTATTGACACAAACCTGATGGAATTTTGGCTGCCCATGGAAAAGATTATTAAGATAGTATTTTTAATAACCATGTTATCAAGAAAGAGGAAAGTGACACTTAAAGACATGCAATCTCTCCTAGGTCAGCTAGCTTTTGCAACACGAGTAATGCCGGTCGGAAGGATTTTTTTCCCGGAGGCTTTATTCAGCTATTGCTGGGCTGAAATCTCCCCCTGTGCACATAAGGTTATCCCACGAAATTCAGGCAGATCTGGCGGTTTGGTTAGAATTTCTGAAATTTTTTTAATGGAAAATCAGTCTGGCAGCAGGCATTTATATCAGATAGGGATTTCTGCCTCCAGATGGATGCCACCGGATTGAAAGGTTTCGCAGCCATATGGAAGACCCATTGGTGTGCAGGGCCATGGGACATTGTTTAGAAACACAAAGGTTACTTAAGGAACAGTGTTCTGCTAGAATTATTTCCCATATTAGTAGCATTAGAACTTTGGGGAGAGTGTTTCAAAAACAAAAGTATATTGGTTAGTACTGACAATAAGGGTGTTATGTATGCTTTGAACTGTTTGACATCCAAGTCTCCGCCAGTTATAATTCTGTTAAAGTGTATCATTCTTAAGTGTTTGAATTCTAATATTTGGCTGAAGGCCAGATACATCCCTGGCAGAACAAATGACTTGGCGGACGCGTTATCTCGATTTCAGATGGAACGTTTTGCATCAATACTGCCAAATGCGGACCCGGTGGGTTTATCTTGTCCAAAGCATTTATGGATATTGATTTAGGTCAAGTGTTAAAGAATATTAAGGATTCCATTGCCCCTTCCACTATGGTGGGATACCAGTCAGCCTGGTGGTTGAAGGCTGCTTTTCTGCAGCGTTTTGGCATGGACACATCGGTGGTGTCAGAAGTTTTAGCCCTGGCATTTTTAGAAGAACTATTTAAACATAATTATTCCTGGTCTCACATAAATAAAATATTGCCTGGGATCTCTTTCTTTTTGAAGTTGAACAATTTTCCCTCTATTTTCAATTTCATGACGGTTAAACAGGCCATGAAAGGTTATAAGAGAAGTTACAAAGTGGTGGATTCTAGAGTGCCAATTTCTTTCAAAATTTTAAGGAAGTTATGTGTTGCCACAGAGACAATCTGTTGATCCAAGTTTGAATCACAGCTATTTAAGGCCGCATTCTTGGTAGCATTTTTGCTGCACTGAGGATCTCTGAGTTAGTAATGGTGTCTAAGTATAAAAAAAAGTTGGCTACAGGTTGAGGATATCTGTCTGGAAGAGGAGCAAATAAAAATCTGCATCAGGAGGTCCAAAACTGACCAATTAGGTAAAAGTTCATGGGTCATTCTACATAAATATAAATCTTCTTCTCTATGTCCATTGTTTGCAGTGAAAGAATATCTGAAGCTGAGACCAACGGGTGAGGGGCTGCTGTTCGTGAATATGGACAGGTCCCCAGTAACCAAGTTCCAATTCATGTCCGTTTTTAATAAATGTAAAAAGCTTCTAGGCCTGAATGACTGCAGATTAACATCACATTCTTTAAGATAGGTGCAGCCTCAGAGGCAGCCAGAACAGGTTTAGGAGAAGGTGTCATTAAAAAAATTGGAAGATGGCGTTCGGATAGTTTCTTGCTTTATGTACGTCCTAACTCTCTAATTTGATAATTTCAGGTTCGAAAACAATTGTATGGATTGTGGGCCATTCCTTTGTTCATTGGGCAAGAATAAGAGCCGAGGAGAGAATCTACACTGGGAACCTTGGCCTAGATCAAGAGCAGTTTACAGTGATTTGGCATGGAAAAAGGGGTATGGTTTGGGCAGATTTATTTCCAGAACTAGGGAAATTGTTTCAGAAATGGCCAGCTCCACACATTTTAATTTTACATCTGGGAGGTAACAATCTAGGTAATTGGAAGACATTGAGTTTAATATTTACCATCAGAGATGACCTGGTGAGATTCCACCTAGCTTCCCCTACAACAGTGATAGTGTTTTCTGAGATAATACCTTGCCTTAGATGGCTCACTTGTAAGCATTTATACCCACTTGAAAAAGTTAGGAAAAGAGTAAATAGGTCAGTTGAGAATTTTCTTGGTTCTTTCGCAGGAATTTCGTTCAGGCACACAGAATTAGAGGGCAGTATTGCTGGACTTTATAGGAAGGATGGGATACACCTTACGGACATTGGTCTGGACATATTCAATACAGGTCTTGGTACCTGTATTGAAAGGGCCGTGGTCTGGGGGGGATCTGGATGACAGATGATTTTCACTTGTCATTTGGGCGATTCCCCGTTTTATTGGTTAATGCAGCTTGAGCTGTAGTGGCAGAGCTGTTACACGTGATATAAATTTAATTATATAATTAATTTGATTGTTAAAACCAACAACAATAAAGGCTGCGCCCATATTTTATGCCAAACAAAAGGTGTGTCATGTCTTATTATCAAAAAACTGCCGTTTGCTGTCCCATGGGGCATCTCTGTCTTGAGGAGCAGTAGGCAGCTGTGCAACAAAATAGCTAAGAGGCTGAAACACATTTGTGTTTGTTGTTATGCCAAGCATCCCCACTGTGGACAAAACATTATGTTCTTGAGTGAATAAAAGTAGTCTCAAAGCACTAAGGCCTCATTTACACTGCTGCTGATAAACTGACATTTTGAGGCATTTGGGCGTATTTTTCAGCTGCCCCTGAACTTTCCTCTATGTTATCTTATCAGTGCATTTACACAGGGTCATTTACGGTCGTTTCCAGGCAGTTGAGTTTAAAGCCTTGCATTTGAAATGCGAAACAGCTTGTAAACACCGATAAACGCGCCTAAACGCCGTAACTCGCGTCTAGGACCATTTCGTTTACAGGCATTTCCATTTAAAAAAAAAAAATCTTTAAAAATGCTCCTAGATGCAAACACTGCTAAACGCCGCTAAACGCCGCATGCAAAATGTGTCAAAAAGGCAGTTTTAGACGTCGGCTTCTAGCTGTCAAAATAAATCGTTCAGGGGAGGTTAACATAGCGTCCCATGTAAATGGAGCCTTAAATGTATTCTGCTGATTGTACTGAGTCTTTAGAAAAATCTCCATTTGATGTTAAATCTTCCAGTTTTTTTAAACTTGCAATCAGTAAAGTTAAAGGAGAGGAAATAAAACTAGAATGAATAGCAGGCAGCACTGTAAGTGAAATGCATTAATTCAATGTATCCAAATTGATGTCCTTTCAGAGATCTGGCTCTCCAAAAATTGAGAGTGCAACAGGACCATTAAGTTAGTGCTTCCAGTTTAAGCAATATCTGATTCTAATAATAAAATATTGGGAAAAGGAAATAGCCTCTAAAAAGGGTGTCATTTTAGGCTTCTATTGTAATAGTTGATTCCATTCATAAATCAACAGAAAAAAAGGAGGTCACATGAAGTTGAAGCACTAAGCCTAAAATAATTTCAAATAAAATTGATTCAAAACTGTTAAAGCATCAGTTTAATATTTTACACTGCTGTTAAACCAGGGGTGGAGATTTGGCTTTATTCCACGCCAATATCTTTAGCTATTTGACTTTCTTATATAAAAGTGACTTGTTGCTTATTAGATGGCTTAGGCTGAGGTTTCAGTCATAGAGTGCTTGCCTGCTGCTTTGTATCCTTAATCCACAGTGCTCTGGGAATCATTTGTTATATGTTTAAATGTTTATCTGTAAAACAAAGATACAGTATATGTATACAGCATAAAAATATATACCACCAAAAAAATGTACTTTATTACATGCTACCAGTTCTTAGATGTAATGGCTGCATTTGTTTTCATTTACATAGTTACAAAAAAGGCACAAGTCCATCTAGTTCAACCAAATCCCATAAACAATCCTTCACCCAGTTGATCCAGAGGAAGGCAAAAAACCCCAGCAAAGCATGATCCAATTTGCTATAGCTGGGGGTAAAATTCCTGTGATAACCTTAAAGTAAATAACTCAACACCAAGTTCACTATATGGACCACTTGTGTATTTGTACATGTTGATCATATCCCCACTTAATCTCCTCTTCTCAAGAGTAAAGTTGAGCGAACACCTGGATGTTCGGGTTCGGCGGGTTCGGCCGAACTTCGCGGAAACGTTCAGGTTCAGTACCGAACGCTATCCGAACTTTACCCCGGACCCCGAACCCCATTGAAGTCAATGGGGACCCAAACTTTTCGGCACAAAAATGACTGTAAAAAAGTACTTGAAAGTGCTAGAGGGCTGCAAAAGGAAGAAAAATGGGAGATGTTATTAGATCTGCAATCCGTCCCTCAAAGCAGTAGTAATCGCTACCTAGTCCAGTATCAGATCGTTCTGTAATCAGATTGTTCTGTAATGCAGGATGAGAGATCGTTCTGTAATCAGATCGTTCTGTAATGCAGGATGAGATGTTATAGATCTACAATCTGTCCCCCAAAGCAGTAGTAGTAATCTCTACCTAGTTATTAGATCTGCAATCTGTCCCTCACAATCTGTCCCTCACAGCGCCGGCAGCATCCTCTCCCTACACTAACCCGAGAGCATGTGACATGCAACACTGTGACTCCAGCCTCATATAGAGGCTGGGTCACATGATGCACTGGCCAATCACAGTAATGCCGTTAGAAGGCATGGCTGTGATGGCTTCTAGGGAAAACAAGTGAAACGCTTGTTGATTGGCTGCCCTGCAGCTATTCAACATGCGTGATAAAATACCAGAACCCAGAACCCGAACGTTTTTCTCAAACGTTCGGGTTCGGTACACGGACACCCGAAAGTTCGGTACGGACCCAAACTTTACAGTTCGGGTTCGCTCAACTCTACTCAAGAGAGAATAAATTCAGTTCCTCTAATCTTTCCTCATTGCTGAGCTCCTCCATGCCTCTTATTAGCCTGGTTGCCCTTCTCTGTACTTTATCCAGTTCCCCGATAACCTTTTTGAGAACCAGTGCCAAAAACTGAACTGCATATTCCAGATGAGGTCTTACTAATGATTTGTACAGGGGAAAAATGATGTCTCTATCTCTGGAGTCCATACCTCTCTTAATACAAGAGAGGATTTTGCTTGCTTTGGAAACTGCAGCTTGGCATTGCATGCCATTATTAAGCTTATGATCTACCAAAACCCCCAGATCCTTCTCCACTTTGGATTCCCCCAGTTGTACCCCCTAGTATGTACGATGCATGCATATTCTTAGCCCCCAAATGCATAACTTTACATTTATCTATATTAAATCTCATTTGCCACATAGTCGCCCAATTAGACAGTGCATTGAGGTCTGCTTGTAAGTTGGAGACATCCAGCAAGGACGTTATTCCACTGCAAAGCTTGGTGTCATCTGCAAACACTGAAATGGTACTTTTAATCCCAGACCCTATATCATTTATAAATATATTGAAAAGTAAGGGTCCCAACATTGAACATTGGGGTACACCACTGATAACCTTAGACCATTCAGAGTAAGAATCATTAACCACTACTCTCTGAATTCGGTTTTTAAGCCAGTTTTCTATCCATTTACAAACTGATCTTTCCAAGCCTGTAGACTTTACCTTACACATTAGCCGTGTGTGGGGAACTGTGTCAAACACTTTTGCAAAATCCAAGTATACCACGTCCACAGCCACCCCTCTGTTTCAAGGTTTTACTTACCTCCTCATAAAAAGAAATCAGGTTTGTTTGAAAACTTCTGTCTTTCATGAATCCATGCTGTCTGTTGCTTAAAACATTTTTTTCCAACAAGAACTCATCTATGTATCTCCAATATCTTCCCAGCTATAGAAGTTAAACTAACAGGTCTATAGTTACTTGGTAAAGACTTTGATCCCTTTTTAAATATGGGCACCACATTGCCCCTACGCCAATCCAGTGGTACTATTCCAGTCATTAAGGAGTCCCTAAAAATTAGATACAATGGCTTTGAAAGGACAGAGCTCAATTCTTTTAGGATCCGTGGGTGACTGCCATCTGGTCCAGTTGCTTTATCTACCTTTATTCTGTCTAAATACTTCTGGACCATTTTACTTTTGAGTCATTGTGGATCATTTGTGGCTGTGTCACTACCACCCCCATTGTGGACATGAGCTCCCCCATACTCCTTTGTATACACAGAGCTGAAGAATGTATTTAATACGTTTGCCTTCTCTCTGTCCCCAGTCACGCAATCTAGATTATTTTGTAAAGGGCCTACATGCTCAGACCTGACCTTTTTACTATTAATATATTTGAATAATTTTTGGGGTTTGTCCTACTATCTTTTGCAATCTGTCATTCCTTTTGAATTTTTGTGTCCTTGATTTCCTTTTTACATATTCTGTTATATTCTTTGAAACATTTAAAAGATGATAGTGTTCCCTCATTTTTATATTTTTTAAATGCTCTTTTCTTATCATTTATAACTTTTTTAACTTTGGCCGTGAGTCACATAGGTTTTATTTTTAGCCTTTTACACTTATTGCTCATGGGAATATACTTTACAGTGAGTTTGCATACAGTCCTCTCTTAAAATTAAGTGTTTTTATCTTTCCCATATGTGTTTGTTGCTTGCAGCTTACATTAAATGAAATCATGTTATGGTCACTGTTACCCAGATGTTCTTTTATATCAATATTAGTAATAAGCTCTGCATGGTTTGAGATTACCAGGTCCAGCAAAGTGTCATTCCTAGTTGGGGCCTCAATAAACTGGGCCATAAAGTTGTCCTGTAATAGATTTATACATTTTTGCCCTTTAACTGTCCCAGCAGTGCAATTACTCCAGTTAATTTCCGGGTAGTTTAAATCCCCCATTATTATCACTGTCCCAGCCCTTACAGCTCTTTCTATCTGTGCAAGGAGCACAGTCTCCACCTCCTCTTTAACACTGGGAGGTCTATAACAACTCCAATGATAATCTTTGTAGTGTGCACACTCATATGCAGATCTACCCATAATGCTTCAGACTCATCACACTCTCCATCAACTAGGTCCTCATTCACACTCACTTCTCTAAGAACATTTCCAGCAAGGACAGAAAATACCTGTTAGACATTTTTTGTTGATACAAACAATGACTATTTTGATACCTTAAAAAGTCCAATAAGTCCAAGGAGGACTTATTTGGCTCTGTGCCAAAGCCTTCTTAATAGCATCATGGGCCCCTGGGCCTGGATTTGATTAAATGAAACATACATTTATGAGTATTTTCAATCAAATTGATTTTAAACAATAAGAAAGCATGACATAAATCAAGGACTAATCAACACAAAGAGCACAGTACAAGGGGAGGCAGGAGGGTACAATACAGGGGGGTCAGGAGGGCACAATACTGGGGTTAGGCGGGCACAGTACGGGTATGGCAGTAGAGCATGGGGAGCAGTAGGGCACAGTGTGGGGGTATGAGAGCACAGTACAGTGGGCAGGACAACACAATACAGGGGAGCAGTGGTGCACAGTAGAGGGGGGCAGGAGAGTAAAATATGGGGGGCGGGAGTGCCAGTACAGGGATCCAGAGGGCATAGTATGGCGGGGTAGGAGGGCACAGTACAGGGAGGAGCAGGAGAGCACAATACAGGGGGTTCAGGAGGGCACAGTATGAGGAAGTAAGAGGACACAGTATAGGGGGGGAAGGAGGGCACAGTAATGTATAATACTGTCACAGATCTTACCTGTTATGGCAGGCTGTCACAGGGACGAGGAGAGGGAAAGGAGGTTTTGGCTCTGTATCTCGCTCACTCTGCCTGTGTGTGCAACATTGAGAGTGGCTCCATGTAAGCCTGTAGTTCTAAATAGGAGTGCTCATGAAGTGAAGATTCTGGCCAGACTCTATAGATTCCCCACAGGGACAGGAGCACCCACATATCTGTAATTCAGCCAGAAACAGGGGAGATAAATTTAAAAAGAATAGCAAGAGCATTTGTTCATCAATGCCAGAAGTCTGCCAAGCAAAATAGGTGAGTTGGAAGGTTTGGTGCACAAAGAGAACTATGATTGAATTTGTATTGCTGAATCTTGGCTTCATCCTTCACATGACTGGGCTATTAATATCCCTGGCTATGTTCTCTTTTGGAGAGACATGGTAAAAAGGTGATTTTTAAATTAAACATGAAGCAGGTGCAAAGGAAGAGGGAAAAGAGTATTGACAATTAACTTGAAGGACTATAGCAGCCTTCAAAACTTCCACTCGCCTGTTCACATTTGGCGAGTAGAAATAAGCTGAGGGTGAGCATGGAGTATGGATTGGAGGGGGGCGCTGGTAGGCAGGGTTTAACAGGAGCTGATTCTCCTTCCAGCCTCCACCTCCTCCTGCATTCTCTTAGCAGGGCCCAGTGTTCTGCGATCGGCTTTTGAGGTTGTTTTTGTCCTCAGATGGCAGAGTACCATTACAATCTTCCACCAGTACTTCACATCATCTCTGGGCTCCTGGCATGTGTCCTCCCCTGGCCGTCACTTCTGGGTCTCCCGGCAGCTTCTAACATCTGCAATGGAGACACCAGCTTCATCCAAACAGGCTGTACATGAGACACATCCTTGGATCCCTCGGCTGCGTCCTGTATATGAAGCTGCATAGGAGGCACATCTCTGGATCTGTCATCTGCCCTAGGTCTAGCTGGTATTCTATTCACTACAGGAGATCCCCTGCCATCCATCTGGCTCCATGCTCAGGTACAATAGATCAAGGAAAGCCAGATCCTACCCTACTACCTGGCCAGTAGAGTTGATTGAACCTCTGGAAGTTTGGGTTCTGCAGGTTCAGCCGAACTTCGGGACAAAGTCCGGGTTCGGGTCCGGACTTGACCCGAACTTTGACCCGGAACCCGAACCCCATTGAAATCAATGGGGACCCGAACTTTTAGGCACAAAAATGGCTGTAACAAAGTCCTGGAAAGTCCTAGAGGTCTGCAAAAGGAAGGAAAATGGGGGTAAGGGTCTGACAAATGCCCTACAAAGAAATGGGGATAGGGAAATAACTTAAAATTATTTTTAAGCTAAAATCACATAAAAAAATCAAAAATGGAGGTGGATGTGGAGTTGGAGGTTAAGGATGCAGTGAAAGTGGCGGTGGAGGAGGAGGAGGAGGTAGCCAACACTGTTTTTTTTATTTTTGGAATTTCTTTGTTTTTTTTTAAACCAGCAATGTAGATGCACATTTTAATTTTGTGCAAGAAACAATAATCTGTCCCTTTAAGCAACAGTAGGAACCTCTCCCTATAGAACTAGGAGATGATATTAGATTCTAAAATCATCTCCAAGTTGTACAGGGAAAGCCTCCAGCTGTTGCTTTAAGGGAAAGATTATTGTTCCAAAATCATCTTCAAAGTGTGTGGGAAAAGCCTATTGCAGGGACATAGAGCCATATTACTGTTCTAAAATCATCTTCAAAGTGTGTGGGAAAAGCCTGTTTCAGCCACATAGAGCCATATTAGTGTTCTAAAATCATCTTCAAAGTGTGTGGGAAAAGCCTATTTCAGCCGCATAGAGCCATATTACTGTTCTAAAATCATCTTCAAAGTGTGTGGGAAAAGCCTGTTTCAGCCACATAGAGCCATATTAGTGTTCTAAAATCATCTTCAAAGTGTGTGGGAACTGTCTATTTCAGCCGCATAGAGCCATATTACTGTTCTAAAATCATCTTCAAA
>BLSH010178765.1:30609-57623 GCA_018402905.1 Glandirana rugosa
TCGAGCTAGCAAGGAGGCGAGCAAGACTGACTTCGTAGCAAGCCCGTGAGCGAGAAAGGATGCTTGCTTGGATACTAGGGAAGCAGGGTTCGATTCGGTCGGGACCTACTGGATAGGCACAGACTGTTTGGACAAAGACTTGTCCAGTACTTTCTATACAACAATAGGAATTCTGTGTGAGACGTGGATCTGGAAAGTAGCCATGAGAGGGGGTACAATAGGTGTCATGTCTTCGTACTCGTTGCGTAGGTCTGGTATCTTTTTCGCCAGTCTCTTGAAGGTTCTCGAGTGTTGCTTTACCACCTGCGCTAGTGCAGTGTACTTCTTCTATAATTCTGCGTGAGCGATCTTCTAGATCTGCTAGTTTGAGGTGGATCAGTTGAATATCTTCTTCATGTGACGTGATCGCGTCCACCATTTCGTTGTGAGCTCTTGGAAGTTCTCTGACCGCTTTTTCTATGGTCTGGATGCGTTGCTCATGCTTCTGTACTGTGGATAACATGGGGGAGAGTACCGATGAAAGGTCTAGGTGCAGAGTGTGTCTTAAGGATAACAACATATCTTTCATGACCTGTTCAGAAACAGGTTTGTCAGACACGGATAGGTCATCCAGGGCTGGCTTAGCTTGGGACGAAGGGATCATAGGTTCGTTCGTAGGAAAGAGCGAGTGCCCGAACGATGCTTCAGTCAGAACGAGCGGAGGAACGATCGAGCTGGCGATTTCGGGCTCTTCCGTTCTAAGTTTAGATATTGCCGGGCTCGAGGTAGTTGGAGAGGGTGGGGGTGACAACTCACCCGATTCACCTGGAGGGGTGAAGGATCCATGTAGTCCCCTCTGGGGTGAGGAGAGAGTTGTGGCTGTGTCTCCTGCTGTGGGAGCGGCGCCATCTTGGGTCCCCATGCGGCCTGGAGCTGGATAGAAATCTGTCAATTTCCTAGGGGCTTTAAAGTCTTTTCTTCTTTTGGACATTCCTGGAGGTGCTAAAAGAGATCAGGTATACGTGGAGTAGTTGAAAGTCCCGTTGTCGGTCGTGGATCAGTCGTTCTCAGCCGTTTAGCACAGGAGCTGTGGAGTTAGGCAGCCATTCAGCAGTGTCGTCAGGCCACGCCCCCAATTGACCATGTCTTTTGCCTGCCTCTTGGATTGATCTTTTGCCCTTCTACTTTAGTAGACATGGGTCTCACATATGTGAGGGGCTCCAGAAAAAGCGTTCGGAGTATAGAAAACCAGTTTTTGGTTTTCTGTGTTCCCAGAACAGGGTCTGGTTTCCCGGAGGCTTCAAAGCGTTTGGGTGGGAGAAGCCTCTACCCCTGTCCCCCTGGCTCTAAGCTTGATGGTCCTTCCTGCAGCCTAGACCAATACCTTTGGCTGTGCTGACCATATCGCTGCCTGTAGTGACCCAGGACTTTATGGGCCATGTTTCTTCCTGTTGCCTGGACCAATACTTTGGCTGTGCTGACCATATTGCTGCCTGTAATGACCCAGGACTATACTTTGGCTGTGCTGACCATATTGCTGCCTGTAATGACCCAGGACTATCTGGACCATGTTTCTTCCTGCTGCCTGGGCCAATACTTTGGCTGTGCTGACCATGTTGCTGCCTGTAATGACCCAGGACTTTTCAGACCATGTTTCTTCCTGCTGCCTGGACCAATACATTGGCTGTGTTGACCATATCTCCGCCTGCTGCCTCTACTGACTATGGACAGTGTTTCTGTGTGGACATCTCTGCCTGCTACCCTGGAACAATGCTTTGGCTGTGCTTTGGCTGTGCTGACAGTATCTCTACCTGTACAAACTATGGAAAGTATTCCTGCCTGCTGCTTGGACAATTGCTTATTTAAAGGAATATTTCATTTTTATTGCTTCACTTTAAGCATTATTAAAATCACTGCTCCTGAAAAAACTATCAATTTAAAAACTTTTTTTTGCATTGATACATGTCTCCTAGGGCAGGACCCGGGTCCCCATGCACTTTTTATGGCAATAACTTGCATATAAGCCTTTAAAATGAGCACTTTGGAGGGCGCATGCGCGATGCGGAGCTGAGCGGTCGCACTTGATCGGAGCTCCGCCGGCCTGAGACTGCAAATATCACCCCGCGGGCGATCAGCACCACGCCGAGAGTCCACATTCCTCACATTCCTGTGAGTGAAGGCTTGTGCATGCCTGCGGGCAAGAAGAAATCTCCCAAAAGACCGCCACAGCAGCACAATTTGACCCACTATCTTCTCCGCTCTGCACAGAAGGGAAGCATGGCACAAAATGGTGGCAAGGCCCAGGCCTCATCCGGATCTTCAAAGACACAGACATCTGCAGGAAATAACAGTGAGTACTCATCTCTTCTCACTAAAGAGGATCTGGATGCTAGTCTTACAGCTATGTATGAAAAACTGGCAGACAAATTCCAAACTGAAATCGCTAAATCAACCAATGCCCTCTCCCAGGAAATATCTGCCATAGGAAACAGAACTGATGTTCTGGAAACAAAACATGACGAGCTTACCCTGGCTCATAATGACCTCAGGAGAGAATATGAGACCCTCTCAGACAACTTTGCGATTATGCAGACACAATTAGAGGATCTTGAGAACAGAAATAGACGTCATAATCTGCGTATACGTGGGGTCCCTGAATCCATGACTGACCTGATGCCATCTGTTCTTAAAATTTTTCAAAAATTATTACCAGAAAAAAATGCAAAAGAATTTCTATGCGACAGGATCCACAGGGCCTTAAGACCTAAACCTCCTCCAGAAAAACCCCCCAGAGACATTGTATTGTGTATGAGGGACTTTCTGGTTAAGGAAGAAGTGCTGAGGGCGTCCAGAAATACTCCCAATATAGAGCTAGAGGGGACTAAAATCCAAATATTTCCTGACATATCACAGGCAACCCTGGAAAGAAGGCGCAAAATGAAGGAGGTGACCTCAGTCTTACAAAGTGCTAGAATACGTTATAGATGGGGATTCCCCTTTAAATTAACTGTACCCCATAATGGATCAACTTACACGGTTTTCAATCTAGAAGAGGGAAAAGATCTCCTGGTTAAACTGGGCCTGCTAGACCAAGAACTACCACATGTTCCCTCAGGCACACCTAGACCATCCCCCATCTGGAATACTCCAGCAGCAAGAGGCACCCAATGGAGATGGCGTCAACCCCTTAGAAATCAAGATACATAAACTGATAGCCCAATGTATTTTCAATTCACATCATACTCTGCTAACTGATTCATTTTTTTTCTCTTTGTCTGGTTATATTCTCCATTCTTCTCCATCATAATTTTCTCTCAATCCCTTCGGATCACAATGTTCTCTATGCGAGATCTGGACACAAAAGGAGTAGCTGAAAACCATGACATAAGGTTGGTGTAATCCATTTATCTGTTCCACAAGACAAGGATGGGAAGTAACAACCCTTGACTTATTCATGAAATAGTAATACATCATACAGGGCTCTATCACAGAACTATATGGATATCTGAATTCTGGATCTTGACCACTTGATGCCGCTATTCTATAACTTTAGGCTCTGATAAACCTCAAGCCCCAGACTCTTTGATCATAGAGTCCTTATTATACAGGAACAATTTTCACATTCCACTACATGTTTCTTTATAAGAACAGTCAGGCGGACAACATTTATCAATATTTAACATATTGTTTTTTTTTCATGATCACTTACCTTTGGCTCTCAGCTTTTACGTTGATGTTATTGCAGCCTAACTGGTATAGCATAATTTTTGCAGTTTGTGACAAACACTAATAATCAATTTTCTGGGATAAATGTCAATTTATACTCTGTCCACTAGATGTCACTATTACTTTATTTTTGATATAACCTAAAAGTGGTTTTTAGATTCCTATCGAATAATATTCTTATTTTCCTTTTTTTTTATATATATAAATACAACGTTATGGGCTTCTCCTTATTGGTCTAACCCTTGATTTAGTAAGGGTCCAGCTCCTATGAGAAGAGAAGTCTTTTCTCCAGCAAAAAATTATTACTTTGTTAATCTTTAAATATGTCACCTTTAAAAATACGTTTTTTGGTTTTTTCGTATACATAAGTCACTTTGCGGTCTCACTGGCGCATGATTGTTTCCTCCACTGACCTGGGCTCTCCATCTGCACCACCAGTTTGGCGATTAATCCCAAACCTCCTCCGCCAATTATTGGAGGTGGTGGGGTATGTGGATGGCCGAGGCCAGTATGTGGACGGTTGTCCACCTTGGATTGTTGTAATTTGGACCATCCTCCTTACCACAAGGATGGCCTCCATTGTTTATTGGTTTTGTTATTTTTATTGTTTTTTGGTTCAGGTTTTTATTTTTCCTGGAAGGTTAAGTTGGGTCACTCTCAAACATACATTACTCCACGCAATGCATAGACTCATAAACACAAAAATATCTTCTAGTGAGCTTTTCATAAAAAATGCTCATAACTCACATAATTACATATCTCAACTTACATACCAAAAATGTATCTAAAAGTTATATCACACAATGTACAGGGATTTAACTCCCCTCATAAAAGGAAAAAAGCTTTCCGTCACTACAAGAACCTGGGCGCAGACATTATACTAATGCAGGAAACACATTTCTTAACAGATAAACACCCCCTTTACTTCGATAAATCATATCAGCAACACTACCTTACCTCCTTCTCAAACAAAACCAGAGGAGTCGCTGTATTTATACGCAATACCCTGGTTTTTGACATCCAAAACATATACAGAGACCCCAATAGCCGTTATATTATTCTCAAAGGGATTCTCAACAAAAAAGATATTACCTTAGCCTCTATCTACGCCCCCAATGAAACACAAGCAACCTTCTTTAAAGACTTTTTTAACACATTGAACAAATTTTCTTCCCCACATCTAATAATAGGAGGTGATTTTAATCTTACATCCAATCCCTTCTTAGACAGAAGTTCTCAAACGCCTTCATCCAAAGCCTTTCCTAAATCTCTATCACAATCCCTAAACGAATTTCAACTAATAGACTCATGGAGAGCTCATAACACTGGCAGTAAAGCGTTCACTTACTATTCACACCCACATAACAGCTATGCCAGACTTGATTATATTTACACTACTCCTATCATTCTTGCAAATTCCCCTAAGGCTGAAATTCACCCTTGTGCATGGTCAGATCACCTTATTGTATCATTTGATACCTCTCACATAGGTCTAAAACATACAATCTATAATTGGCGCCTAAACGATTCCCTATTAACCCAGCATTAAAGAACAATTAGAGAATCAGATAAAAGACTATTTCACGATTAATAATACGGAAGATATTTCCACACCTTCAATTTGGGTAGCCCACAAAGCAGTAATTAGAGGCCATTGTATAAAAACTGCATCAACCATCCAAAAAGCAAAATCTAGCAGGATAAAAGAACTTACAATAGATCTTAAAAATCTCTACAACAAAATTGGCTACGCTTCCGACCCTAATATGACTACACAAATTCAAAAGAAAAGAGAAGAACTCGATGCAATATTATCTTCAAACGCAGAGAAAACACTTAGATACACTAAATCTAGATTCTTGCTTCATAGTAACACTATGTCTACTATGTTCGCCAGAAAGCTTAACCAACATAATAAAAAAACCCACATATATAAACTAAAAGATCAGAACAACTCCCAAACATCTCACCCTCAAGAAGTTCTGGAAATTTTTACTAAGTTTTATGAAAATCTTCTTTCATCCCCCTCATCTCAACCAAGCCCAGAAGCGCAATCATGGTTAGATAAAATTCATATCCCCACCTTATCTAAAACCCAAGCAGACTCCCTTAGTGATCCGTGCACTGAGGAAGAAATCAACAACATTATAAAAAATTTAAAAACCTCCACCTCACCTGGCCCAGATGGCTTTTCCTCAACATATTATAAGAAATTTTCCCATATACTATCCCCCTGGCTCACTAAACTCTTTAACCATATCTTACAAGGCGGACAATTCCCCAACGAAATGCTTCTGGCAAACATGTCCCTCCTTCCAAAACCAGATAAGGACCACTCTCTTCCACAAAATTATAGGCCCATCTCGGTTCTTAATAATGATATAAAAATATTTGGCAAACTTTTAGCAATTAGACTAGCAGCTGTTATTTCCCCATTAGTGAATCCTGACCAAACCGGCTTTATCCCTAATAGACAAATAACAGACAATATTAGATTAGCATCCAATATAATACAAGACTCCAACCTAAAACAAAAATCCACATACCTTCTTAGCCTTGATATACACAAGGCTTTTGATAGTGTTAACTGGACATATTTATTAAAATTGCTTCCCAGATTTGGCATCCCAGAAAAATGTATTAACGGCTTTTCCGCCCTCTACAATAGCCCACAAACTAGAATTAAATTACCTGGTTGCAACTCCAATTTCTTTCATATAGGTCGTGGAACAAGACAGGGCTGCCCAGCATCCCCTTTACTCTTTGCCCTCGCCATAGAACCTTTAGCCATCGCAATAAGGAATAACCAAAATATACAAGGCTATAAAGTAGGATCCTCAGAATTCAAATTATCTCTGTATGCCGATGACGTTCTTCTCTTTATAACAAACCCTATAGAATCAATCTCTGCCCTCGAGCTGGAGCTTCAAAACTTTCAAGAAATATCAGGCCTAGGAGTCAACTTCAATAAATGCTCAATAATGGGCATAAACACAGACACTAATTTATTACCCCAAATCAAAAAATATAATCTAAACTTCTGCCCTGAAGGATTCAGATATCTGGGGATTAAACTTACTCCATCTTACAACACCTTAGCATTCAACAATTATAACCCATTATTTAATAAGATTTTGGGCTTCATTAAAACATGGACTTCATTCCATATTACATTTTTGGGTAGATTGTGTGCCATAAAAATGATGATCTTGCCCAAATTGTTATTTTTATTTTGTGCCCTCCCTGCACCAATACCTAAAGGCAAAATAGAATACATTCAGCGCCTCATAAATAATTTTATTTGGTCTAATAAGAAACCTAGATGCAGCAATGAGGTCCTATATAGACCTCAATCCCTTGGAGGCTATGGACATCCTAATCTATGGCAATACTACTTGTCTGCCAGGTTTTCGCAGACGATTCAATGGTATGCGGAGGCTAGGCAGATTCCATGGATAAGTTTCGAACGACTTACAGTTCACCCTTATTTCCTAGAGGGTCTAATGTGGATCAATACAATTAGACACAACACAATTGCAAAATATAATAAAATTGTTGCTCAATCTATACAATTATGGGCGAAATACGGTCATAACCTATGTTCCCCATCTACCCCCCATCTCCTCGCCTCATTCTTAGGTGATCCCAACTTCCCACAGGCTTTTGAAGACCCAAAGATTTTTTCTAATTGGATTGACCTAAAACTCACCAATCTGCAAGTTCTCTCCACACAATCCATTTTTAGCACATTTGACTCCCTACAAAATAAATTTAAACTCCCTATTTCCGAAATTCATAACTATTCAAACATTAAAAACTTCTACTCTAAAAATTATGCTCTTACAACCCCCCCAATGGGAAATATCGTCGAGAAACTTTGTATAACCGCCCCCAGACAAAAAAGCCAAATATCAATAATATACAAACACTTCATAGAACAGATTATTTCTTTCAAAGCAAAGTACATGACCCAATGGGAAACAGATCTTAACTGCTCTTTCTCACTTAAAGAGTGGTCGATTATGACCCTTAATCTGAACAAATGTACCTGTTCGTCCGCCTTCAGAGAGACACCACTGAAGGTGATCACCAGATGGTATATGACTCCATCTAAGATACACTCATACTACCCTAGTACCCCTTCTAGTTGTTTTAGAGGATGTGGAAGCCAAGGCACTTTGTTACATACATTTTGGCACTGTGCACTATTGAAGCCAATCTGGGATGCAGTTAATCATATTATCGATAAACTGGCTGACAAACATATTACCTTGACACCACAATGCTGCCTCTTATTTACTAAATTCTCTGACCTCACCAAATCTCAAAATACCTTGGCACACACCTTGTGTAGCGCCACCCAATGGATGATTGCATTCAACTGGAAATCTCCCACTCTTGTATGGCAACAAATAATTCAAAGAATGTCTACGATTAAACACACAGAAAATATATACCATTCCTTAAGAGACTCCAAACATATTTTCAACAATAAATGGGACTTATGGGATCAAGCTAATCTGTAAATATTTGCTTACATGTTTGAATATGCTCACTATGCCTTTGTAATACTAATGTATCAGATTAAGTTATACAGATATATATTTTTGTCCTCATATGACAAATGTAATGAGAAATGTATTTTGGATTTTTTATGCTACCTTCCAATAAAAACGTTTGTAAACAAAAAAATAAAATGAGCACTTTGATTTTTCATGTTCGAGTCCCATTCATTTTAACGGCGTTCGCGTGTTCGCACAAATTTTTTGCCTGTTCGCAATTCCCGAACCGGGAGGTTTTCGGCCCATCCCTACTCTCAACCCCAATAACAGCCTCAGTCCGCTCTGGCACACCTGGCAATAGTGTGAGTGCAAGCATCAATGAGAAACACACACATTATCATAAAACACAGAAATTGTCTTTACTGTAGTATTTCTGTGGAATAACCATTGGCAATATGTTCAAGGAATACAATAGAAGAACATTAACTGAAGTTATGAGCAATATAGCTCAATAGTACATTTAGGCTGCTTTCAGGGGATTCAGAACCTTAGAATAACCTCAAGAGCAGAGCAAACCCTTTAATAACAATAAACTCACAAAATTGCAATCTGTACCAAATTAGTTACCTTTACTCAAGTTTGGCTCTGAGTCCAGGCGGGAGGAGAATAGAAGACTGACCCTCTCTATGTCAGATCCCTCTCTTCTGTCTCCTGGCACCACAGGCCCAATAACAAATGCTATATTCAAATCAACAGTCAATATCTTAGTTTCTCAGATAGGCTGCCCCACACACCCACTGTATATACAGAGCCCTGGATATGTGTGTGTGAGGCAATAGTAACTTCAGTCCCTTTGAAGTAAAATACATCTTGGCATCTTCAGGTAGCCACTCTCGTTGGTGCACTTAAATTCCTGGACAGTAGGCCCAAATAACATGACTGGCCTGGATCATTAAGTGAAGAATGCAAGATTTTCCTCAGCAGGGTGAAAGGACAATGACCTCCGTATACAGTGTCTTTCTACTTAAATGGCTTTGTATCCTGCAGGTACTACAAGTGTCAGCAAGATGACTACCAGCAATGACGTCTGTATACAGGGTTCAATATAACTCCATCTGTGCAGTGTCCTTGTTTCCTGCATATGGGCAAGAGCCCCCTCACCCAATCCGGTGATCGATCAAGGCCCAAAAGAACTTCCTGGGACAGGCACACGTTCCTTATGGCGACTGGTCCCCTCACACTGGAACACTTCTCTGTCAGTGCAGGTGCGCCTGGATGTGCACCTGGGATCCTCTCTCTCTCAAGCTGGATGTCCCGACCGGTCCCAGAGGCCTAAGATCGCATGGTGGAAAAACCCAAGAGGCAGCACCCCTCTCTTAGGTCTTTTCTCTTCCTCTCCCACGCTTTCACTAAATTCTCCTCAGACAATCAAGATGGTGTCAGGGAACGAAGGTTCCTGCGACCGTTCGGAGGCACACACATGTGCGCATGTGCAGGGATGTGTGCCAGGCGCAAACAAACACACGCTAGCTCGCAAAAGGGACAGTGACTGCACCTGAACTTTGCTGTCTGATCTGCAGCTAGTCCGTACCTGTACCAGCTAAGCCGTTATCTGCTACCTGGTCTGCTACCTGATTGACCCGGCTTGTTTGACCATTCTACCTTCACCTATATAGACCTGGCTTGCTTGACCCTGCTTTCTCTACCTGCCTGATACCTGTTGCCGAACCCAGCTTGCCTCCGACCATCCCTTGCCTGCCGATTCTGCTGCTCTGCTCATCTGTGCTTGACCCGGCTTGTCTCACACTTCTTCTGCCAGCCCTGCATCCAGCTCCAGTGATCGCTGACCTGCTGCTGCTGTTTCAGTCTCCAGCTGTCTGCTGACCAGTGCTTCAGGCTCCGCTTCCAGCATCCAGAGTCCAGTCTGCTGTTGCTTGCCAGAGGCACTCCTACCTCGCTGTACTCACGAGACCACTGTCCCCATTCCAGTGGGCTCTGAGTCAGGGCTGTATAAGAGGTCTCCTTCTACAAGAAGACACGCTTTACTATCAGGTACGTGGTCCTCATTACAGTATCAGACAGCCAAGCACCTCACTGCACTTACTCAAGCTGTCAGGTCCTTGCAAGAGGGCTACACCAGACTAGAGGCACAAGCCCAGGCCTCTTCACCAGCACCCAGCATGGCATCCACCTCTGCAACTCCAGTCGCCACCACTCAAGCCAGCGCCAGTCCTTCTGTGGTCATGCTGCCTCCAGAACCCAGGGTCCCCACTCCTGAAAGATTCTCCAGGGACCAGACCAAGTTTCATGCTTTTTGCAATGCCTGTCAGCTACTTTATGCGCTGCAACCACAGACTTTCTCCTTGGAGGTTACCAAGGTGGGGTATGTCATCGCCCTGCTACAGTGGGAACCACAGACCTGCGCCCACAGGCTATTGGAGGAAAACAATGCACAAGTGCAGACTCTGTCAGCCTTTTTTGACTCCATGGCTCAATTATATATTGACCCACAGTGCACCACCACTGCAGAAGCTGCCCTGCATGCGCTCCAGCAAGGCCGCAGAGCGGCTGAGGACTATGTTACAGATTTGAGATGCTGGGCGCAGACACCCATTGGAATGACGCAGCTCTGCAACACTAGTTTCGCATGGGTCTCTCTGAAGGACTGAAAGATAAGCTTGCTATAGTGGGAACCCCCAACACCCTGGAGGGATTGATTACTCTGCCCATTCAAATTGATCGGCGACTCCGTGAGCGACGAGCTGAGAGAGCTGCACAACCTCACAGGCCTACCTGGATGTTGCCCAGAGTCCCAATACACGCCTCCTTTAGTCCAGCACCAACTATGCTGGTTTCCAGTACCCTGGAACCTGATCCTATGCAATTGGGATTGATGCAACCTGCACGGCACCTGAAGAGCGACTCTGACGCCGGCAGAACAAATTGTGCATGTACTGCAGAGAGATGGGTCATTATGTTCGCAGCTGCCCCGCCAAGGCCCGTAAGTCCGCATCTCTTGCTCCTACCAGCCTGTCTACCTTGTTTGCCAGTGCCACTCACATTGCTCTACCCCTCTTGTTTCAGCTGCCGGGAAGAACCCTTCTAGTCAGCGCCATTATTGATTCCGGAGCATGCAGCTGTTTTATTGACCTACAGTTCACCCATCAACACAGCATCCCCCTGCAACCCAAGAGGCATGGCCTTTTTAGTCTACCTCACTGATGAGTCCCATATCAAGTCTGGACTGGTCACCCAGGAAACCCCTTTGTTGCCTGTCAGATCTGCCCATGATGAGGAACTGTTGAGCCTGGATGCCATCTCCTCCCCGCTCTTTCCAGTCATTCTGGGTCTTCCATGGCTCCAAGCCCACGATCCACAGATTATTTGGACAGCTGGAGAAGTCAAATTTTCTTCACCCTACTGTCAGAGACATTGCACCTCCAGCACTCCTGATACCCCTCTGGTACTACTATGCCTCAACATGGACCCAGAGATCCGGCAGTCGGTACCTGAACCTTACCAACCATTCCTGCATGTGTTCAGCAAGCAAGGGGCGGACACACTTCCCCCTCATCGGCCATATGACTGCCCGATTGATCTTCTTCCCGGGGCCAAGATTCTGTTTGGGCATATCTTCCCGCTAACTGAATGGGAACAAGGGGCACTAAAGGACTATATAGACGAAAATCTTGAGAAGGGTTTCATTCATCCTTCCAAGTACCCTGCCGGAGCGGGAATATTCTTTGTCATCAAGAAGGACCAATCACTCAGGCCATGTGTGGACTATAGAGAACTGAATAAGATCACGATTAAAAAACGTTATCCCCTGCCTCTGATGACTGAATTATTCCAGAGACTGATATCTGACAACCTGTTGTGCATCAGAGAAGGGGATGAATGGAAAACTGCATTTCGCACCAGGTTTGGACATTTTGAATATCTGGTAATGCCTTTCGGGCTTTGCAATGCGCCCACCACTTTTCAACATTTCATTAACGATGTGTTTAGAGACTTTTTGGATATCTTTGTGATCGTGTATCTGGATGACTTTCTGATTTTCTCCGGATCCCTAGACCAGCACTGAGTAGACGTCAATCAAGTGCTGGGGAGACTCTGCCAACATAAACTGTTCGCTAGACCAGAGAAATGTTAATTTGAGAGGGAGAGCATCCAATTTCTGTGCTTGATTATTTCCCCAACGGTAGTTTAGATGGACTCAAAGAAGGTGGCTGCTGTGATTAACTGGCCGGTACCCACAGACAAAAAGGGGGTAGAGCGCTTTGTGGGATTTGCAAACTTCTATAGGAAGTTCATCAAGGGATTTTCCACCATCATCTCCCCTATTACGCAGCTGACCAAGCAAAATCCCTGTTTCTGCTGGAACTCTGAGGCCCAAGAGGCTTTTGAAACCCTTAAGAGACGTTTTACTTCTGCCCCAATTCTGAGCCACCCGGATCCTGCACTGCTCTACGTCCTCAAAGTTGATGCTTCTGAAATTGCAGTGGGGGCAGTCATATCACAACGTCAAGGAATCAAGGACACCTTACACCCTGTGGCATTCTTCTCACGGAAACTCTCTCCAGCCGAAAAGAATTACGATGTCGGAGATTGGGAACTTTTGGCCATCAAAGCTGCCTTGGAAGAATGTAGGTATCTTTTGGAAGGTGTGACCCACCCGATTCTTATTTACACTGACCATAAGAATCTTGAATATTTACGTTTAGCCAGACGCTTGAGACCGCAACAGGCCAGATGGGCCTTGTTCTTTTCCCGTTTCAACTTCCACATTACATACCGTCCTGAGACAAAGAATACCAAGCCTGATGCCTTGTCCCGGATGTACAATGGCCCCAAGGATTCCTCTGTTCCTGATACCACCCTGCCAGTGGGTAGTTTTCTTCTTCTACAAGCGGATCTCCTGTCGCAGATTAAACAGGCCTCTATGAACCATTCCAGTCCCTCACTTGCCGGGATAATCTGCTATGGAGGGGAGATCTAATTTTTGTGCCAGAAAATGTCCGGGTGCAAGTCTTAAAGAACCTGCATGACCACCCTCTGGCAGGTCACTTCGGCATTCATAAGACTAAGGAACTGGTGCAATGTACCTTCTGGTGGCCTAAGTTGGAGGACTTTTGCAGAAGATACGTAAATTCCTGTCCTGTCTGTACCCAAAACAAGACAGCGAGGAGCAGAGCTTGGGGGCTACTCAAACCCTTGCCCCTCCCAGACAGACCCTGGCAGATGATTTCCATGGACTTTGTTGTTGCACTACCACCTTCTGAAGGATGCACAGCAATATTTGTGATTGTTGATCATCTGTCTAAGATGATCCACTTCCTACCCTTGAAGAACACTCCGTCCGCTGTAGAGACTGCCCGAATCTTCATTAAGGAGATTGTTAGACTACATGGAGTACCTGCAAATATCGTGTCGGACCATCGAGTACAATTCACGTCCTGCTTCTGGAAAGCCTTATGTGAGCTACTACAAATTAAGTTGGCGTTTTCCTCGGCCTATCATCCGCAAACCAATGGGCAGACGGAACGCACCAATCAGACTCTGGAGCAGTACCTCCGCTGTTTTACATCCTTCTCTCAGGATGACTGGGTACCTTTGCTACCACTTGCAGAGTTTGCTTACAACAATGCCAGTCATTAGGCCACAGGTCAATCTCCATTTTTTGCGAACTATGGCTGTAATCTGTCTTTCCTGCCTGACATCATTCCTGAATCCGTAGTCCCAGCTGTACAGAGCACGGCGGGCTTCTTAAGCTGGAACAGCAAGGTTCTTCAGGAAGCAATTGCAAAAGCACGGGCAGACAACAAGAGGACTTTCGACAGGAAGAGAAGGGGGGAGCTGAAGTTGCAGCCTTGTTATCGGGTATGGCTTTCTACAGCAAATCTCTGGTTGGCTTGTCCCTCCAAGAAGCTGGCACCTAAGTTCATTGGCCCCTTCTCGGTGAAAAGAGCAATTAACGAGGAATCGTATGAACTTTCCTTACCTGACTGTTTGAAAATTCACCCTGTATTCCATGTTGCCTTGTTGAAGCCTGCTGTGACTGATCCCTTTCCTGATAGAGGGTCCAGACCACCAGAACCTGTCCTCATTAATGGAAACGAAGAATATGAGGTTGAGACTATTCTGGATTGCAGGAAAAGACAAGGTCAGACCCAATTCTTAATTAAATGAAAGGGTTATGGGCCACAGGACAATTCCTGGGAACCTGAATCAAATATCCATGCAGAAAGACTAGTCAAGGCCTTTTTTCAGACCCACCGAGAGAAAAGAGTACAAATGGGCATCCGGAGGCTGCCCCTTGGGGGGGGGGGGCAATGTCAGGGATCCAGACGAGCGTTGCGATCGCACACGGATTCGAATGAAGGTTCCTGCGACCGTTCAGAGGCACACACACGTGCGCATGAGCAGGGATGTGCGCCACACGCAAACTAATGAATGCTAGCTCACTTTGGCGCCCAGTGGCCTTTAAAGGGACAGTGACTGCGCCTGAACTTTGCTGTCTGATCTGCAGCTAGTCCGTACCTGTACCAACTAACCCGTTATCTGCTACCTGATCTGCTACCTGATTGACCCGGCTTGTTTGACCATTCTACCTTCTCCTATATAGACCTGGCTTGCTTGACCCTGCTTTCTCTACCTGCCTAATAGCTGTTGCCGAACCCAACTTGCCTCCGACCATCCCTTGCCTGCCGATTCTGCTGCTCTGCTCATCTGTGCTAGACCCGAGTTGTCTCACGCTTCTTCTGCCAGCCCTGTATCCAGCTCCAGTGATCGCTGACCTGCTGCTGCTGTTCCAGTCTCCAGCTGTCTGCTGACCAGTGCTTCAGGCTCCGCTTCCAGCATCCAGTGTCCAGTCTGCTGTTGCTTGCCAGAGGCACTCCTACCTCGCTGTACTCACAAGACCACTGTCCCCATTCCAGTGGACTCTGAGTCAGGGCTGTATGAGAGGTCTCCTTCTACAAGAAGACAGGCTCTACTATCAGGTACATGGTCCTCATTACAGATGGAGTCTCTCTCCTCCTCCCTTCTAGAGCATGCAGGGGATTTTAGTTCCATACTCCATACAAAGCTATGGGGATGTCTGATAAAGGGACTTCATATTCCAGAATGCTTTGCAGCTATTCCTGCAGCTGTTTAAAGTCCCTCTGATTGAGTGTGTTCAAATGAGATGAAATAAAAAGACCTCATGGGTCCTGTATGAATGAACAATATGTAATATGTTAGTGACGGGGTAAGTAGTGGTTTAAAAGCAAGATTTGATTATTAAAAAAGTTGATAATTAAAGTTGATTATTAACATTGATTATTAAAAAAGATAAATAATGAGGGAATGTGTTAATACAAATCGGCCATTAAAATCTCACGCTCTTAGATGGAGCTGCCTCGTTTCTTGTCTGCCTTGCAAAATATGTTCCTATACTGTTTATAATCCAGTAATACACTGTCTCACCCTGCTCTGCACATGCTCAGTTGCTCTCTATCTTAGGCATGTTTAGACACTGCTGAGTTTGTAGAGACAGATCTGCTAACACCCTTAAAGCGGAATTAAACCTTCATATACTTTATAGCCATGGAAGATGCCTCTATTTGATCTGCAGCTACCATGTTGCTGCACATGTGATTAGTTATGACTCCAGCCGTTTGATGGTTTGACAATTTGGTTAAGAACACAAGCAAATGTGACAGTTAGCAATCCCAGCATTCCAGGACTGTAACTGCTATTTGAAACTGTTAAATTGATTAATTTAGTTCTGCTTTATGATTACTGCTGTTCAGGGACTCTGGGCTTCAGCAACATGGCAGCCTCCAACAGGAAGAAAAAGGAGCAATGCTGGAGGCAATTTAGAGCACACATTAATTTTGGTAGCATAATTATTAATGTGGAATTTATGTTCCTTGCTAAAGAACATTATTTGTTATCAAGTTGTTAAGGGTAAAGTTGCGCTTTAAAGCAGAACTCCGGGATTTGCAAAAAAAAAAACATTAGTACAACCCCCTACATAAAACACTAAACAGTTATTACATTTGTAAATTCCTTACATTTGAAGAGAAAAGTCTGATTGAATTCTCATGAATTTAGCTCTGTAATTCAAATAATGCTGCATGTATTCTGCTAAGGAGGAGCTGTTAGAACAGGGATTGCATCATATCCTTTCCTCTCTCTCTACACTGTATTAAAACTACATTTCCCTTCATGCTTTGCAAATTGCAATGAATGTGGGAGGGACACTAGGCCTGTACATGTAAATGTGAACTCGCCCACTTCAACATAAATCATTCCCCTCATTCTGCAGGCAGCCATACTGCTCAGTAACACACAGCAGGGTAGGTAGGTTACAGCCTTATAAATGCAAAGCATGTTTGTTCTCTTCCCTCCAACCACAACTGGAGATAAACATATTGCCCTCGCTTGCTTTATGAACTCATTATTGAACTGGAGACACATGTCTTAATTATATATTATACACACTGTACTCTGCTGTAATTCAGTATTAGAAATGTTCCTCCTTCTGCTGTAGCTTTGAGATCTTCCTAACAGCAATCAGTGCTGGTATGCTGTATGTGAGAACATCCCCAGCCACTCCACAGAAAGAGCCAGGCCATGAGGGTTTACATCAGCATGTGGCACAAGTAAATGTCAGCATGAGAAAAAAACTCATCTGTGCCCATAAGTGCGATCTCATCTGTGCCCATAAGTGCGGTCTCATCTGTGCCTATAAGTTAAGCTTATCAGTGACCACCAGTGCGGTCTTATCTATACCCATTAGTGCAGTCTCATCTATGCCCACCAGTGCGGTCTCATCTATGCCCACCAGTGTGGCCTCATTTTTGCCCATCAGCGTGGTCTCATTTATGCCCACCAGTGCAGTCTCATCTATGCCCATCAGTGCAGTCTCATCTGTGCCCACCAGTGTGGTCTCATCTGTGCCCACCAGTATGGTCTCATCTATGCCCATCAGTGTGGTCTCATCTATGCCCATCAGTGTGGTCTCATCTGTGCCCATCAGTGTGGTCTCATCTGTGCCCACCAGTGTGGTCTTATCTGTGCCCACCAGTTCAGTCTCATCTGTGACCACCAGTGCGGTCTCATCTGTGCCCACCAGTGAGATCTCGACTGTGCCCACCAGTGCAGTCTCATTTATGCCCATTAGTGCGGTCTCATCTATGCCCATCAGTGTGGTCTCATCTGTGCCCACCAGTGCGGTCACTTCTGTGCCCATCAGTGGGGTTTTATCTGTGCCCACCAGTGCAGCCACTTCTGCGCCCACCAGTGCAGCTTATCTGTGCCCATCAGTGCGATCACACCAGTGCCCACCAGTGCAGCTTATCAGTACGGTCTCACCAGTGCAGCTTATCTGTGTTCATCAGTGTGGTCACATCAGTGCCCATCAGTGCGGCCCCACCAGTGCCCCTCAGTGCAGCTTATCACTGCCCATCAGTGGGGTCACACCAGTGCCCACCAGTGAAGCTTATCAGTGCAGTCTCACCAGTGCAGCTAATCTGTGCCCATGAGTGTGGTCACAACAGTGCCCACCAGTGCAGCTTATCAGTGTCCATCAGTGCGGTCACACCAGTGCAGCTTATCAGTGTCCATCATTGTGGTCACATCAGCGCAGCTTAATTGTGCCCATCAGTGCGGTCACACCAGTGCCCACCAGTGCAGCTTATCAGTGTCCATCAGTGCAGAGCAGGGATCGTTACCTGAAATCATCCGCATAACAGAGCGGAGATCTCAAGCTGACAGATCTTATATGTGAAAACACTGCTTGCAGTAATGACCCGCCTCCCATACCACTATTCTGATAGACAGAGCACTGTTCCAATGCCGGTATGGGAGGCGGGTCATTACTGCGAGCCGTCTTTTCACATACAAGATCTATCAGCTCGAGATCTCCACTCTATCATGCGCATGATCTCTGGCAACTCTTCCCGCTCTGCACTGAGAGATGATGGGTGGGCGGGCGGCGACAGGGATGGAGTGGGGCGGTGCTGGCAGGGAGAAGGAGGAGAGAAGTGGAGGAGGACGACACCACCTCCATGTGCGGCACAGACTGGGGGCTGTGAGACCCTTTCCACCATCTACAGAAAGCAGGGTGGAAAAACAAGACCCTGCTATCTTTAGAACTACTGGTGGGAAGTGACAAGACCGTTGGCTGGGGGTACAGGTGGAATAGCAGCTAGCGGTTTTACAAACAGGAAATCACTGGAGATTAACGACTTTTCTACAAAATCATCAGGCTGCTACAGAGAAACTACAGAGCTCAGAAGAAGATGGATGTCATAGTTGGTGAAGGTAGGAAATCAGCAACAAGGACATAGAAAAAACTGTTTTCCCTGAGTTCTGCTTTAACATGGCAGTAATGATATGTACAGTGATAATGGAAGTAGAGAGGCATCGGACTAAGTGCAGCAATTAAGTAATGGATTTAATATATAAAAGCAAATTGGCAACTCACAGCAGGAAGATTAAAAACAGGCACTATTTGTAGAGACATCAGTCGCAGGGCACAGCGGGTCTCTGGTGTCCTTTCCTGTTGCAGCCTTGGATGTGAGCTGTGTGTTGTTAAAGACAGGCAGGAGCCCCATCACGGGGATCAGCCTTAGACACAGACTTATGCAGAGCCGGCTGTAGCATCGCAGAGAGGGGGTTTCAGCGTGCTGATGCCAGGAGGTGAAGGTAATGCATTTCAAAGCGTTAGCTTCTTCATCAGACCTAATTGGCTCAAGCGCCTGTCAGTCTTATATAGGAAGACAACACAAAAGTACTACATTATAGATGGAGATACAGGAAGGGGAGGTGTACAGTGCCTATAGTAGCCAATCATATTGAATTCTTATTTTATTTATCACAGTCGGATCAATGAAATTTGATTG
Source organism: Glandirana rugosa (assembly GCA_018402905.1). Taxonomy (NCBI): domain Eukaryota; kingdom Metazoa; phylum Chordata; class Amphibia; order Anura; family Ranidae; genus Glandirana; species Glandirana rugosa. Next base: position 49,709 of record BLSH010178765.1, read on the forward strand.
CTGATATTGGTTATTTTTTCCTTATTTAGTGTAATTATTACAGTATCATTTCATGAGATAATTTATGAGGACGTGTTTAGGGGTGGGGCAGGGTAGGGGTTGGGTGGGGCAACTGGTGGTGAGTAACTCTTAAGGCCTGGCTAGTAGCTCAGAACTAGAAATTTTGAGCCCTGGTCTATAGGCTGGTTACAGTTCTAATAAGGGCACATTTTAAATGAGGGTAGGCTATAGTGTCACTCTATGCTATTTTTGCAGTGCTCATTCACTAGGCATCTTCCATTTTAACTAATAAAACTACAAAGAAATTAATCCAATTCCTGGTTATCTCCCACTTTGACTATTGTGATTCCCTTCTCAATGGCCTACCTCTACACAGACTATCCCCTTCAATCTATCATGTATGCTGCTACTACACTCATATACCTTATTAACTGATCTGCAATTGTCGCCCCTCTCTGCCAATTCCTACACTGGCTTCTGCTAACTCAATGTATGAAATTCTAAATATTAACTACAACATACAAAGACATACACAGCTTTCCTTCCAGCTACAACATCACCAACCTCATCTTTAAATATCACCTAAATGGTCTACTTCGCTCGTCACGAGACCTTCTGCCAGGGGCAGGTTGGGCCAGGGGGCAGGGTGACAATTGCCTTCCAGGCTGTCCTAACTTATATTTAAAATGGCCGGTGCTGTGGCCGCTGCCCGCTGATTATTTTTCTTTTTCTTCTTGTGGAGGTTTATGTGGAAGTCAGCCAGCCACCGACTGAATGACGGGATGGCGCTATTGCATTCTGGCAGTTGTAGTCCACGGCGGCGCTCAAGCTCCCGGTGGGTGGAGAATTGAGTGCAGCGCAGCCAGCCAGGAAACTACAACTCATGGATCTTGGAGGCAGGCAGAGGACAGGAGTGGAGGAGGCCGTGCAAGGAACTAATGAGCTGAGCTGACAGATTGGCATAGGTGAGAGGTTCTGACACCCCCAGCTGACCCCAACATGCCATCTATCTCCCCCCGTGCACCCCATTTACCCTGCCCCTCTTCCCACTCAGTAACCTCAAAATAGCCTTCAACACTGTGGGTCCTGCTAGGAGCTGGCCATGGCCTGTGGGTCCTGCTGGGAGCTGTGGCCCACAGGTCATGGCCAGCTCCCAGCAGAACCTACAGGCCAGCAGCCAGCAGGACACACATGCCATGCCCAGCTCCCAGCAGAACTTACAGGCTAGCAGGACCCACAGTGATGGGCACTGGTGAGGCTGAACTGATGGTCACTGATCAGGCTGCATTGATGGGCACTGGTGACGCTGTACTGATGGGCACTGATCAGGCTGCACTCATGAGGCTGAGCTGATGGGCACTGGTGAGGCTGCATTGGATGGGCACTGGTGAGGCTGCATTGATGGGCACTGATCAGGCTGCATTGATGGGCACTGATGAGGCTGCACTGATGGGCACTGGTGATGCTGCATTGATGGGCACTGGTGGCGCTGCACTGATGGGCATTGATCAGTCTGCACTTATGAGGCTGAGCTGATGGGCACTGGTGATGCTGCTATTATGGGCACTGATGAGGCTGCACTGATGGGCACTGATGAGGCTGAGCTGATGGGCACTGATGAGGCTGCCCTGATGGGCACTGATGAGGCTGAGCTGATGGGCACTGATAAGGCTGCATTGATGGGCACTGATCAAGCTGCATTGATGGGCACTGACGAGGCTGCACTGATGGGCACTAATGAGGCTGAGCTGATGGGCACTGATCAGGCTGCACTGATGGGCACTGGTGAGGCTGCATCTATGGGCACTGATGAGGCTGCACTGATGGGCACTGATGAGGCTGAGCTGATGGGCACTGATCAGGCCTCATTGATGAACACTGATCAGGCAAAATTGGATGGGCACTGGTGAGGCTGCATTGATGGGCACTGATGAGGCCGAGCTGATGGGAACTGGTGAGGCTGCATTAATGAGCACTGATCAAGCTGCATTGATGGGCACTGATGAGGCTGCACTGATGGGCACTGATGGGACTGCACTGATGTGCACTGATGAGGCTAAGCTGATGGGCACTGGTGAGATTGCATTGATGGGCACTAATCAGGCTGCATTAATGGACACTGGTGAGGCTGTATTGATGGGCATTAATGGGCACTGGTGAGGCTGCATTGATGGGCACTGGTGAGGATGCATTGATAGATTATTTTTGTTAAACCTCCATTGCTATTAACATGAAATTATGTTACCACATAACATTTGTCTTGCTTCATAACATCAATGTCCGTTATAAAACCAGGTGGGCATGAATGGTGACCTGATTCGGTGGTTCAATGGGCCACTTGACTGGACTTGCCCCCCAGACCTAAGGCTGCCAGCCCTCCCCTGCCTCCTCCCTCCTCACTTCCTCCTATGCTCACTTACAGGACTTCTCCAGAGCCTCTGCCATCCTCTGAAATGCCCTACTTCAATCTGTCCAGTTATCTCCTACTCTATCCACCCTTAGGTGATCCCAGAAAACTTCTCTCTTTAGGGAATCCTGCCCCACCTCTGCCTAAAAACTGTACTTCATCCTTCTCCATTAGCTCATCCCTTATTACCTTTTGTAACACTTGCCCCGCTATTTTTTATTGTAACCTGCACAAAAAGGTCACTCCTAATCCTCTTGTATTGAATTATATTTTAACTGTTATGTCTTCCTTATTCAGTAAATTGCATGCACAAACTGTTGGCCCATTATAAATTATATATAATTATAATAGTAACAACAATAAGTTACTGTTTTCCTCTGGATTATCATACTGTTGACAATCACTAACTAGGCTCAAAGGATTAATTATGTTCAAAGCAAATTACATTAAGAAACGAAACTATCGGTAATAATAGTATCCCAAGAGATTTGGAGTATCTATTAAAGGTCTGGGCAATTATATTATTAGGACTTGTAGGTACTTATAATGCATTGTATAAATATAAAGGCAAATCTATTATACCTTGCATTCCAAAAAAGGAGAATTACTGAAGGCGAGCAAAAGATTTCTGAAATATTGTAACAGTCACATAGATTACCGTAATACATCTACATTCATACATACAGACTACTACCAAATTTGATCACTGTTGAAGAAGAGAGGCTATTTACTGGTAATATTGTGGAAGATTTAAACTGGTTACAATTTCAACATTGTAACTACTTTATTTGGGCAGGCAAGTGTATTTATTGTTTTTGTCAAGTTGAAGTTAGCAATTTTTTTTTTGTGTTTTAGAAAAATATTTTTTTCTCATCATTTTTATTATTACTTGGAATAAAAAGTTAGATTTTGCCTTTCTAAAAAAAATGTTCCTAGTGCAGAACCTTAAAGCTACTTATATTTTCTCTCAGTTATTTTTGAGTGACTATCAATATATCATTTGCTCTTTGTTTTGCCAATATTTGTTTTTTTTCCATTCCCTTTGTTTAACTTTTGAATACAATAAAGTTGACTTGAAGTAAAGACTGTTAATCCAGGAAAGTGAGTGTTCACTTAGCTAAGTAAATGTTTATTGAGCTTAATAAATAGAGAGTGTTCACTGCAGTCAACCAGTCACGTGCTAGCAAGAATTCAGTTTTTTTTTAGTACTTTTCCAATGCATATTATTTTGTATTTAATCTGAAAATAGTTTTTTTCTCATTTTCTAACATTTACTATAAAATGCGTGCATCCTTTGCAGCCTTTAATATTGTAAACAGAAATAAGTCAATATTGCGCTTGTGAAAATCAAAATTGTGAGCTGCAACCAAAACATGTGAGAATAACATGTGATCCAATGTGAAATGACAAAAAGTTGCGCTAAAAATAGTCCAAATATGTTCAGAAACTTTATATAATAAATATTAGTCCTAGAACAATTTTCTCAGTCAGGAGAAAATTTGGTGTAACAGTAGTCCTAGAATGATTTCTCCATTCAGAACAAAGTGCATGTGCAGAAATCCATCACCATGTGAAAACACCTTAAGGGATGTGTGCTTACCAGAATCAGATGACCCTTTATTACAGAGGGTCTAACATGCTTGAGAATGTGCCCCACTCGTATCCGTCGTCCACCGGATCAAAGGAACAGCATTACATCAGCTTGGAGTCAGCCAGATTCAGATGGTATAAAAGGAAGCACAAAAGGTCACCACTAGTGCAGTTAAACCAAGGGGTGTTTATTCCACAGACATCCAAGAAATCTTACAGCAACTTAATAGGCAGTATTTGATAAAACAGCATTCCGCTGTGGTTGAACATATCCTCACCCGACTGGTTTCGTTCCAATGAACGTCTTCCCGGGGACTTCCACAGCGTCAACTTGTAATTTGCTTTGCCACTCAAACACTTCTTCCACTTGATAATCGTTCTTATCCCTGTTTTATTTTTTATTTTTCTTATTTCTTTGGACTAACTCTTCCTTCTCTAATATTTTTTTCAGGTTGGCAGATCTCTCCTTATATTCTTCACTTTCAATAAATGGGAGCAATTTATCTTTAACACTAATCAAACTCCCGTACCTAGTAATAATGCAAATATTGCTAAGGATAATAGCACAATGGTCTGTGGTGCCATCTAATGGAAGAGGGAAATAGGGCCCACGGGCTCCTAAAATAAGGGGTCCCTCTTACTTGAATCTGGGTTTTCCTTATCATGGACCTCCACCTACTCCCCATAATGGGAGATTTCGTGGATATCCCGAAGATTACCACGATTTTCAATATGATCATATCCACACCTTTAATAGGTTTGATGGACTGGCCCGTGATTATCCCCCTCGCACCCAACAAGGTGGACAGGGGTGGAAAAATAAATCATAGGGACACCAACCTGGAAGGAGAGAGGAACCTAATGGTCACTCTGAGTATGGGTACTACAATCGGGGGGGGCAGGTACCCCACGTTCGCAATCTAGAGGGTGGAGGGGAGATCTAAATAGGGGTCCCCTTTCAGTCCTCTTCATCAGGAGGATGGAGGGAGACCACAATATAATCATCCTGGCCCCAACCATCGGGGTGGGGGATGGAGACCCCCCGCAGGGAGACTATTACAAGGGTGGTAATAACACCTTTGTGGATTATGAGGCCCCCAATTGTAACTCATGGAGGGGCTTTCCCTAGCCAGGCTTTCAGCCCAGAAATCTGGCAGGCCCAGGAGAGGGACCGAGGGAGAGACAGATTCAGAGGAAAAAGAAAAAGGGAATACTAGGTAAAGGGATCCTTAATCTTAGTTCCAAGGCCCTTACTGAATCTGAACACCAGATTCTGGATAAAGGATTCAAATTTGCACCACCGAGGAGGCTGGACAAATTCCAGACCTTCTTAGATGTGCAAAATATGTACCTAGTTTAAACATTAAAAGATATATAGCATCGAACCCTGTGAAAGAGAATAGGTTAAATAGCACATATATTCAGCATACCATTTTAAGGAATGCATCTTTATTTAACCCCCCGGGGGTCTGGCTCCTTCAGTGAGGGTCTTCGGGGATGTAGTATGCAGAGATTTGGAACAGATCAAGATTAATAACCCTAGAATGAGCTTAGACCTAATGGAGGGTTTGCAGCAATTATGTAATAGAAAGGATTTGATTTGGTTATCAGGCAGGCTGATAAAGGAGGTGGAGTAGTGGTTTTGGATAAAGAGGCCTATATTAGGGAGATGGACATGGTCGGTGACCATGAAACTTATGTCCCCCTAAATAGGGACCCAGGTCCTTTAAACAAGAACTGGAAGTCATAGTCTCCAGGGGTTATCATGATGGAATCATCAACATTAAAGAGTAGCTTTTTTTGTACCAACCTCATCAAGGACTCCTATCACATATTATTTACTGAAGGTCCATAAGGACCCAGTTTACCCCCGGGATGTCCCATTGTAGTGGGATTGATTCGGTCACATCCCGGGTGGGCAAATATATAGACACGTTTCATCAGCCATTGGTGGCTGAGATGTCATCTTATGTCAAAGACACTAGGGCGGTCATTAATTTGTTGGATAATTCCCCATGCAGGAAGGCTTGTGGCTGGTTACAGCCGACGTCAAGTCCCTGTATACAATTATCTCTCATGAGTGGGCCTACCGCACTGTTGGCCACTAATTGGGGACCACAGCTTTGGCGCCCGCTCAGAGGGAGTTTATTATGGATTGTTAAAATATGCGGCCAGACATAACTTCTGGTTTAATGGGACTTATTGTCTACAAAAGAGGGGTGGCAATGGGGCGAAACATGCCCCCAGCATCGCTAACCTCTTTATGGCCAAGTGGGAAGAGGATGTCGTCTATGCCCAGGGTAGGGAAGAGCTTGCCATGTGGGCAAGGTACATAGACGACATCCTCCTCCTATGGAAAGGAGATGGTGAATCTCTTAAAATGTTCCTGGAATTCCTTAATGAAAATGACAGTGGTATCTGTTTACGCTATGAGATGAGCCAATCTCGGATTAATTTCCTTGATCTAGATATTAAGGTGATCAATGGCAAGCTACAATTCTCTACCTTTTTTAAGAGTACCAATCATAATGCTTATATTTCCACTGATAGCTGCCACCACAAACCATGGATTAAAGGAGTTCCAAAAGGGCAGTTTCTCCGTAATAGGAGAAATTACAGTAACCTGGAGGATTTTGAAAGTCAGAGTGATATCTTGATCCAGAGGTTTTCTGAAAAGGGCTATTGCCCCAATGAGCTTAAAAGGATTAAAAAGCAGGTTAGGGACACTGACAGGGCTATGTTATTATAAAAATCGACTGTAGGAGACAATAACAACTCAAAAACGAATTTCATAACCACTTACTCCACTCAACATCATGCTATAAAACGCATTGCTGCCAGACATTGGCATATCCTCGAAAATGACAAAATATTAGCGCCTCTGCTTCCTGATAGGCCTCAGGTAGTATATATAGGGGTACCTTCCTTGAAAGATAAAATTGTTCGCATGATTCTAGACCCTCCAATAAAACAGTTTTTTTTCCATAATCTGGTAGGATTTCACAAATGTGGGAGGTGCCAGATATGTTCATTGAGTCAGGGTACAAGTAAGAGGCAGTTACAGTTTTCGTCAAGTATGACCAGCAGGACCTCTAAAATTGCCCCGTTTATCACCTGCGGCACCACTCATGCGATGTACTTCCTGCAGTGCCCTTGTGGCAAACAGTATGTAGGCAGGACCACTCAGCCACTAAAGGTCAGGTAGCAGGAGCATGTGACAAATATGAAAAGGGGTTCCCTAAACAGAATGTGTCTAGGCACTATGATTTGGTGCATAATAGGGACCCAAGGGGCACTCTTTTTTTTTTTAGGTATTGACCATTTTGCTCCACACGGGAAGGGCAATCTCAAAGTGAGAGAGCTCTCCAGGATGGAAACGAGATGGATTTACATTTTAAAGAGTTATACACCTTATGGCCTGAATATTGATTGGGACATTGTTTCATCAATGATTCATGAATAGAGTTGAGCGAACACCTGGAAGTTCGGGTTCTGCTGGTCCGTCCGAACTTCGGGACAAAGTCCGGGTCCGGGTCCGGACGGAACCCGAACGATCGCACGGACAACGAACCCCATTGAAATCAATGGGGACCCGAACTTTTAGGCACAAAAATGGCTGTAGGAAAGTCCTGGAAAGCCCCAGAGGGCTGCAAAAGGAAGTAAAATGGGGGTAAGGGTAGGGCAAGTGCCCTACAAAAAAATGGGGACAGGGAAATAACTTTAAATATTTTTAAAAAAATAAAAACTTAAAAAATGCAAAAATGGAGGTGAATGTGGATCATCTTCAAACTGTGTCTGAAAAGTATTAATTAACGGTAGAAGCCATATAACTGTTCTAAAATCATCTTCAAACTAGGGCAAGTGCCCTACAAATAAATGGGGATAGGGAAAATAAATTAAAATCAAATTTAAAAAATG
>BLSH010178772.1:1039-13668 GCA_018402905.1 Glandirana rugosa
TAAATACACCCGCGACCAAAGGATCAGTGGTACGTATTACAGTCATGTATCCAGATTAGAGTTTAACCATCGTTGATCACAACTCGCTTGGGCCTGACATTGACAATCTTTTTCTGACACGTTCCCAATTAACGTACACCCACACAGAAGGAGATTAAGGACCTACCCGGCGAGATAAATTTGAAGGACAAGGACAGTCGTTCACGACAGGCAAGATGTCGCAAACTCACATAGACCTCTCGATGGATAGGAAACTTAGACATAGGACTGGACAAGGACTCTGGGCCGAACAAACTGGAAACTAACTGAAGGCGGACGTGGCTGGGGGTCGAACGGGGGCAAGCTGGGGGTCGGTGCAGGCGGAAGTCAATCAAAGGTCAAACAAGCCGGGTCTCAGGAACAGGTCAGGATACAGATTCAAAGGATAGGTAGCTCTCCAGATACACTCAAACGCTGTAGAACGGACAGCACTTGCTGACAGGAACAGGAAGTTTAAATAGAGCGGCCCATCCAGGAATTAGAGGAAGACACACCCACATGCAATTAACCCTTGCACAGTCTTTTTCTAACAGTTACAGTCCGGGTTCGCTCAACACTAGTTGCTACCAATTTGAGATTAGACCTATGTACTGACATTATGCATGGTGACTAGGAAACCAGCGCCCACATAAATTGTCCAGTTTATTCAGAAACAACACGGCCAGACCTCAGCCAGACAACACATCACCATAGATCAGTGGTTCTCAACCCTGTCCTCAAGTACCCCCAACAGGCCATGTTTGCAGGTTTTCCTTTATCTTGCACAGGTGCTTTAAATCAGAGTCAATGGCTTGGTATTTTGGACAGCTATTTTATCTAAGAGAAAATCCCAAAACATGGCTTGTTGGGGGTACTTGAGGACAGGGTTGAGAACCACTGCCATAGATAATGTGTTGTTCTAATTAATTCAAATATGGCAGTGCCACTTGTTATCTTGTGCATTGTGATGGCTAGGCCGTGATGTACCCAGAGCAAGTAACGGGATCGTGAGTGAAGAAGAGATCTTAACCAGTACTGAACTATTACAGTTATTATTTGACCAAATTGAATTATTATAGTAAACAATATTCTAATAAATTCCTTGTGTAAACCATACTGGAAAAGACAATGAATGTGTTTATAGTGTATAAAAAAACATTTGAATATCAAGAAAATCGAGGAGTATATTCTGTGTTATACTGCCATCTATCGCTGAAAATTGTTATTGCAGCTGGCGACGGCCTATTTATCTGGAAGAAATCCTTTAGCAAAGTTACTTCGGGGCTTTTGATAGCAACTTACTGTCATAGTAACAGAAAAATAAAACTGTAAGAAGAGAAGGAGAAAAATAACCTTAAACAGTGTAAATCTACCGCCGAACAGCAGTGGTGAAAGTACTGTTCCACAATAAAGCCAGAAAAATGTTACTTATTTTGAGCTATTCTGCAGAAACAGAAACATGGAACAAAAAGGAGGATTCAAAAAGTTATTATGCCTCGGTATCTCTGAATGGTTGGCGCCATCTACGTTGATCACGGCGGGAGGCCGGGGTGTTTCAAATAGGAGAAGATCTTGGGGTATTTTGTAGTCTGAGTGGCGGGTCTGGCTCCAATAGACCCAGCTTTATTAGCAATTCTTTCCCTTCACTTAGGTTAAACACAGTGTAGGTAGTGCCATTGTGAGGTACGGTGAGCTTAAATGGGAAGCCCCAGCAGTATCTTATCCTGGCCGATTGAAGGACTGAGGTTACTTCTTTCATTTTTCTTCTTCTCTCCAGAGTTGCTGGAGAGATGTCTGGAAAAATTTGGATTTTGCAACCGTCTAATATGATGTTGGGGGTGCCTCTGGAGGCGCGTAAGATTTCTTCCTTCACTAGGAAATCCTTCAGGCACATTATGATGTCACGAGGAGTTAGGTCCGCTGGGGGCTTGAGTCTGAGTGCTCTATGGATTCTATCACATTTAAAGGCCTCTACTGGTGTATTTGGCAATAGATCCTGAAACAATTTATTCATAGCTGGGATCAGGTCGGTAACCGTTTCTGCGACCCCTCTAACCCGCAGGTTATTTCGCCTGTTGCGATTGTCCAGATCTTCCAATTGGGCCTAAGCAAATGAAAAACTTTCAGCGAGTGATTCAAAGTCTTTTCTCAATTCGTTGTGGGCGAGAGATAGTTCGTCGTGTTTGGTTTCTAGGAGATCTGTCCGGTTGCCCAAAGCTGCTATTTCAGAGGAAAGGGCATTGGTGGATTTATGCACCTCCGATTGTATCTTAGCGGCTAATTTTTCATATATAATCGTAAGGCTCTCGTCCAGGTCTGCTTTTGTAAGTTGAGAGGACTTTTTGCTGTCTGGGTGTGCAGTAGAGATGGCTGGAGGGTCGGCGGTCGAGGCCTGTTTTTTAGCGCTATTTTGACTCATCTTTCCCTTTTGAGCTGAACGTAACAGATAGTTAGTAAGGTTGTATTGGTTTGAACTGCGGCTATGCGCCTTTTTATTACCTGTCATACAAAAGTATGTCGCGATAGAGAAAAGGAAAAAGGCGTCACTCTCCCCTCACCTCTGTCACTTCTTCTGCCTTCTTACAATTGGGTGGTTTTAAAACCTATTGGTCACGCGGTGTTCATCTGGAGGGGTCAGGACTGGTTGTTAAGCTAGCACATTTTCAATCTTGCAGCGCCAGATACAAACACATGGTCCACAGTCAACCAGGGTCAGTTCCAGGAGGGGTCAGGGAGTAGGGTTGCCACCTTTTCTTCAAGCCAAACCCGTGTGTATATAGTTGGTTGCTAAGGAGCAGGCTGGCTGCTGCATCCTTAACAACTAATGAGTCATCAGCTGTCAGCAGGATTTCCCGCTGATAGCTGAATGTAAAAAAAAAACAAAATTACCGGCTAAAAAAAATCATGAAAAAAACGATCTGGTATTGATTTGGAGGGCACACCCCCCACACCAAAATGTTTTTAAAAAAGGGCATGGGGCCCCCTCCAAAATCCTTACCAGACCCTTATCCTAACCGTGCAGCCCAGCAAGTCAGGAAAGGGAGGGGACGAGCGAGCACCCCCCTCCTGAACCATACTAAGTTGCATGTCCTCAACATGGGCGGGGCTGCTTTGGGGCAGGGGGGCTCTGCCTCCCCCCACTCCAAAGCTCCTTGTCATCATGTTAATGAGGACAAGGGCCTATTCCACACAACACTGGCCAGTGGTGGTGGGGGTCTGCGGGCGGGGGCTTATTAGAATCCGGAAGCCCCCTTTAACAAGGTGGCCCCTAGATCCCGGACCCCCCTATGTTAATGAGTATGGGGTACATTGTATCCTTGCCTAGTAGTGTAGTGTGAAAAAAGATAATAGACAGCTTTTGACAATTCCTTAAAAATGGCTTCTTCCTCTGGCCTTCTTCTTCCTTCGGTCTTCTTCTTCTCCCGCTTCTTCCTCCAGTCTTCTTCTTCCGGTCTTCTTCTTCCTCCACTTCTTCCTCCAATCTTCTGCTTCTTCCTCCAGTCTTCTTCTTCCCCCACTTCTTCCTCTGGTCTTCTTCTTCCGGTCTTCTTCTTCCTCCGCTTCTTCCTCCAGTCTTCTTCTTCCTTCGGTCTTCTTCTTCCTCCAGTCTTCTTCTTCCTCCGGTCTTCTCCTTCATCCTCCGGTCTTCTTCTTCTTCCTCCGGTCTTCTTCTTCCTCCGCTTCTTCCTCCAGTCTTCTTCTTCCTTCGGTCTTCTTCTTCCTCCGGTCTTCTTCTTCCTCCGCTTCTTCCTCCAGTCTTCTTCTTCCTCCGGTCTTCTTCTTCCTCCGGTCTTCTTCTTCCTCCAGTTTTCTTCTTCATCCTCCGGTCTTCTTCTTCTTCCTTCGGTCTTCTTCTTCCTCCAGTCTTCTTCTTCTTCCTCCGTTCTTCTTCTTCCTCCGCTTCTTCCTCCAGTTTTCTTCTTCATCCCCTGGCCTTCTTTTTCCCCCGCTTCTTCCTCTGGTCTTCTTCTTCTTTCTCTGGGCTTCTTTCTCCAGTGTTCGTCTTCCTCTGCCGCTGCTCCCACCGCCATTCCACTGAAAATAAACAAAATGACCCTCCTCCTATGCTTTGCTCCGCCAATCTGTCTGCTTCAATGTTGCACATTTCGTATACAACTATGGGGCGTAGCCATCGGATGGCTTCATCTGGAGAGCTCGCCCCTTGTGACTTCACGGACCAATCATGCCCTGGTCGGTGATGTCACAAGGGGACGTGGTCTCTAATTGACATCATCCGCCCCATTGCAGCATCGGAGGAGGTTTGTTTTTATTTTCAGTGGGTTGGTGGCGGGAGCAGCGGCGGGGGAAGAAGAAGATGGAGGAAGAAGTGGAGGAAGAAGAAGACCCGGAGGAAGAAGAAGAACACCAAAGGAAGAAGCGGGGGGAACAAGAAGACAGAAGAAGAAGCAGACGGAGGAAGAAGCGGGCAAAGAAGACCGGAGTAAGAAGAAACGTGGGGGAAGAAGAAGACCATAGGAAGAAGCGAGGGAAGACATTTTTAATAAAGGAATTGTCAAAAACTGTCTATGATCTTTTTTCAAACTGTTCTACTTTTTTTGGTGAATGGGTAGGGATACAATGCACCCCATACTCATTAACATAGGGGGGGCGGGATCTGGGAGCCCTCTTGTTAAAGGGGGCTTCTGGATTCTGATAAGCCCCCCACTCGCAAACCCCCACAATCACCGGCCAGGGTTGTGGGGAAGAGGCCCTTGTCCCCGCTCAACCCAAAGCACCGCATTCCCCCATGTTGAGGGCATGTGGCCTGGTATGCTTCTGGGGGGGCGCTCACTCATCCTCTCTTTCCTGCCTGGTTACATGCTCGGATAAGGGTCTAGTCATTTTTTTTCCAGTACTTTTTTTTTTTAATTTTGCTGTGGGGGTGGCCCTTCCAAATCCATACCAGACTGAAGGGCCTGGTATGGACCTGGGGAGGACCCCATGCCATTTTTTTCACACATTTTTTTTGCTGGCAATTCTTTTTTTCTGACAGCTGACAGCATGACTCGTTGGTTGTTAAGAAAGTGGTGTCCGCCTTCCCGGCCCACTTCTTAGCATCCGGCTATATACAGTGAATGTAAAAAAACAGGAAATCGCAAATCGCTGCAAAATCACGGGGAAATCATGGTAAAATCACGGTAAAAATGCAGTTAAAAAACTGTGGAAAGCACAGCAAAAAGCACTGCAGAAACGCTCAAAAGCAACATGCATAGATGTGCATAGATGTGAATCGAGCCTTAGTCTGTAGGGTTCAATATTGAGTTGGCCCATCCTTTGCAGCTATAGCAGCTTCAACTCTTATGGGAAGGCTGTCCATAAGGTTTAGGAGTGTCTATGGGAATGTTTGACTATTCTTCCAGAAGCACATTTGTGAGGTCAAGTACTAATGTTGGACGAGAAGGCCTGGCTCGCAATCTCCACTCTTCAATCAGAGCTCTGTGCAGGCCAGTCAAGTTCCTCCACCCCAAACTCACTCATCCATGTCTTTATGGACCTTGCTTTGTACACTGGTGCGCAGTCATGTTGGAACAGGAAGGGGCCATCCCCAAACTATTCCCACAAAGTTGGGAGCATGAAATTGCCCAAAATGTCTTGGTATGCTGATGTCTTAAGAGTTCCCTTCACTTGAACTAAGGGGCCAAGCCCAACCCCGGAAAAACATATGGTATATTACTGGTATAAGGTACAGCGTGTCCATTTGTAAAATCCCATTTTTACAGTCGCTGACCCGCCAAAGGTTTTCTTTGTTCCCGGCTGATGTCTGCAGGCGCTTTCCCAATGCCCGGAGCGTGCTGACGTCAGCGGGGATCTCGGCTGTTCTCTCACCTGTTCTCCTCCCTGCTGAAGTCTGCAGCCCCTCCCTCTTCAGTGCATGGAGCAGGCTGAGGTCAGTGGGATCTCAGAGGGGAGGAGAAGAAATCACATGTGCTGAGAGCTGATGAGCTTTTATAAATTGTTAATAAAACTGTGGACACTTTATACCAGTACAGTGGCAGCTGGTGAAATTTTAGGATGAGGGGGCTCCAGACCCCGCCCTTCCTTTTTGACCCCTCCCACTTATCATAAGCCCCACCCCTTATAGTTTCCACCCCTTGTGTCAGGAGTATACAGCCCAGCATCACTAGATAGGGTATACAGCATCACCAGATAGCAGTATACAGAGTCACCATATAGCAGTATACAAAGCCCCAGATGGGGTATACAGAGCACCAGAGAGGGCATACAGAGCACCCGATAGGGCATACAGAGCACCAGATAGGGTATACAGGGTCCCAGATAGGGCATACAGAGCATCAGATAAGGCATACAGAGCACCAGATAGGGCATACAGGGCATCAGATGGGGCATACAGAGCATCAGATAGGGCATACAGAGCATCAGATAGGGCATACAGGACATCAGATCGGACATACAGGGCATCAGATAGGGCATACAGAGCATCAGATAGGGCATCAGAAAGGGCATACAGGGCATCAGATAGGGCATACAGAGCATCAGATAGGGCATACAGGACATCAGATAGGACACACAGGGCATCAGATAGGGCATACAGGTCATCAGAAAGGGCATACAGGGCATCAGATATGGCATACAGTGCATCAGATAGGGCATACAGAGCATCAGATAGGGCATACAGAGCATCAGATAGGGAATACAGGGCATCAGCTGACAGCAAGGAGCCGAGGAAAAAAAAAAGAAAGACAAGTCAATGTACCGGCGCCACCTGCAGGGGTTTAATAATTTTATTAAAACGGATTACATCATTTTATGAGGTTTTTTACTCAAGATATTTTTTTTAAATTATTAAAATGTAAAAATGCTGACTCCTGACCTGACAGGGGGAGGGGGGGGGGGACACAGTCATTATTTAAAACATATTTTATTGATTTATTCCAGGATTTTTAGAACATAGAGGGGTAAATGACACAGCACAAGCACTATGCTTTATCATGCTAAGATATCCCCTGAAAATAAGCCCTAGTGTGTTTTTTGTAGTCAAAATTAATATAAGACCTGGTCTTATTTTCGGGGAAACGCGGTAGGTGCGATGCGGGAACCCTGCAAATCCACTCCGGGTTCCTGCATCGCACCCGACTCGCACGGTAGTTCACACTGCACTATGCGAACTGAAGGGAGGTGTCAATACATTGCTAATGACACCCCCTTTTCAGCTGGCATATCGCAGTGCGAACTGCACAGTCACACAGGAATCGGATCGCATGGGTATGAACACCCATGCAATCTGATTCTGCTGTGGACCAAAAAAAGGGTCCTGTGTGTGTTTGGTCCAAATGCGATATCAGCCATTCTATCTGTATGGCTGAAATTGCATTGCACGGACATCGCATATGATTTACACTGCAGTGCAGTGCGAATCATATGCGATATTGCTGAGCGCACTAATGTGAACCAGGGCTGTAGCTTTGTAAAAACTGCAGGCATACCATGAGTTAAGTCTCATGAGGTGCCTGCCAAGACTTATCTCTGTTATTCATCAGACATCTTTACTGTGCTCCAGGAAGATAACTTCCAGCTCTTGATCTGTCAATGCTGCTCACTGTGGTCTCATTTCCTTCAAGAGCAAAGTCGCTGGAACTGCTATGCCTGCCCCTCCTCTCCTCCTGCCCAATCACAGAAGCCATTGTACTATGTGAACTCATTCACAAAATACAAAGGCTTCTGTGAATGGACAGCAGAAGGGAGGGGCAGGCATAGCTGCTCTGTGTGCTTCTCTCCTCTCACAGCTGGAGCCTTCTAGGAGCCATAAACAAGCGATTAAGGCTACATGTACACAATACTTTTTTCAACCTCCCCTGAACAACTGAACTCGACAGCTAGAAACCGACGTTTAAAAATGTCCGTTTAGCCGTGTTTGCATGCCGCATTCAGACACTTTTAGTCTAGGAGCGTTTTAAGAAAAAAGTCTGTAAACGAAACGCTCCTAGATGCGAGTTAGCGTGTTTAGGTGTGTTTACAAGCTGTTACAGGCATTTGGCATTTCCGTCTGAACGCATTTTTTTGCTTTCCAAGAAATGCTTCTAACCTCAACTGCCTGGAAACGACTATAAACGACCCTGTGTACATGTACTGATAAGATAACATAGAGGAGAGTTCAGGGGCAGCTGAAAAAAAATGTCCAACTGCTCCTAAATGTCCGTTTACCAACAGCAGTATACATGAGGCCTTAGAACAGTGTTTCTCAACCTTTTTGACTTCGGGGAACCCTTGGCAAAAAGTTTGAGATCTCAGGGGAACCCCTGAAAAAAAATTCAGATCTACAGCTTACGGAACATTGGATCTGATCAGCGAGCTGTAGATATAACAGCAATAAAGAAACTGTATCAAATAATAGAATGAATATTGTAAAAAAACACTTACCTCCTTCACAGCAGGTGTCCCACACAGAGCCCCCTTCACAGCAGGTGCCCCACACAGAGCCCCCTTCACAGCAGGTACCCCACACAGAGCCCCCTTCACAGAAGGTGTCCCACACAGAGCCCCCTTTACAGCAGGTGTCCCACACAGAGCCCCCTTCACAGTAGCCCCTTCACAGCAGGTGTCGCACACAGAGCCCCCTTCACAGTAGGTGTCCCACACAGAGCCTCCTTCATAGCAGGTGTCCCACACAGAACCTCCTTCACAGCAGGTGTCCCACACAGAGCCCCCTTCACAGCAGATGTCCCATTTAGAGCCCCCTTCACAGTAGGTGTCCCATAGAGAGCCCCATTCACAGCAGATGTCACATACGGAGCCCCCTTCACAGTAGGTGTTCCACTCAGCCATGTGCTCCGATGGCTCTCTGTCCCTCCTGCACTCTGCACTGCCGCAGCTATAAGACTCTTATAGTTGTGGTAATGCATAGTGCAGGGGAAACAGAGAGCCATCGGAGCACATTGCACAGTGCCGGGTGGAGGCAGAGAGCCGCTGACCTTTTGGATGGAGCCTTGTATTCCTTCCCGGTCAACACCACCATAGAACACCTCCTTCTTCTTCCTTCTTCCTGCTCTCTGCACTCCTCCCCTTCTCCGCCCCCTGACCTGTGCCAGAGCTACAGAGATACCATCGGGTATCAATGCACACTGACAATGACTGAGTGTCAGCGTGCATTAAGGACAAGATTGGCAGTATACATCCGCCATAATCCCCTGGGGTCTTCCCGCGGAACGGAGGAACACTGGTATAGTCTTTACTATGATAGTGGGTAGACATGTGTGATTCGTTTCATTCAGAATCGAAATTTGGACAAATTATTCCTTATTTGGAGATTTGGATGTATCCGAATTCCGAATCACAGTAGTAACGAATGTAAAAGACTCCTCCAAAATAACGAAACACAATTCATCCAAAATAACGACAATAATAATCACAAATCTGAATGGGACAATTGGGGATAGGGAGGGAAAAGAAGGAAAAGGGAAGGAATATTCGGGATTATAGCGGTGCTATACAAAGATTGGTAACAAAAAAGAAAATAAGATAAAATCAACTTTTATTTGATATGATTGGATAAAAAGTACTCAAGTACTCAATCAATGCAAAAGTTTAAATTTAAAAATAGCATAAAAGGTTTGTTACAGACATTAGTGTTGAGGTGGGGTACAATACTGATTGTAACGATCATGGGCGTAAATTGACGTCAGACATGTTTCGCCTAAACCTAGGCTGCCTCAGGGACTTTAACAGACTAAGCGTTACATATCTAGTAAAGGAAGACAGTTTTTATACATACAATGGAAGTAATAAAAAGAAAGAAATATGAATACAACATGATATAAAGAATGCATATAATTGTTCCTCAGCCCAAGAAATGAGACATTCACCTCAACCAGTTCAAATCTCCGCCCGGACCCCAAACGTCAGGCAGCTCGCCCAGCGCCGCACGCCACATCGGGAGGGGGGACACTGCGCATCCACAAATTGCCGCAAATTGCTCCGGCTAGTGTAAAAATATATATGAAATATGTATGAAAAATGTTTTATTTGTATGAGAAAAATATATATATATATTTTAAAAGGATTTATAAACTTACAAATAGTCAGCTCCTAACAAAGAGCAGACTTGTAGGAAAGATCTTCCTTGCCAAAGCGGAAATATGTGTAGTGAATACTGGAAAAATATGTAAAGAAACAAAATAAGGAAAAATCCTTACAGATCATATAGGTTAAATGCTGACATTAACAAAAACATAAAAGTAACTGAAAAAGTACTTATGTCTGCTCTTTGTTAGGAGCTGACTATTTGTAAGTTTATAAATCCTTTTTAAAAAAATATATATATTTTTTTCTCATACAGACAAATAAAAAAATTTTCACACATATTTCATTTATGTTTTTACACTAGCCGGAGCAATTTGTGGCAATTTGTGGATGCGCAGTGTCCCCCCTCCCGGTGTGGCGCTGGGCAAGCTGCCTGACGTTTGGGGTCCGGGCGGAGATTTGAACTGGTTGAGGTGAATGTCTCATTTCTTGGGCTGAGGAACAATTATATGCATTCTTTATATCATGTTGTATTCATATTTCTTTTTTTATTATTTTCATTGTATGTATAAAAACTGTCTTCCTTTACTAGATATGTAACGCTTAGTCTGTTAAAGTCCCTGAGGAAGCCTAGGTTTACGCGAAACATGTCGGACGTCAATTTACGCCTATGATCGTTACAATCAGTATTGTACCCCACCTCAACACTAATGTCTGTAACAAACCTTTTATGCTATTTTTAAATTTAAACTTTTGCATTGATTGAGTACTTGAGTACTTTTTATCCAATCATATCAAATAAAAGTTGATTTTATCTTATTTTCTTTTTTGTTACCAATCTTTTCATTGCACTGCTATAATCCCGAATATTCCTGCCCCCTCCCGTCCTTATCCCCAATTCCCCTTCCCTTTTCCTTCTTTTACCTCCCTATCCCCAGTTGTCCCATTCAAATTTGTAACTATTATGGGATAAGGTGCACAGAGTTCTAGTGCCACCATACTACCTATACTAATCAATAATAATCGATTCAAATTTGGAAATGAATATGAAATGTAAATATATTGCAATTCTTAGATGTGAAAAAATTGGCAGCTGCATTCAATTTGAATTTGAATTCTGATTAGAATTTTCCAAAAATTTCAATTCCATTCGGTCAAACTGAACTTAATTCGTCCGAATTTGGAAAATTTGAGGCAAATTTGAAAACAAATAAACGAAACAAAACTAAATGAATTCCGAAAATGAATTTAACAAAAGGAAATCAGTTAATTAATGAAAATGAAACAAAACTATTTTTTTTCTGCACATGTCTAATAGTGGATGGCATGCCACCAGGGCTGGTGCAAGGATTTTTGACACCCTAAGCCAAACCTCATTTTGCCGCCCCATTGGCTCCACCCCTGACTCCACCCCCTTTGGCCTGCCCATGTGGATGGAGGCGCGCTATACAGGAAGCATCGGCTCTGCTTCCTCTAGCGCTGGCTCCGGTGCTGCGCTGTGCCTCTAATTACACAACCAGTCGGACAGAGCAGCTGCTTGAGACTGATTTAGTTACATGCTGCAGCCTGCAGAGCATGCAGACGCGGAGGCAAACCAGTGGCTGGGCGCCCCCTAGGCAGTAGTGCGCCCTAGGCGGCTGCTTAGTTTGCCTAGTGGTAGCACCAGCCCTGCATGCCACTGGAAACTCACTCATTGGGAGTTTCCATACAGCTCTGGCACGGACATCATTCTGCAAAGACAGAGCCAGCAGGGGAAGGTTTTTTTCTGCTTTAAGTAAGTAACCACTAAGAATGGGTTGTTTAGCTCCCACTGACTGATGATATAAGGGAGCTCTTCACCACTAACAATGTAAGAGGAAGCTAAACTGACTATCATTGAAATAGGGCACTTCACTACTGACCACCATTATAGTGAGAACACTCTTCACTACGTTGATAATTCTGTATAGTACATACATACCCCATTCATACTCCTAACTGCTGCACCATGTTAGCTGTGTTATACTGCATTGTAGATACAGAGGACATAGCAGGCTGAGACTAACCTTCACATGCCTCTCTACTATGAATATGGTGTCTACTGGCATTATAGCAGAGAGATGCATCCTGCAAGCTTGTCACTAAAGAAGCTCTTCTGCAAAGTTCAGAAAATTACATCACTTCTTGGATTGCCATAGTTCTTCATTTTGTATGGAGTGCACTGAGAGACAGCATCAAAAGGCAGTATGTGAATGACACAACCACAGGAGTACTATAAGTTTTTTCATGTAAGTGTTTGTAGGGAACCCTTTAAGATAAGATTGTACCTCAGGGAGATTTCAATGGTAAAAAGGAGATCACTCTGTTGATGGGTGGTAGGCCCAATCAACCTTGTGCCTGGGAACTCGATGTGGATGGGGGAATCCTCCCTGTGTTTGTGAATGTACTTTTTTGAATATCATGAGGACACCAACACAGTAAGTGTATGACGGAAAACTACGACAGAGAGTCACGTGAGGTATGTTTTACTTCTTGATACCGTTAGGTTCTTCACTACATTAAAAGACTTGAAACGTCTTCTCGAAGAAATCACTGTTCGAACGTCCTACGTAGAGAGACGATATTACGGTCATCTGTGGTATAAGTATCATCTC
>BLSH010178772.1:13678-25238 GCA_018402905.1 Glandirana rugosa
AGCAGACGTCCCATTTAGAGCCCCCTTCACAGTAGGTGTCCCATTTAGAGCCCCCTTCACAGCAGGTGTCCCACACATAGCCCCCTTCACAGCAGGTGTCCCATACTGATCCCCCTTCACAGCAGATGTTCCATACAGAGCCCCCTACACAGCAGATGTCCAATACACAGCCCCTTCACAGCAGATGTCCCATACACAGCCCCCTTCACAGCAGATGTCCCATACTGATCCCCCTTCACAGAAGATGTCCCATACAGAGCCCCCTACACAGCAGATGTCCCATACAGAGCCCCCTTCGCAGTAGGTGTTTCACTCAACCATGTGCTCCGATGGCTCTCTATCCCTCCTGCACTCTGCACTCGTGCAGCTATAAGACTCTTATAGCTGTGGTAATGCAGAGTGCAGGGGAAACGGAGAGCCATTGATGCACATTGCAGGGGGGAGGCAGAGAGCCGCTGACCTTTTGGATTGAGCCTCGTATTCCTTCCCGGTCAGCGCCGCCATAGAACTCCTCCTCCTTCCTTCTTCCTGCTCTCTGCACTCCCCCCCCTGACCTGAGCCGGAGCTGGAGAGATACAATTGGGTATTAATGTGCGCTGACACTGACTGAGTGTCAGCGGGCATTAAGGACGAGATTGGTGGTATACATCCGCCATAATCCCGCGGAACCCCTGGGGACTTCCTGTGGAACCCTAGGTTGAGAAACACTGCCTTAGAGTCTAATATAGAGTATAATAGAGATTAGTCCTGGAGTTGGCATGCACCTAATTGGAGTTGACTCATAGTACGCCTGACCTTTTTGCAAAGTTGCTGAATTCTTGGAATCTGTTATATTGTATCCTCTTTTAGCCACTTGCCGACTGTGCTATAGCCTAATGATGGCTACAGTGTGGCCGGCTAGTTTTGGAAGGCCGTAATATGACATCCTCCCGTGGCGGGCACGGGCAGCGCGCTCTGTGAACCAGAGGACACTGTCGCCTATCAGTGCCCATCAGTGCTGTCTATCAGTGCCTCCTGATCAGTGCCCACCAGTGCTGCCTCATCAGTGCCCATCAGTGCAGCCTATCAGTGCCCATCAATGCCCATCTGTGCCGCCTCATCAGTGAAGGTGAAAAAATACCTGTTTGCAAAATTTTATAGCAAACTATGAAAACGTTTTTTTTTTCTTCAAAATTTGCAGTCTTTATTTGTTTATTTAGCAAAAAATAAAAAATCCAGTAGTGATAAAGTACCGCTGAAAAAAGCTATATTTGTGTATTTTGTAAACTATAAAAGTTTAGTTTGGGTACAATGTTGCATGACTGCCCAATTGTCATTCAAAGTGTGACAGCGCTGAAAGATGAAAATTGGCCTGGGCAGAAAGGGGGTAAAAGTGCCCGGTACGCAAATGGTTAAAATGATTGGCGCATAAAGTGAATAACTTTTAATAGCCGAATGCTGTGAAACACAGATGGACCAATGTCCAGCAAACATTTTTTGTGTGAATCACACACAGAATCCTCTATCAATAGACCACTGTGTTTTCAGATAAGACTGCAGAGTACACAGGATAACACTGGGTTTCTGGCAGGATCAACGGGGGTTTTTTTTTGCACTTTTCGAACAAATATAACAAAACGCTTTCCATGGTACATTTCATGGAACAAAAGGGAATGAGTAACGCATTAATTGCTAAGATTGCACTTCCCAAGCTGAGCCTGGTTGGTTAATTATTACAGTATTTGGCACCATAAAAGTCACTGTTAATGGACTCTGTGCTCAAGATTTCCATTTATAAATGTTAACCTCTCATAGAACCAGACTAACATCCAGTACAATAGTTATTCTCCTGATTTTCCTTAAAGGCCAATTCCATCCTAAAATCTTTTGCATGATTGCAGGTACATTGAATAGCACTGGCATTTGATCACCTCTGTGGTTTTTATTTTTTGCGCTATAAACAAAAAAAGACCGACAATTTAAAAAAAAAAAAAAAACAATATTTTTTACTTTCTGCCATAAAACATCCAATAAAAAAATGTAAAAAAATATAAGTTATTCAACAATTTAGGACAATCTGTGTTCTGCTACATATTTTTGGTAAAAAAAATCCCAGTAAGTGTATATATTGATTGTTCTGCGCAAAAGTTATCGCATCTACAAAATAGGGGATAGACTTTTGGAATTTTTATTTATTTTTTTTTTACTAGTAATGACGGCGAACGGCGACTTATAGTGGGACTGTGACAATGTGGCGGACAAATCGGGCACCTAACTGACACTTTGTGGGAACCAGTGACACTAATACAGTGATCAGTGCTAAAAATATGTCACTGTACTAATGACACTGGCTGGGAAGAGGTTAACATGAGGGCTGATCAAAGGGTTAACTGTGTTCCTAGGGAGTACTTGCTAACTGTGAGGGGGTGCTTGTACTGTGGGAAGGCAGAGATCTGCTTAGCAGAAACACAGGATCTCTACCTCCCCCTCTCACTGAATGGCGATCTGGCTTGTTTACATAGGCAGATCGCCGTTCTGCAAGTCTCTCAAATGATCGCCGGATCCCAGCAGACATTGCATCCGCCAGACCCGCTGATTGGCTCCCAGTGTGTTCAATCACAGCAGGAGCGGGTCGCCTGCAGCGTGTGTGCATGCCCCAGACCCGGCAGTGCAGAGTCACATACAGGTACATGATTCTGCCCAGAGCGGCCGCCCTGCCGCAGTAAAAGTACAGTAAAAGTACGTGGGGCGGTTAGCATCTGGCTAAAGGAAACTTTGATAAAAAAAGTAGTGCCTCCTGAATGCAAGGGGAGAGAGAAACAAAAGGCGCAAGGGCCATCATAGTGTAGTATTGAAAAGCAAACAGTTTATTAACCACTTGCTTACTGGGCACTTAATCCTCCCTCCTGCCCAGACCAATTGAGCGCTGTAGCATTTTGAATGACAATTGCGCGGTCGTGCGACGTTGTACCCAAACAAAGTTTTTATAATTTTTTTCCCCACAAATAGAGCTTTCTTTTGGTGGCATTTGATCACCTCTGCATTTTTTATTTTTTGTGCTATAAAAAAAGAGCGACGATTTTGAAAAAAGAACAATATTTTTTACTTTTTGCTATAATAAATATCCAAAAAAAAAAAAAAAAATGATTCATCAGTTTAGGCCGATATGTATTCTTCTACATATTTTTGGTAAAAAAAAAAAAAAAAATCCCAATCGGCGTATATTGGTTGGTTTGCGCAAAAATTATCGCGTCTACAAACCATGAGAATTAATTTATGGCATATTTATTTTTTTTACTAGTAATGGCGGGGATCTGCGATTTTTATCGGGACTGCAATATTGGGGCGGACATGTCGGACATTTTTTACACTTTTTTGGGACCAATGACATTTATACAGTGATCAGAAATTTAAATATCCACTGATTACTGTATAAATGTCATTGGCAGTGAAGGGGTTAACACTAAGGGGGTAGTGAAGGGGTTAACTGTGTTCCCTGTGTGGGTTCTAACTGTATGGGGGCGGGGCTGGCAGGGATCAGTATATCTGTTATGTCTCCTGTAACAGAACGGAGAACCACCATGTTTACATTGGCGGTTCCCTGTTCTGCCGCTCTATTAGCCGCCGTGGGTGCCTGTGAGTGCGCGGGGAGCACGCAGAGGGGCGGACATCCATGGACCTCTGCCCGGCAATTCAGATCTGCGCTGTAGCCGTCTTTCGGCTATAGCGTGGATCTGTAGAGGTTAAAACATATTAAGTTGCACTCACAAGAGCAAGTAAGAGACAGACGAAACTGTCATCACAGCCGCTTTCCAATCGGACGGATGAGTCCCGCCTTCTATACAGCGACACCTGGAGCCCAACACCATCTCTTTGGCTGTCACCTGTCGGCTTCCCTCATGGTCGGATGCTGAGCCCCGATGCTGAGAATCTATTCACTTCCGCCTGTCTCCTACTTGCTCTTGTGAGTGCAATCTACTATGTTTTAATAAACCATTAGCTTTTAATGACTACACTATGGTGGCCTTTGCGCCTCTTGTTTCTCTCTTCCCTTGCAGCTTCACAGCCAGTTCCCCACTGCGCATGCGCGAAGCGCACTGCATTTTATAAATGCCCGGCGGCGGGGAAAGGAGTAGGGTGGCCACTACACACCACAGCGAAGTAAGACGGAAGTGAGAGAGGATACCTGTCAAAACCAGTTACCCGATCTCTCCCTGAAAGGTGCCAAATGTGGCAGCGGAGGGGGGGGGGGGGGGTGGCAAATAAGCGGAGCTTCCTCTTTTGGGTGGAACTCAGCTTTAATGCCTAAGCCCAGTTTTGCAACTTTGTGCATACACATGGAATATACCTTGTTTTTTCCAGGACAAATTGGGCTTTCATTTGGTGGTAAACGGTAATGGATATCTCCTGATTTTTTTTTTTATCAAAGGAAAACTGGGCCAAAATAGTAAAAAATATATTTTTTTAAGATTTAGCAGTCTATATTTTTTGCTACTACTATAACCTACCACCAAAGAACAACCCAAAACAAATTCTCCTGCTCCTGATGATCGCAATGATACCACATATGAATATGTTAGTTGTAGTTTGTACAGCCCAGAATCAATAGTGCGCATATTGCTTTTTTTATCCTAACTAAAACACACCGACACTGATACTAATTAAAAATAAAAAAAATTCTGTCCAAAAAATACTGATCCCGATTGATCTAGGTATTTTTTTTTTTTAATTTAATTTTTTAAATTATTATTATTATTTTTTTTTTCTACACACTTTTTTTTTCCTATCTCTGCAAGGACGGAGACATATACAATGTACAGTATCTCACAGAAGTGAGTACACCCCTCACATTTTTGTAAATATTTTATTATATCTTTTCATGTGACAACACTGAAGAAATGACGCTTTGCTACAATGTAAAGTAGTGAGTGTGCAGCTTGTATAACAGTGTAAATTTGCTGTTCCCTCAAAATAACTCAACACACAGCCATTAATGTCTAAACCACTGGCAACAAAAGTGAGTACACCCCTAAGTGAAAATGTCCAAATTGGACCCAATTAGCCATTTTCCCTCCACGGTGTCATGTGACTCGTTAGTGTTACAAGGTCTCAGGTGTATATGGGGAACACGTGTGTTAAATCTGGTTTTATTGCTCTCATACTGGTCACTGGAAGTTCAACATGGCACCTCATGGCAAAGAACTCTCTGAGAATCTTAAAAAAAAGAATTGTTGCTCTACATAAGAAGATTGCCAAGACCCTGAAACTGACCTGCAGCACAGTGGCCAAGACCATACAGCGGTTTTACAGGACAGATTCCACTCAGAACAGCGCCTCGCCATGGTCGACCAAAGAAGTTGAGTGCAGTGCTCTGCGTCATATCCAGAGGTTGTCTTTGGGAGATAGATGTATGAGTGCTGCCAGCATTGCTGCAGAGGTTGAAGGGGTGGAGGGTCAGCCTGTCAGTGCTCAGACCATAAGCTGCACACTGCATCAAATTGGTCTGCATGACTGTCTTCCCAGAAGGAAGCCTCTTTTAAAGATGATGCACAAGAAAGCCCACAAACAGTTTGCTGAAGACAAGCAGACTAAGGACATGGATTACTGGAACCATGTCCTGTGGTCTGATGAGACCAAGATAAACTTATTTGGTTCAGATGGTGTCAAGCGTGTGTGGCAGCAACCAGGTGAGGAGTAGAAAGACAAGTGTGTCTTGCCTACAGTCAAGCATGGTGGTGGGAGTGTCATGGTCTGGGGCTGCATGAGTGCTGCCGGCACTGGGAAGCTACAGTTCATTGAGGGAACCATGAATGCCAACATGTACTGTGACATACTGCAGCAGAGCATGATCCCCTCCCTTCGGAGACTGGGCCACAGGGCAGTATTCCGACATAATGGACCCAAAACACAGCTCCAAGACAACCACTGCCTTGCTAAAGAAGCTGAGGGTAAAGGTGATGGACTGACCAAGCATGTCTCCAGACCTAAACCCCATTGAGCATCTGTGGGGCGGAAGGTGCAGGAGTGCAAGGTCTCTAACATCCACCAGCTCCGTGATGTCGTCATGGAGGAGGCAACCTGTGAAGCTCTGGTGAACTCCATGTCCAAGAGGGTTAAGGCAGTGCTGGAAGATAATGGTGGCAACACCAAATATTGACACTTTGGGCCCAATTTGGACATTTTCACTTAGGGGTGTACTCACTTTTGTTGCCAGTGGTTTAGACATTGATGGCTGTGTGTTGAGTTATTTTGAGGGGACAGCAAATGTACACTGTTATACAAGCTGTACACTCACTACTTTACATTGTAGCAAAGCGTAATTTCTTCAGTGTTGTCACAACACTAGTTGGATGGTCATATCTGCACAAATATTTGGTTAAATGGTGTATTATGTAATGTTATTTTTTCTATTATTCTGTGTACTGTAAAAATAAAAGAAGAAACTCCTGCATGCATTAGCTGCACCTAATCTTATTGGTGTGTTCCCAGCATAGCTACAGTACAACAACAACCCATTCTGGAAATGTTTAAAAAAAAAAAAACTTGCTTATGAAGCCTTGAAGCCTCAAGAAGTCACATGGACATTACATTTCACACGGAATAATTTAATGTTTATCACATGGGCTCAGGAGACGCCGCCTCAGTACATCATATAATGAAGAAAAGCTTTGTCCACAGCAATGAAGAACATCTGCTGGTTCTCTGGGAGTTTCTGTATTCTAAATCATACTTTTTGCATGAAAAAAAATTAAAGCCCCAAGTACAAAGAAACTAAATTCATACTGGATATCTGTAGTCTTTGCCAAGCCAAAATTAAGGAAGTAAAAGAATCTGGCATAATGAGCTAGTATGCATCGCATACTAGCTCATTATGAAATACTTACCTCAGAACAAAGCCCTCCAGTAGTGCCCGCACATTGATGAGACGGCTGACATCTTGCGCTGTGTTTTTTCCGGGTTCGCGGGCTCCGGCGTTGTGAGTGGCTACGGCCACAATGACGTCACTCCTGCGCATGCGCGCGGGAGCCAACAGGTCGAAGACGCTAAACCTGACCTTCAGAGCGCATGCACCGATGACGTCATCGGCTGCATGCACTCTGAATATCTCCTAAACTGTGCAGGTTTAGGAGATATTCACTTTACCAACAGGTAAGCCTTATTATAGGCTTACCTGTAGGCGCAAGTAAAAAATAAGGTTTTACTTATACTTTAACCACTTCCTGACCTCGTACTGTATATGTATGGAGGCAAAGTGGTTATATTCCGCAAACCGCCGTATATAAGCGGCTATCCGCGCGTGCTCAGTTAGCTCTCATGCCCGCCTCACTCTGGAGGAGTGTGCCCGCGGCTCGGGCGTACGCGGTGTCCGCCGGCGAGCCATGATGACCTGCCAGAGGGACAGAACGGGGAACCGCCGATGTCAACACGGCGGTTCCCCGATTTGTTGGGCGGCATGTAAGAGATCTACTGATCCCTGTCACTGGGATCAGTTAGATCTCTTATGTCCATGGTAACCCAACCCCCTCACGTTTAGAACACGCCTAGGGAACACATTTAACCCCTTCCCTGCCCCTGCAGGTTAATCCCTTCACTGCCAATGAAATTTATATAGTAATCGGTGAATATTTAAATTTCTGATCGCTGTATAAATTGGTCCCAAAAAGTGTCAAAAATGTCCGACATGTCCGCCCCAATATCGCAGTCCAGATAAAAATCGCAGATCACCGCCATTACCAGTGAAAAAAAAAAAACTCCAGAAATGAATTCTCATGGTTTGTAAACGTGGCAACATTTGTGCAAACCAATCAATAAATGTCGATTCAGATATGGAATGGTGATGTCACCTATGGATAATGTCTACCGACACACCAATCAGCGCAAATTTGGAGCTCTTGGATATCTAAAGGTAACAATCCTGATAGGATCAGGACTTAAAAAGCTGCCATTATGAATGTATAAAACAGATATTAAATGCAGATATAAAATACACAGTTTCTGTATGGCTCAGGAAGCCATCACCCGACAGTGCAACAGCGCTAATATAAGTCCATAAAAAAGTTCACACAAAGAGCAAAGGGTGGTCACAGTTTCCAGAGAAAGCAAGGAATCTTGTAGGTCAGATAGTGAATATGGAGGCAGGATCCGGTCACCCAGTAAAATTAGTATAACACCGCGTGCAGCATACGAATCCACAATCTGCTTACCAGAAGTGAGAATCATAGAGACCTGTGTTAAATCATCAGATACGCTGCCTTGTGCCGCAACCTCAGAGCCTTCCGCCGCTCCACGCTTAGATCCAGCGTGTGTGTCTTTTGCTTTCACTTCGCGTCCTGGAGCCCAAACGTCCCTTCCTGTCGTGGGGTCACGCACTGACGCGTTTCGTCATCACGACTTCTACGGAGGGCGTGACCCCACGATCAGCACCTTGCAATATAAACACTCCGAGCACAGGGGAGGGAATACTGACTCCGCCTATCTTGACATGATTAAATGTTATTTTTCAGCCCGCCACTGTGATATGCGCTGTGGAATAATGGATGTCTAAACCTCCTCTTGGGAGCATGAATATTTTTGCATCACATTCAGACTGCATTATAATCAGTCATCTATGTTTCTTTTTGTGGCGGTCAGTTAGCCCTCTCCTAATACCTCAAAGTGCATTTAAAATCACACATATTTATAAAAATGCATTCATGATCAGCTTCTCAGCCATCTACTTGTCATTTTTTTCCCATACTCAGCTTCTATGGTTACAAACTTCTTTTACTGTAAACCAGTATGTATAAATTCTATAACAAGTATAAAAAACTTCAACCAATGATAAAATCATTTTTTTACCTTATTATCTATTACTCTTTTAAAAATTATAAAAATATATAAAAAATATAAAAAAAAGAGAGAGAATTAAAGCAATAATTTTGTTTGGGGGATCCTTATCTCCTCTGCCAATTATAGGGAAATAAGCCCGTCCACTCCCATGTGCAATGATAAATTGTAACCACAATTGCTAAAATAATATATATGTGGTTGTCTGAAATGGCTATCTACTGCCCAAATCAGAGATATTCGGTGAAAGACTTTTTAATTGTAACATCCAGAATAGCTTCAAGATATCACCCAGCATTAGCTAACATTAAATCATAAGAACAACCTCGGCTTCGTCTAGTCATAATTATATGGCATTCAAGTATGTTACATTCACGTATCCTCTAAAGTGCAAAAAAGAGCCTATTCCGTTACATTCTGAACCTTGATTGCACAAAATAATCTGATATTTCTATTATAGCTTAATGGGGACCTATACTTAGAGTGAAACTCCCTCATTCATCCAATCAGACCTACAGCTTTAGGTTCTTATTATATTTGGTTCTGGTCCACATTGTTATTTAATTATAAAAATTACATAACTACCCCAAAAAAGAAATAGTGAATCAATATACACAAGGGGCCATCTACACCCAAAACTACAATCAAACCACCTGAATATCCTCAGCAAACAGGGGAAAATGATGGAAAGCACCTCGCCCTGCTAGGTCTTCAGGCCCATCTCTCATAATGGTGGACCATTAGAATTCCGAACACTGCAAGAGCCTCCATCATTCTTATTACACCCATCCCTAACCAGTGAGTATCTCCAGATCTCTTTCAATTTTTAGTTATCGCTAATAAAGCAGTTTAAATCCATTTCTATGTTTAGACCTTTTGGTTCCAAACTTTCTGTGAGATATAACCATTTGGTTTCCATTTTAGTGATCTCCCTAACCTTATTAACCCCTCGCCATGAAGGTTCTAATTTTTCAATGCCCCAAAATTTCAAGCATGAAGGGTCCCTGTTATGTACTAACCTATAGTGTAGGGAAACACTATGCTCCCTATAACCCTGTTTAATATTTTGTATGTGCTCCCCAATCCTCACCTTTAATTTACGTTTAGTTCTTCCTATGTATAATAGATTGCAGGAGCACATAAGGGCCTATACTACATAATTGGTATTGCATGTTATAAACTGCTTAATCCGAAAGGTTTTATTATTAGTGGGAGCTGTAAACTCCTTCAATCTTCTTACCGGTTCCTTTATTTCATTACATGCTCTACACTTTCTGCATGAATAAAACCCATCATACTCCAAAAAGGAAGGTTGTTTAGCAGGTGGGTCTAAGATTTTTTTCACTATTCTATCCCCTATGTTGGGGGCCTTCCTGTAAATGAACTTTGGCACTGATGGTAATATCTTGCTTAAGGTTTTATCCATTGCCAAAATATGCCAATGGGTTTGAAAGATCTTTTCGATCTCCTTGTACTGTGAGTGAAAATTGGTGGTAAAGTTTAACTGATGGTAATCTTGGTCATTAAGTACATTTTCTTTATCTTGTAGAAGGGAATCCCTTGGTATCTCTCGTATTTCTTCTATGGTGGAATCCAAACTCTCTGGTTTATATCCTTTGGTTATGAACCTCTGTTTGATTATTTGGGCCTGTTGGATGAATTCAACAACACGTTGAACTTTCAAACCCATTGGCATATTTTGGCAATGGATAAAACCTTAAGCAAGATATTACCATCAGTGCCAAAGTTCATTTACAGGAAGGCCCCCAACATAGGGGATAGAATAGTGAAAAAAATCTTAGACCCACCTGCTAAACAACCTTCCTTTTTGGAGTATGATGGGTTTTATTCATGCAGAAAGTGTAGAGCATGTAATGAAATAAAGGAACCGGTAAGAAGACTGAAGGAGTTTACAGCTCCCACTAATAATAAAACCTTTCGGATTAAGCAGTTTATAACATGCAATACCAATTATGTAGTATATGCCCTTATGTGCTCCTGCAATCTATTATACATAGGAAGAACTAAACGTAAATTAAAGGTGAGGATTGGGGAGCACATACAAAATATTAAACAGGGTTATAGAGAGCATAGTGTTTCCCTACACTATAGGTTAGTACATAACAGGGACCCTTCATGTTTGAAATTTTGGGGCATTGAAAAATTAGAACCTTCATGGCGAGGGGTTAATAAGGTTAGAGAGATCTCTAAAATGGAAACCAAATGGTTATATCTCACAGAAAGTTTGGAACCAAAAGGTCTAAACATAGAAATGGATTTAAACAGCTTTATTAGCGATAACTAAGAATTGAAAGAGATCTGGAGATACTCACTGGTTAGGGATGGGTGTAATAAGAATGATGGAGGCTCTTGCAGTGTTCGGAATTCTAATGGTCCACCATTATGAGAGATGGGCCTGAAGACCTAGCAGGGCGAGGTGCTTTCCATCATTTTCCCCTGTTTGCTGAGGATATTCAGGTGGTTTGATTGTAGTTTTGGGTGTAGATGGCCCCTTGTGTATATTGATTCACTATTTCTTTTTTGGGGTAGTTATGTAATTTTTATAATTAAATAACAATGTGGACCAGAACCAAATATAATAAGAACCTAAAGCTGTAGGTCTGATTGGATGAATGAGGGAGTTTCACTCTAAGTATAGGTCCCCATTAAGCTATAATAGAAATATCAGATTATTTTGTGCAATCAAGGTTGTTTTATTAGACTATAAAGATAATATCGAATTACCCCTGGATAT
>BLSH010178786.1:9505-59378 GCA_018402905.1 Glandirana rugosa
GTGAGAGGAGTTGGAGAGGAGGAAGTGGAGTTGTAAGTGACACTGAAGGTGCGGTGAGATAGGTAAGATTCGAACCAACAGAGAGCACAGCCATGGAGACCAAGCAAATTGAGTTTTTTAAGGAGGAGGGGGTGATCAACTGTATCAAAGGCAGCGGAGAGGTCCAAGAGTAAGAGTATGGAATAATGACCATTGGTTTTTGCTGTTAGTAAGTCGTTTGTGAGTTTTAGGAGGGCAGTTTCTGTGGAGTGGTGTGGACGAAATCCAGACTGAAGGGGATCAAGAAGGTTGTTTTCAGTGAGGTGGTCACTCAGTCGGTTGTAAACTAAACGTTCAAGGATTTTGGAGGCAAAAGGGAGTAAGGAGATAGGTCTTAGGTTGTTAAGATTGGTGGGGTCCAGTGTGGCCTTTTTGGGTATGGGAGTGACTAGTGCATGTTTTAGAGGGTTGGGGAAGATGCCAGTAGAGAGGGAGAGGTTGAAGATATGAGTTAAAGAGTGTAGGATAGAGTCAGAGGGCGACTGTAGTAGTTGAGAGGGAATGGAGTCTAGGGGTCAGGAGGTTAGGTGGGCGTTAGAGAGAAGTTTAGTGACTTCCTCTTTGGTAGCTGGGTTAAACGAGAGTATTGATTGTGCAGGAGGACAAAGAGTGTGAGGGGAGTGAGAAATCTGTAGAGAGGAGATCTCGAGGCGAATTGTATCAATATTATTTTTAAAGTGATAAGCAATATCCTGGGCAGTGAGCAAGTTGGTGGGTGGAGGTATTGGAGGATGAAGTAGAGCGTTAAAGGTAGAAAAGAGTTGACAGGGGCTCCGTGAGAGGTTGTTGATAAGAGTGATAAAGTAGGTCTGTTTGGCAGTGTGAAGGCAGGAATGGTATTGTTGGAGGGCAGATTTATATTGGCTGAAATCTTGCTGTGACTTAGTCTTATGCCACAGACGCTCAAGAGCGCGGCTCTTTTTTTTTTTTTAGGCTTCTGGTATCGTCTGTCTGCCAGGGTTGTAGCGGTCGGGGCCTGATTCTGTGTGTAGTGTGGGGGGCCAAGGTATCTAGGGTGGATGACAGTGAGCTGTTGTATATAGAAGTGGCCAGGTTGGGGCAGGACAAGGATGAGATTTTGCTGTAGAGACAATCTGTAGCAGAAAAAAGAAGAGAAGGGTTAAGATGGCGAAGGTTTCTACGGGTAATTGATTGGTAGCTGGAAGGCAAGGAGGAGGAAGACAAGGAGAGAGTGAAACTAATAAGATGGTGATCAGAGAGAGGAAAAGGAATGTAGGAGAGGTTGCACGGAGTGCAAAGGTAGGAGAATATGAGGTCAAGGCAGTTGCCAACAGTGTGAGTAGAAGCATGTGTCCATTGTTTTAGGTCAAAAGAGGAGGTTAGCCTCAGAAAGTTAGAAGTAGCAGGAGTGTCAAGATTAGCAGGGATGTTGAAATCACCAAGAATGATTGTTGGAATTTCAGAAGAAAGAAATTAGGGTAGCCAGGCTGAGAAGTCGTCAAGGAAGCTTGATACCGGTCCAGGAGGCCGATAGATCACAGCAATTTGCAACGAAACTGGAGAAAATAAACAAATACAGTGAGCTTCAAATGAGGAGAGGGATAGAGAGGGGGGTGGATGAAGAACTTGAAAATTACTTTGAAGGGATAGGAGGATTCCAACACCCCCTCCTTTTCATCCACTAGGTCTGGGAAAGTCCACAGGAGGCCACCATGGGAGAGGGCAGCCGAGGAAGAGAAGTCAGAATCTTGAAGCCAGGTCTCTGTAATTGCAAGTAGGTTGAAGGAGTTTGTAATAAATAGGTCATGGACAGTGGTAAGTTTGTTACAAATAGAACGGGCATTCCAAAGGGCACAGTGTTGGGGTACCCTTTTCTTAGGTCAGATAGACTGATAGCCCTGCCCGGGTTGGTCCTCGTCTCAGCGAGCTCGGAGATCAATTCATTTCAACAGACACAAGACAGGCAGTGGTATTGTTCAGAAAGATCTGATTAGTACTTTTATTCTCTCAGTTTATATAGTTATTTTCTGCTAATCAAATACATAACAAGATGAAACATTTCTCATAACAATGCAATGAAGACCATAACAGAAATGATAGTCACAATATGTGACGAGAATGGACCTTGGCTAGCAGATGCATAAGCGTCATTTCGGGGAAATAACATGTTTTGCTCAAACTTGCTTATCTGGTGAGAAATGTGTGTGAGAACTTCTATTCAAACTTTTTGACTAGTTTGAAATGGCTGCTGTAAATCAAAATGGAACTGAATAGGTATAGCAAATTACTTCATATTACTTCACACAGGAGAAGGGGAGGCTTGTTCTAGGCAGAAGAATATCTTTTCACCAGAAGACAAACAAAATTGAGCAATGTGCCCAACTAACCCACAAGAGTAACATTTTATCCTCTTTAAAGTATTAAAACGCCTCTTAACAACCGTTGTGGTTTTAGACTGAGAATATTCAATGGCTACAGCCTGATTATCAACCTTTTCTGGTATACGAGATATAGGGGCCTTTTTAAAAGAGCTCCCACTGTTTAATGAGTTGTTCAGACTAGCACATACTCCAGATGTGGGCAATTTCTTGTTGCATCTAGAGATACCCAGACCTGTTGCATTGCACTCTATGGTATGAGGAAATTGCACCAGCTGCTCTTGGCTGAAAGGTGCAGACGCTCCTTTACATTTAATCTCTGTCTCCGTTTGCCTGTGTGCCAGCTTATCAATCTCTCTCTGCTCTTTTTGGCTGTCTACTGCTGGTTGCTGGTGGCTAGCATTCAAATTGGTCCTAGACACTTTTAGAGTACTGATGTTATGGTTGCCTATTTCCAGACTGCGTTCATTAGATTTAATTTTGCCAATGAAATTTGTCCCACTCATGATGGGTTTTACAGGTTGGGTAGGATACACATTAGAAATCACCTCATTTCCTTCACTATCAAACCCCAAAAATGTTTGGTTTCCTTCAGGAGAGGAGAAGATTTGGGTCCTACCCACGATGGGGAACTTGTCTGGATCCTCATTTGTGGATCGTTGGTCCCCATTGTCTGCAGGGTCTATGACAATGGTGCATTCTCGATTTTCCTGTGGCTCTGCGATTACTCCCATCGCCACAGGAAAAGGAGAATTTGGATTCATATCTTCCTCTCCCCAATATTCTTCATAGTCCTCACTGTCCCCAATTTCATAGGCACAGGTAGGTGCAGTAGCTTTACCATGTGCAAACCTGCTAGCCACAGCAGCCTGTCCTTTAAGAATGGAAATTGTTTGTAGTAGCTGAAACTCTTTTTGTTTGCACTGTGCGTGATCTATAATTTTGCCTTTCTTCATTTCCTGCAACTGATGCTGGACAACTTTATATGCACTAATTATGTGGTCCCGCTCAGTTTCAAATTTGGTTAACCTGTCTTTAAATTGTACTACTTCCTTTTGAGCCAATTTGTAATTTTTAACATTTTCCTTCTCGGAGGCCTTAACCATTTGATTAAGGGTAGTTAAGGTTTGTACCCGGTTATGTAGTGCTGTGTTCCCTTTTTCCTTCTCTGCAATTTTAGTAATGTTATTATCTACTGTCTTTTCTAATTGTTGTATTTTAGTACTCATAGCCATGCAAGCAGCATACATGCCTGCTATGGCTAGACTTTTGAGTTTTTTATTCTTTTTGGTTGTTTTTACATGTTCTTCAAATATTGCTTGGTCATAGATCCAAGGAGATTCTTTAATTTTAGCATCACATGCAAATTCATTGCTCTTATGTTTAAGAGTATAAGTTGCTACAAAACTTTCTAGACTGGACATGGCAGCCATTACTAACATATAGTATGGACAATTTGTGAGCTAAATTAAGTTATCCTTTCCCCTGTACTATACCGTCAATTGAGAAAAGAGGAAAAACAATAGACAGCAACCCCAAACAGAATAAAATATAGTAAAATACAGAAAAGTGCAATAATAACAAAAAATTCCATTCTATATTCAATAACCACCTTCTAGTTTAGTAGAGATATCCAGATTTTAATCACAATAGCCTCTAGCTTACCTAGACTGAGTATACACCCGACTCACAATAGACCAAAGAGACACTATGAACAATACTGTGTGTATAGTAATCCTACCAGGAACAATAGAGTGAGTAACCTTCTCTGCAATCAAAAGAAAGGTCAACACAGCAGTGTTTAGACCACTTCAGTTTAACGCTTATCCAATTATTGGTAGGGTTTATCTTTAAAAACCAAGACAATTTCTAAGTACGCTACAATATGCTAAATGCAACCTATTTTACACTCTATACTTAATTGTTATGAGATAATAGAATCAGTAACCAGACTTCCACAGTTTGGTACTTTAAACTAATTTATCTCAGCCCAGATAGACCACACAAAGACTATTGTCTACCTGCAAAATATATATATATACAGTATATATATATATATATTTTTTTTTTTTTTTCACAAGAAATGCCAAATAATTTTTACTTTGGCCAACATTAAGAATATTACTCCTTGTAAATTCCCACCAAAACAACCGCCAAAAGGACAGTGAAACAAAACCAATACAATTAATACGATTACGTTAAACTTTATCTGATTCGCTGACCAGATCTCCACAATTACATATCTTAAAACACTTTCACGTTCCTTAAAAAAAAAAATACAACGCCTTTAGTGGATGCAATATATACATACCAACCAAAATCCTGTTGAACCTGTTTCACCCAGACCCAAATGAAAAACAGCAAGTCACGTTTAGCATGTTCTCCCCATTAAATTGACCGGTGTTTAACCTGTAGAGATCCGCGCTATAGACGAAAGACGTCTACAGCGCAGATCTGAATCTCTCGGAGGACGTCTATAGACGTCCGCCCCTTTACACGCCCCCTGCGCGCACTCACAAGCGGCGGCGGCGCGCGCACGCGGCCGCCGCACGCTGCGTGGGCGTGCCCGCGGGTCGGGCGGACTTGATGTCCGCTCCTGACCTGCGATCGCCTTACAGAGCTGTAGAACGGGGAACCGCCGATGTAAACACGGCGGTTCCCCGTTCTGTGAGAGGGGGACAAGCAGATCTACTGATCCCTGTCACTGGGATCAGTTAGATCTGTTATGTCCTGGCCAGCCCTGCCCCCCCCACAGTTAGAACACACCCAGGGAACATATTTAACCCCTTCACTGCCCCCTGCAGGTTAACCCCTTCACTGCCAATGACATTTATACAGTAATCAGTGGACATTTAAATTTCTGATCGCTGTATAATTGTCATTGGTCCCAAAAAAGTGTGAAAAATGTCCGACATGTCCGCCCCAATATCGCAGTCCCAATAAAAATCGCAGATCGCCGCCATTAGTAGTAAAAAAAAAATAATAATAAAAACGCCATAAATCAATTCCCATAGTTTGTAGATGCGATAACTTTTGCGCAAACCGATCAATAAACGCCGATTGCGATTTTTTTTACCAAAAATATGTAGAAGAATATAAATCAGCCTAAACTGATGAATAATTTTTATTTTTTATTTTTGGATATTTATTAGAGCAAAAAGTAAAAAATATTGTTCTTTTTTCAAAATCGTCTCTCTTTGTTTATGTTTATTTTTTGGCGCAAAAAATAAAAACCGCAGAGGTGATCAAATACCACCAAAAGAAAGCTCTATTTGTGGGGAAAAAAGGACATCAATTTTATTTGGGTACAACGTCGCACGACCGCGCAATTGTCATTCAAAATGCGACAGTGCTGAAACCTGAAAATTGGTCTGGGCAGGAGGGGGGTTTAAGTGCCCAGTAAGGAAGTGGTTAATGGTACCTCCCACATACTTTTTTTTTCAACTATAATTATGGGATATTGAACAATATTCAATCTGTGGTATATCCCCTCTCCGCAGAGTTCATCTAATACCCACTAATACAACAATTTTTACCTATTTCCCTAGATATGATCGCTGTGACCTCCAAACTACCAAAAAAACTGGCTCAGTTTAATTTCGCCCTAATAACCTTGATCTGCATTACACAAATCTCGGTATTGTTATATTTAAATACTTTCAGTTATGGTCCCTTCGTGAAAGTCACCAATTATGTTACCCGTAAGTTATATTTGAGATTTAATATCTCTTCTTAGATGATATGGGTTAAATTAAATTTCTTTGACCATAAGTGAAGGCTTCAATACAACAATATAATTTTATTAGTAAATTGTATAGAGATCTAAAGAATCTACAGCAATCTATCTATTATACCTTGCATATGAGGAAACACATAGGTTAAACTATAGGAATTAGGTTATATTCCTTACAACAAACATAAATAAACAGTCAAACCCCTAACATATACAGTCAGGTCCATAAATATTGGGACATCAACACAATTCTAATCTTTTTAGCTCTATACACCACCACAATGGATTTGAAATGAAACAAACAAGATGTGCTTTAACTGCAGACTTTCAGCTTTAAATTGAGGGTATTATTGAGGGTTACATCCAAATCAGGTGAACGGTGTAGGAATTACAACAGTTTATATATGTGCCTCCCACTTTTTAAGGGACCAAAAGTAATGTGACAATTGGCTGCTCAGCTGTTAAATGGCCAGGTGTGTGTTATTCCCTCATTATCCCATTTACAAGTAGCAGATACAAGGTCCAGAGTTTATTTCATGTGTGCTATTTGCATTTGGAATCTGTTGCTGTCAACTCTCAATATGAGATCCAAAGAGCTGTTACTTTCAGTGAAGCAAGCCATCATTAGGCTGAAAAAACAAAACTAACCCATCAGAGAGATAACAAAAATATTAGGTGTGGCCAAATCAACTGTTTGGAACATCCTTAAAAAGAAAAAATGCACCGGTGAGCTCAGCAACACCAAAAGACCCGGAAGACCATGGAAAACAACTGTGGTGGATGACCGAAGAATTCTTTCCCCGGTGAAGAAAACACCCTTCACAACAGTTGTCCAGATCAAGAACACTCTCCAGGAGGTAGGTGTATGTGTGTCAAAGTCAACAATCAAGAGAAGACTTTACCAGAGTGAATACAGAGGGTTCACCACAAGATGTAAACCATTGGTGAGCCTCAAAAACAGGAAGGCCAGATTAAAGTTAGCCAAGCAACATCTAAAAAAGCCTTCACAGTTTTGGAACAACATCCTATGGACAGATGAGACCAAGATCAACTTGTACCAGAGTGATGGGAAGAGAAGAGTATGGAGAAGGAAAGGAACTGCTCATGATCCAAAGCATACCACCTCATCTGTGAAGCATGGCTGTGGTAGTGTCATGGCGTGGGCATGTATGGCTGCCAATGGAACTGGTTCTCTTGTATTTATTGATGATGTCACTGCTGGCAAAAGCAGCAGGATGAATTCTGTTTTGGCCAATATTGCCTGCTCATATTCAGCCAAATGCTTCAGAACTCATTGGACGGCGCTTCACAGTGCAGATGAACAATGACCCGAAGCATACTGCGAAAGCAACCAAAGAGTTTTTTAAGGGAAAGAAGTGGAATGTTATGCAATGGCCAAGTCAATCACCTGACCTGAATCTTATTGAGCATGCATTTCACTTGCTGAAGACAAAACTGAAGGGAAAATGCCCCAAGAACAAGCAGGAACTGAAGTCAGTTGCAGTAGAGGCCTGGCAGAGCATCACCAGGAATGAAACCCAGCATCTGGTGATGTCTATGCATTCCAGACTTCAGGCTGTAATTGACTGCAAAGGATTTGCAACCAAGTATTAAAAAGTGAAAGTTTGATTTATGATTGTTAATCTGTCCCATTATTTTTGGTCCATTAAAAAGTGGGAGACACATATATAAACTATTGTAATTTCTACACTGTTCACCTGATTTGTATGTAAATACCCTCAAATTAAAGCTGAAAGTCTGCAGTTAAAGCACATCTTGTTCGTTTAATTTCAAATCCATTGTGGTGGTGTATAGAGCCAAAAACAGAATTGTGTCGATGTCCCAATATTTATGGACCTGACTGTAAGTCCATCAAATAGGCCATAGTTACCATGCTGCGGCAGCCCCATTCGGCTGGCTATCATTCCAAAAAGAGAGCGTGTTTCCTCCCCTCTAGTCTGGGTATATCATTCTAGGCCGGTGCCTGATTGGTTGGCCTGAAATGACCCTGATTGGTGGGCTTCTCTATTCCTTTATGATTGGCTAATCCTCCATTCCTATAGTTGGCCTAAGTCAGCCCCTTTAATGCAACTACATTTTCAGGGAATTTGAGTAGTGAGGACATGCTGGCCACCTTCATTGCATATCTAAACAAGGGATCCTTTGAAGTGAGAACAAAGGGATCTGTGTCCCATTGTTTAGACACACAAGTATAGGCCCCAAAACGTCTGTGAAAAGCTTTTTACATACAAGGATAGTAAGATATTACCTCTAATATATATATATTCATAATTACAATATTTTACAGCTGTTAGAGACTTCACATAAACTCCTAAGGCAACAGAGGGCAAGCAAAAAGCCACACAGCATGGCAATTGCCTTGATGGGTGACCAGCAGCTTAGTGTGAAATCCCTAGTTATAGGGTATGTGATGGTTTTGGAGTGCCTTCGTGATGGTGGATAGTTGCCCGTGATTCTCCATGGTTGTCTTGGAAAGTCTGCATAAAGGGCAATCACATTGAAAGATTCTGGTAGATTTTTGGCACATTTTGCAGCAAGCATCACTTTCTCTTTTGCGTTATAAAAGTGGATGCATGTTTGCACATCACAAGGTTTCTCTGTCGGGAGGTGAGATGGTTTCAGTAGCCTGTGTACATTATCAATTTCCAAGTCTCCGTCTGTCAAGCAGTGATGAGCCCCCATTTCCAGTCGCATGCATGTTCGACTCGAACATCGGGGGTTCGCCTGTTCGGTGCATCCCGAACACTATGGGGCATTCGTGGGAACTTTGAGTGCCCCTTAATATATTTCAATGGCAGGGGAAATGCTGCACGCTGATTGGCCAAAGCATGCACATGACCTGCATGCTTTGGCCAATCACAGAGCGCTCTGCTGGGAGAGATATGATTGGCTAAAGAAAGGGGGCCTTTAGGCAATCACTGCTCAGCAGCCTCAATCCACACCCCACTATAATAAAGCCGATTGTACAGTGGCTCTATGTAGGGTGAATAACGGTGGGTAGAGAGACAGTGAGCTTAGCTAGCGGTGTGCAGGCAGTTAAGTGTAGCTAGCTGATTATTGTGCATTGTGAAAAAATATAGATAGATAGCTAGATAGATAGAGCAATCTATATACCGTCAGTTAGTGTAGAGTGAAATATATACTAGATAGATAAATAGATAGATAGGGCAAACTATATACAGTGAGTTAGTGCAGGCAAACAAGAAATGGAGCACTGTGCTTAGGATTATTGAATAGCCTGCTGCCGCCCAGGGAACTTCTCCAAAGGAGGAGGTATATGTAGAAAAATATATAAAAAACTGGGCTAGGAGCTAGTTATTAATACAACAGGAGATGCAATGTATGTATATGTAATATCAACAAACTTGTGCTAAACAATAAGTGTGCTCCTGTGACCCCTAGTGGTTATATATAAATCACCATGGAAGTAATTGATGTGTATGTGTTCATATGTGAGTATCTTTACATCCAGTGTGGACAGAAATCAAATAAAATAAAATAAAAATGAAAACTGGTGTTTTATATGCGTATCTTGTGCATATACTGAATTCCTTTCAAACCACATATAGTATAGCCATTAAAGTGCTTTGTGCAGTTTTAACCATAAAAATCAAACATTGAAAGTG
Source organism: Glandirana rugosa (assembly GCA_018402905.1). Classification (NCBI taxonomy): domain Eukaryota; kingdom Metazoa; phylum Chordata; class Amphibia; order Anura; family Ranidae; genus Glandirana; species Glandirana rugosa. The sequence goes on from BLSH010178786.1 coordinate 19,264, forward strand.
TCTCTTATTCACAGTAATTAAAACAAAATTGATTTCATTATTACATAAAAAGTGCTCAGTGATGATTGTGCTTAGTCTTCTATGATCCTCCTGTCAATATATAGCATAGTCCTTTCAACACTCCTTTTTATGAACACAGTTTCTAATCCTTGCAGCAGATAATTAAACAGCAGACACTAATGGTTTTGTAAGGTGCTAAACGCGTGCAGGTCACTCATGTGCCCCTTTAAACACCCCACTTACCGGACGGCGTCACCCCTGCAGAGGTACAACGCATAAATGCCTGTCTGGTATCTCCTGGGGTCCACTAGGTGCATGGTCTGTCGCAGGTCCAAAATACTTAGATGGTATGCTCGCATCCAGGTGCAAGGGGGAAAGTGTAAAAAATGCCCATAGCGTAATTCTTTTTAAAACCGTAGTTTTATTCTATATATCGGTTAAAATTGTTTAAAAATACAACAGGTCACTACAAATAAGAAAATCCTCCTCCTAGGAATTGCCGCTGGTGGAGTTTAAGAAAGCCCTGCACGCTTCCTGGTAGGGATAGCGTGCGTTCCACCAGCCAAAACTACAAAACCGGAAGTGATGCGGAAACGTGAGTTTGGCTCCGGCTTACGCGTTCCGTCATAGAAAACGTCTCAGAAGATGTCTATGACGAAACACACAAATCATCACTGAGCACTGTTTATGTTATAATGAAATTAATTTTGTTTTAATTACTGTGAATAAAAAAAAAAAAATTCAATGTTTGATTTTTACGGTTAAAATTGCACAAAGCACTTTAATGGCTATATTATATGTGGTTTGAAAGGAATGCAGTATATGCACAAGATACGCATATAAAACACCAGTTTTCATTTTTATTTTATTTGATTTTATTTTATTTCTGTCCACACTGGATGTAAAGATACTCACCTATGAACACACACACACACACACATTAATTACTTCCATGGTGATTTACAGTATATATAAACACTAGGGGTCACAGGAGCACACTTATTGTGTAGCACAAGTTTGTTGATATTACATATACATACATCGCATCTCCTGTTGTATTAATAAGTAGCGCTTAGCCTAGTTTTTTTTATATATTTTTCTAGTTAGTGCACGCAGTTTAGTGTAAAGTGAAATATATACTAGATATAAAGATAGATACGGCGATCTGTAAACAGTCAGTTAGTGCAGGCAGTGCAAGAATATATATATATATATATGAAAAATGCAATGCCTTAAGTGTAGACTATATACAGCTAGCTCAGTGTATAGTATATAGCATTCGTTCAGGCAGTGAAAGAATATATATATATATATATATATATATATATATAGTCTAGTATATATATATATATATATATATATATACACACACAGTGTATTGAGCGTACACTATATATCAGTGCATTCAGGGGTGTACAGTATATAGTACACTTGGCGTGTTATATTAAAATATATATAGTCTAATATATATATATATATATATATATATATATATACACACACACACACACACAGCGAATTGAGAGTACACTATATATCAGTGCATTCTGGGGTGTACGGTAAATAATAGAGTGTAGTGCAGTGTTAAAAATAATCCCCATCATGTAAGGAAGGCCACAAAGGAGAGGCAGACGCTCCCAGGCCACTAAAAGAGGGCAAGCAGCCTCTTTGTCTTCAGTGAAAAGTGGGGGTGGCGGACATGGTGCATCCTCTGCAGGCGGGTCACGCTTGTCCTTTTTTTCTGCTGCTGGCCGTGCTATTCAGCCACAACATGCAGAAGAGTTGGTGGAGTGGATAACTAAGCCGTCCTCACCCTCCTCATCCTCTGTCACCCAGGCTCATACAAGTTTGCCTTCCAATGCAGATGGCAAAGCGGCCTATTCCACCGGATCCTTGTCCACAGTTACTCCTTCTGTAGCCCCACCATCATGCATGGAAGAGTCACCAGAATTATTCGACCATAGTGTCGGTTACAAGGATGTGCAGCAATTTGAAGGCTCCGATGTTGGTTCCAGGGTTGGGGAAGGGAGTAGCATGAGCCTAGAGATAGGGGGGTGCCGCAGAGGCACAAGAAACTAGCAGTCATGTTCCCCCAGCTGCAGCATACTGCCAAGTTTTCTCCAGTGACAAGGAGGGAGGGGATGAGGACACGGACTGTACTTGGGTGCCTGAGAGAAGAGAGGAGGAAAGTGAGTAGAAAGTGAGGCACAACTCCAACGAGGCAGGATGTCCTCCAGGGGCCAGCTTAAGGGCAGCCACCCATTGCATCAGACCACAGTGCTCCACAGCTGCAGGGCGCTGCTGGCTCCCCGCTGACTTTCAAAAGTTCTTTGGTGTGGCTATTTTTCAACTCACGTGCAGTAGATCACACCGTTGCCATTTGCAATCTATGTCTGAAGCGGGTCAAGTGCAGCTAGAACTCCAGCCGCTTGGGCACTACTGTCTTGACAAGACATATGATGACCAGCCATGCAGTCCGTTGGCAACAGCACCGGAAAAACGCACAGCAAAAAAACAAGGCGGACTTCTCCTTGCTCCTCATCTGGGATCTCAACCCTTTCTATACCTCCAGTCCTCTCCAAAACCTGCAATGAGAGGAATGAAGGTGTAGCAATGCATGCCACAAGTACTTACAGCCAATCAGCACACCACCAGGTGAATTCAGCAGGCAAATATCCCTACCTCAGTTGCTGAACCGTAAAAAAAAATACTGTCCCATCCATCCACATGCTCAGCATCTTAATGCTAGCTTGGCCAAATTGCTATTACTCCAACTGCTGCCTTTTCAGCTAGTAGACTCTGCCCCCTTTTGTGAATTTGTGGAATGTGCTGTCCCACAGTGGCAGGTTCCCAAAATAAATTTCTTATCACATAAAGCCATTCCAGCTCTCTACTGTCATGTGGAAGACAACGTTTTGGCCCTGTTGGACAGGAGGGTCAGCAGCAGGGTTCATATTACCGCTGACTCATGGTTCAGCAGGCACGGTCAGGGATGTTACCTTTCCTTAACGGTGCACTGTTTACCTCTGCTGGCACCTGGGAATGATGCAGGACAGGGTTCAGTGTTGGAGCTAGTTCCACCACTATGCCTCCAAAAAGCTTGTGGTGATTTTGCCACATCTGCCTCCTCCACCCCCTCCTCTTATTCTACCTCTGTTGCCTCTTCTGCAGAATTTTCCTCAGAACCTGCAGTGTTCCCTAAGCTTTCAAGCGGCTACACATGTAGTCAGGCTAAAAGATTCCCTGCGGTGCTTGAGTTAGTCTGTTTTGGGGACAGGAGCCACACTGGGGCAGAGATTCTGTCAGAACTGCAGGGCTCAGAGGTGGTTGACGTCATGGCAGCTTGAGCCAGGAATGGTTGTATGCAACAATGGCACCAACCTTTTCTCTGCCCTCCGACAGGGGCACTTGACACATGTTCCATGCTTGGAACACATCTTGAATTTGGTGGTGCAGCATTTCTTGACCCGGTACCTAGGCTTACCAGATATCCTGAGGCAGGCCAGAAAAGTATGTGGTCATTTCTAGCACTCATACAATGCCAGTGCCTGGCTGGCTGACATTCAGCTGGAATTCAACCTGCCCACCAACCGCCTCATTTGTGACATGCCCACCAGGTGGAACTCAACAATGGCAATGCTGCAGGGGCTGCAGGCACAGCAGAGGGCCATCAATAAGTACCTCTGTGAGCATGGCACCAGGACAGGCTCAGGGAGCTTGGCTTCTTTTCGCCACATCAGTGGCTACTGATCAAGGATGCATGCACTGTCCTGTCACTATTTGAGGAGGCCACAAGGATGGTGAGCAGCAACAATGCATGCATCAGTGACACTGTCCCTCTAATATTCCTTCTGGAGCACACGCTTTGTGGAATCATGGACAGGGCACTTGAGGCAGAACAGTGGGAGGAAGAGGAGGACTTCCCTTCCTCTCAAGGCCCCCTTTATGCAGAGTGCATTCCTGCAGAGCCACCAAACACACAGGAGGAGGAGGAGGAGGATTGTGTCAGCATGGATGTGGAGGATAACATGCAGCAGTCTTCAAGGGATCATGGTTTTCAGTCCCCAGAAACCCAAGGAGTTGGACGTGGCTGGGAGAAGGTAGTTCCTGATAATGTCATGCTCAGTGACCCAGAGGACACTCATGCCTGCTTTAAACTTACACTGCATAGGCTCTCTGATTCTGAAAAGCCTGTGAAAAGATCTTAGGATTTGTGGTATCAAGGAGAGGGATCATTACTGGTTGGCAATCCTTCTTGATCCACATTACAAGGGTAAAGTTGCAGAGATCATCCTGCCTGTGCAGAGGGAGCAGAGGATGAAACATCTTCAGGATACCTTGAAAAAGAGTTTGTGCAATGCCTTTCCAGACCCTGTGAGGCTACCATGTCCTGGTGCTGGTCAAAATGTTTCTGAAGCTTCAGTCATTCAGAGGCAGAGTGGTGAAGCTGACCGATGCCTTTAAAAAACGATTCAGTACTCAGTGCCCAGGCCTTATAGGTTTAAGCAACCATCTTCAACATCTGCATTATATGGTGCAGGAATATATAGGGGCAAAAGCAGACTTGGAGACCTTTCCAACTGAGCAACCACTGAGTTACTGGGTCTTGAGGATGGACCACTGGCTGGAACTTTCTGAATATGCAATTGAGCTACTGGACTGTCCTGCATCAAGCGTGATTTCTGAACAGACATTCAGTGCTGCTGGAGAGTTCATAACCAATCAAAGAGTGCGCCTGTCCACAGACTTGGTTGATAGGCTCACTTTTATAAAAATTAATCAGTCCTGGATCAACAGCTATCAAGCCCCTGATGTTGATGCAACTGATTAAATTTGCTAGGGATCTGGGATCCCTTTAAGACTGCCATTGCTCCTATTCCTCCTGTCCATAATCTAGAATGATATATTGTATTTAGGGCACCACCAACACCCAAGGCCCAATTTTTCTGCATCTGTTTTACAGGGGCATGCCATAACAATTTTTAAACTAATTTACAACAGCAGGGCCCGTTCCTGCGCCCAACAAGAGTACTGCAAGGGGTTACACTGCTCTGGCACCACCAGCACCCAAGGCCCAATTTTGCAGCACCTGTTTGAATGGGGCATTTCATCACAATTTTAAAATAATTTACAACAGCATGACCCATTCCTGCACCCAACAAGAGTAACAAGTAACAGTAAGAGAGCAAGGGGTTACAGTGTTCTGGCACTGCCAACACCCAAGGCCCAATTTGCATGTCATTACAATCTTTAAATAATTTACAACAGCAGGGCCCGCACCAAAATTGAAAAAAAAAATTGCGTGGGGATCCCCCCAAAATCCAAATCAGGCCCTTTGGGTCTGGTATGGATTTTAAGGGGAACCCGGTGCCAAAAATTTAAAAAAAATTATGTGGGGGTCCCCCCAAAATCCAAACAAGGTGCTTGGTGTCTGCTATGGATTTTAAGGGGAATTCCGGGGCCAAAATTTAAAGAAAAATGATGTGGGCGTCCCCCCAAAATCCAAACCAGCCTCTTCGGGTCTGGTATGGACTTTAAGGAGAACCCTGTGCCAAATTAAAAAAAAAATGGCTTAGGGGTTCCCCAATATCCAAACCAGACCCTTAAGCAATCATGCAGCCCTGGCATGGCAGGAGGGGGTGTGGACGAGCAAACCCCCCTCTGAACCATACCAGGCCACTTGCCCTCAACATGGGGAGGGTGCTTTGAGTTCCCCCAAAGCACATTGTCCCCATGTTGATGTGGAAAAGGGCCTCATCCCCACAACCCTTGCCGGTGGTTGTGGGGGTTTGCAGGGGGGCTTATCAGAATCTTTCACCGCCCCCTGCTCCCACTGCTGCAACCGTTCAGTCCAGAGGCATCTCCCAGAATGGACGTTCTGCAATCTGACATTTACTTTATAGGTAAGGGTGGGGCCACCCAGTGATGTAACTGAGTGACCCCGCCCCCTTCTGACATCATTCGTTGTCGAGGGGCAGGTCACTCATTTATGTCCCCAGGTGGCCCCGCCCCTTTTTATAAAAGAAATGTCAAACTGAAGACCGCCCATTCTGGGAGATGCCTCTGGATGGCAGCGGCAGTGGGAGCAGTGAAAGAAGGAGGAAGCTACATTGTAAAGTTGTAAGTGTACAGCTTGTATAACATTGTAAATTTCCTGTCCCCTCAAAATAACTCAACACACAACCATTAATGTCTAAACCGCTGGTAACAAAAGTGAGTACACCCCTAAGTGATAATGCACAAATTGAGCCCAATTAGCTGTTTTTCCTCCCCAGTGTCATGTGACTCATCCATTTTACAAGGTCTTAGGTGTGAACGGGGAACAGGTGCATTAAATTTGATGTTATCGCTCTCACTCCCTCATACTGGTCACTGGAAGTTCAACATGGCACCTCATCAGGACCTAAAAAAAAAGAATTGTTGCTCTACATAAAGATGGCCTAGACTAAAAGAAGATTGCCAAGATACTGAAATTGAGCTGCAGCACGGTGGCCAGGACCGTACAGCGGTTTCACAGTACAGGTTCCACTCAGAACAGGCCTCGCCATGGTCAACCAAAGAAGTTGAGTGCACATGCTCAGCATCATATCCAGAGGTTGTCTTTGGGAAATAGACGTATGAGTGCTGCCAGCATAGCTGCAGAGGTTGAAGGGATTGGGGGGGTCTGCCTGTCAGTGCTCAGACCATATGCTACACACTGCATCAAATTGGTCAGCATGGCTGTCATCCCAGAAGGAAGCCTCTTCTAAAGATAATGCACAAGAAAGCACACAAAAAGTTTGCTGAAGACAAGCAGACTAAGGACATGGATTACTGGAACCATGTTCTGTGGTCTGATAAGACCAAGGTACACTTATTTGGTTCAGATGGTGTCAAGCGTGTGTGGCAGCAACCAGGTGAGGAGCACAAAGACAAGTTTGTCTTGCCTACAGTCAAGCATGGTGGTGGGAGTGTCATGGTCTGGGGCTGCATGAGTGCTGCCGGCACTGGGGAGCCAACATGTACTGTGACATACTAAAGCAGATCATGATCCCCTCCCTTCGGAGACTGGTCCGCAGGGCAGTATTCCAACATGATAACTACCTCAAACACACCTCCAAGATGACCACTGCCTTGCTAAAGAAGCTGAGGGTAAAGGGAATGGACTGACCAAGCATGTCTCCAGACCTAAACCCTATTGAGCATCTGTGGAGCATCCTCAAACAGAAGGTGGAGGAGCGCAAGGTCTCTAACATCCACCAGCTCTGTGATGTCATCATGGAGGAGTGGAAGAGGACTCCAGTGGCAACCTGTGAAGCTCTGGGTAAACTCCATGCACAAGAGGGTTAAGGCAGTGCTGGAAAATAATGTTGGCCACACAACATATTAACACTTTGGGCTCAATTTGGACATTTTCACTTAGGGGTGTACTCACTTTTGTTGCCAGCGGTTTAGACATTAATGGCTGTCTGTTGAGTTATTTTGAGGGTGGCAGCAAATTTACATTGTTATACAAGCTGTACACTCACTACTTTACATTGTAGCAAAGTATAATTTCTTTAGTGTTGTCACGTGAAAAGATATAATAAAATATTTACACAAATGTGAGGGGTGTACTCATGTTTGTGAGATACTGTAAAATGGTATAAACAGAGAAAATATGGTCAAAACATAGCCAGGGTTTGGTAACCAGATCGGATAGTCAGAGCAAACCACTGAAAGAGGAGACCAAAGATCAGCAAGGTCAAACAAATGGCATGCTGTAAGGAACCATCTGGGGCCATTGACAGACCTATGTGCGGGCGCACGTAGCGTGTGCGCACGCGTATGCACCGGCAATGGCGCCAAAGATGGCCATTTAAGCAGCTAACACCCTGCACTCGGTACTGTCCGTCCTACAGCGTTCCTGCACCTGTGATCCCGCCAGTGTTTGTTCTGAGAGACTTCCTGTTCCTGTGACCCCGGCTATCCTTTGGTCTTTGTTGCTATCTGCCTGCCCTGACCTCGGATTGTTTATGACTACTCTTCTGCCTGTGCCCTTTGTACTTCAGCCACCTGCACGTTACCGACCCAGCCTGTACCCGACTACCCGTTTGCCTGATCCCTCTGTGCCTCTCTGCCCACCAGTTTCCGACCCGGACCGCACCACTGACCTTCAGCCTGCATAAGCTTCAGTGGACCTATACCGGCCATCAGAGACTTGTCCAGCCCTCATGCCCCCCTGTGCTCCTGAGCTCCCTGTCTGCACTACCAGGGGTTCTCGAACCAGTACCGCAAGAGAGGTTGCCCCCACATAAGCCAGACTCAACCACCAGGTACGTGACAGTAACAGACAGCCATGTCTTAGTCTGCGCTTGGGCCCTCTCCAACGGAGGATCTATGTGCTCATCTGAGTGCATAAACGCAAGTAGTGAAGGACTTGCAAGAGGGGTACATCCAAATGGAGAGTAGAATTCAAGAACTGTCCATGTCACATGTACCAAGCTCTGACCAGTATGCGGGGCGTGCTGTTATCACTCTCCCCACTGAACCTGAAGTGCCGCTACCCGAGGGGTTCTCTGGGGAGCGTAGGAAGTTTCAGACCTTCCGCTGTGCTTGTGAACTATACTTTGCACTGCAGCCTCGCACATTCTCCTCTGAAAGCACAAAAGTGGGGCTGGTGATATCCCTTTTGTCAGATGAACCACAGGCTTGGGCACACCGATTACTGGAACAGAAAGCCCCTGAGACAGCTGATCTGAATCTGTTCTTCCGGACCATGGCCCTGCTCTACCATGATCCCCATCAGGCCTCAACGGCCGAAGCAGCTCTCCATGTGTCTGCAGAAGCCCAGCCGGAGCCCACACATGTTGAGCATCTATGCCTGTGACCCCCGAACAGAGGCATAGACGCATGGTACACAACCTATGCCTGTATTGTGGAGGTTCAGGACATCGCGTCAGTTCTTGCCCAGCCAAACGTTCATTCTCGCCAGAGGGAGCAGTCCTGTCCTTTCCTGACAAGGCTATGCATTTGGTCCTCCCTGTGTGCCTATGACTCCCAGGAGGCAGCATCCAAGTCTTAGCCATTCTCGACTCATTCGCTTCCAGCTTTTTCTTGGAATTGTCCTTTGCAGCACAACACCAAATCCCCCTCCGGCCCAAGGCCCACCGGATGGTCATCCACCTGGCTGACGGATCCATTATCAAGTCGGGAACGGTTACTCAGGAGTCCTTTCCCCTCCTTGCCACTACTGTCACGGGCCATTCCGAATACCTGATACTGGACGCCATCGCGTCCCCTCTTTTTCCCATCATCCTACCCTGACTGCGGGCACACTGCCCCAACATCAACTGGTCTACTGGGGACATTCAGTTCACTTCCCCTTACTGCCAGCAACATTGCCTACAGCAGGCCCAGGGGGCTCATCCCTCCGTCCTATGTCTGGATTCTGACCCTGATCCAGAGACCCACGATGCCGTTGCTCCAGCGTACCATGACTTTCTTGACATATTTAGCAAGAAGGGGGCAGATAAGCTACCACCCCACAGGGCCTATGACTGCCCCATCGAGCTATTGCCCGGTACTGAAGTACCATTTGGTTGGATCTATCCGCTCTCCGAGGGAGAACTAAAAGCCCTCAAGGCCTACCTGGACAATAATTTGGAGAAGGGGTTCATCCGGCCTTCCACATCCCCTGCCAGGGCAGGAATATTTTTTGTTGAGAAAAAGGATGGGTCACTTCGTCCATGTATAGACTATCGTGATCTCAACAAAATTACGATAAAAAATCGCTACCCCTTGCCCTTGGTGCCTGAGCTGTTTCAACGACTGGTCACTGCCACCATCTTCACCAAGCTGGACCTCCATGGGGCATACAACCTCATTCGCATCTGAGAGGGTGACAAATGGAAAATGGCCTTCAGAACCAGGTTTGGTTATTATGAATATTTGGTTATGCCCTTCGGGCTCTGCAATGCTCTGGCCACCTTCCAGCACCTGGTCAATGACGTGTTCAGAGACTACCTGGACCAGTTTGTTATAATTTACCTGGACGACATCCTTATCTTCTCGTCAGTTCTTGAGAAGCACCGTAAGCACGTCAAGTGCATCTTAGAGCGCTTGTGCCAGCATGGACTGTGCACAAAAGCTGAAAAATGTGCATTTGAGCGCCCTAACATACCCTTTCTGGGCCTCATCATCTCCGTCACCGGAGTCGCTATGGACCCGCAAAAAATCTCTGCCATCCTGGATTGGCCCGCACCAGTAGACAAGAAAGGGGTCCAGGGCTTCATGGGCTTTACAATTTTTTATAGAAAGTTTATCAAGGGGTTCTCCGCGGTGATTGCCTCCATCACTCACAAAGCAGAACTCCCACTTTCAGTGGTCCCCCGAGGCTCAGGAGGCCTTCATGGCTCTCAAAGGACTATTCACCACAGTGGGGGCGGTTCTTTCCCAGGGGCGAGGCCCCAAGGCTTCTTTACACCCCATTGCCCTTTTCTCCTGGAAGCTCTCACCACCAGAGGTCAACTATGATGTAAGGGATCAAGAGCTACTGGCGATTAAATCCGCCTTGGAGGAATGGCGATACTTGCTGGAGGGAGCCACACATCCTTTCCTAGTTTTTACCGACCACAAGAATCTTGAGTACCTATGGACTACAAAGAGACTAAAATCCTGTCAGGCACAATGGGTACGCTTTTTCTCGCGATTCCAATTACACATTACCAACAGGCCTGGGTCAAAAAACATCAAACCGGATGCTCTGTCCAGGATGTTTTGTGAATCTGGAGATCTGACCCCACCAGACACCATCCTTTCCTCCCAAAGCTTGTTGCTGTCACAGGAAGATCTACTGTCTCGGATCAGGTGATCTCTAACCAGCTCCACAGTGCCATCTGACTTTCGACTGATATCGAAGGATGGGATGTGGTGGCACCACGGCAAAATCTTTATCCCTGAATGATTGCGCTTGACCATCCTTTAACTCTGTCATGACCACAAACTGGCCGGCCACTTTGGGAGTCACAAAACTCTGGAACTACTGTCCCACTCTTTTTGGTGTCCTTCAGTTAACGAGGATTGCAAAAGATATGTCAATGCCTGTCCAGTCTGTGCCTGAAATAAAACCACCAGAACCAAAGCCTGGGGTCTGTTAAACCCACTTCCCATTCCTGAGCGCCCATGGTTTCACATATCCATGGATTTTATAGTTGAATTACCTCCTTCTGCCGGATTCAACTCCATCTTTGTGGTCATGGATCGCCTCACAAAAATGGCCCATTTTATACCCATGAAGGGCACGTCTGCAATGGAAACGGCTAGACCTTTGTAAAAGAAATAGTCCATCTCCATGGAATCCCCGCTAACAGTTTCCGATCAGGGAGTACAGTTCATGTCCCGAGTCTGGAAGGCTGTATGATCAGCCTTAGGGATTGAACTGTCATTTTCATCTGCCTACCACCCCCATACAAACGGCCAGACAGAAAGAACCAACCAAACCCAGGAACAGTACCTCTGCTGTTATTCTTCCTTCTCCCAGGACGATTGAGTCACTCTACTGCCAGTAGCCAAATTTGCCTACAACAATACAATACATTCGATTACTAAACAATCCCCATTCTGGGCGAATTTCGGCTACCATCCAACATTCCCACCCAGTGTAATTCCAGAAAGTACAATACCTGCAGCACTAAACATCACGGAATTCCTGGAGAAGAATAACCGACTCTTACAGGAAACACCGTCCCAGACTCAGAAGCTTAACAAAAGGGCCTTTGACAAGGGGAAACAAGGGATTCGGATCTACAACCAGGCGACCGAGTTCGGCTGGATACCAGAAACTTGAGACTCTCCTACCCCTCCAAGAATTTGGGGCCAAGATTCATCGGACCCTTTCCGATAAAGAGAAAAATCAATAGGGTAGCTTATGAGCTAACCCTTCCTCCACCCATGCATATTCACCCGGTATTCCATATCGTGCTTCTGAAACTGGTAATCCAGGATCCCTTTTCGGGACGGAAGACGGCTCCTCCAGGGCCAGTTCTTGTGGACGGTGAGGAAGAATTTGAGCAAGAAACTATTCTGGCATGCAGGAAGAGGGGAGGTGTAACCCAATTCCTAGTCAAGTGGAAAGGCTACGGCCCCGAGGAGAACTTTTGGGAACCCGAGGATAACATCCACTCTAAAGAGCTTATTGAAGCCTTTTGGAAGAGACACCCTGAGCAACCTGTTTGCCTGATCCCTCTGTACCTCTCTGCCCACCAGTTGCCGACCCGGACCGCACCACTAACCTTCAGCCTGCACAAGCTTTAGTGGACCTATACTGGCCACCAGAGACTTGTGCAGCCCTCGTGCCCCCCTGTGCTCCTGAGCTCCCTGTCTGCACTACCAGGGGTTCTTGAACCAGGGCCACAAGAGAGGTTGCCCCCGCATAAGCCCGACTCAACCACCAGATACATGACACATGCAGAGTCAGGAGCTAGGAGGAGAGTCAGCCGAGCAGGGTCTTAAATCCAAGAATCAGAAGGGAGTGTCAAACAGGCAAAGTCTTTCACAGCAGAGATTTCTCCAGAGAGAAAGGCGAAGGCATCTGCGATCTGATCCAGGCAGTTTATATAGCAGCAGAGCTGGCTTAACAAGGCAGGATATGATCATCAGGTGAGACAGAGCGGAACCTGAGACTGGAAATTAATCCTCAGCTGAGCAGCTTGCTCTGAGAAGGCCCAGGCCTGACAGGTATTTTGTAAAATTTGATATTGTTCCGGCGATACCGGTCCTCGAGGTCTGACAGTTTAAGGATAATTAATTGTAGTGCTCTATACACCTATCCACCATATCATTGTGGGCGGTAAGGAGATCAGAGACCTTGTTTTCAACATGAAGGGAACGTTGGTCTTGTTGTTGCACCACATTCGCTAGGGATGATACTGTAGCTGAGAGGTCTAAGTACAGAATCTGCTTTAGAGATATAAGCATATTTTTCATCATCTGCTCTGAGATGGGCTGATCAGAGGCAGAGAAAATACCAATGGCTGAAGGGTGCTGGGTGTCAGGAGCAGGTAGAGTGAAGGAGAGGTTGTGAGGCTGCTCTGGTATTCCCTCTTCCCTCTTTGGCTTTGATTTTACTTGGGAAGCTGTGGAGGGGGAGAAAGGAGGAGAGTACTCACAGTTTGCTGCTGTTGGTATGGATAATTCAGGCTGCTGTGGACTGCAATGGCCAGCATGGGGAGAGAATTGAGCAGTGGAAGCTGCCAAGGCCATCTTGGCTGAAGCTTGCTCTCGCTGGGGGGGGGGGGGAAGTTTTTGAGCTTCTGGGGAAGTTTCAGATGCTTCCTCCTTTTTGACATTGAGACCCCATTTGCCGCGCTATAGAGCCGCTTGTAGCCAACTAAAGAGCGGAGCAGCAGGATTATGAGGCGTTCTGTGCTGTTGGCAAGCCATGCCTCCAACTACCCCAATTTATACCTAGACTTTGAAATAAGAACGGCCTTGCACATGACATCGCTGTTGGGTGGTGATCAGGAGCAGATAGGGGAAAATCCATGCTTCAATCTCTACAAGTTTGAACTGCAAGTGCTCAGCCCAGCTATAAAGCTTGATGCACAGCTGATTAAGCACACTCAAGTGCTAGGTTGGCTGGAGCAGAGGAAGAGGGACATATAAGGGGTCTAATAGACCCCTGATGTCTCTATAAAGATTATCTATGATTTGCCCAATAATATTACATAGGGGCTTGTTAGCACCCTTATGATAGTAACAAAATAAAATGATAAATAAAATAAAAAAAGTTAAAAAATATATAAAAATAGTGAAAAGAAAATTAAAAAGCAACTCTGTCACACTGCACACACCTGCAAATGCAAACAGGAGCACAGGGTGTGCATGTGTATGTAAACAGAAATTGTGCCACACACATTATATATAATCGTGAACATTGGAATGAGAGCAATAATTCTAGTGTTCTAGTGCCATAATTTATAATTTACCTTAAACTGATGTGATGTGAAAAAATGTATAGTGTCTATTAGTAACATTGAAGATATGGCAAAGCTAGACCAGCACCACATCCCTAATAAATTGATGAACCTGAAGAGGAGAGATAGGAAAAAATGGGACTTTTATGGTGCTGGTGTGCTCCCTAACTGAAAAGACACATCCAACACTTGAGATAAAAGATATACAAACTTTAATAGGTTTATGTTAAAATCGACAATAAATTGGCTCCACCATAAGAATGGAGTGTTGACATAAACACATACATCAAAATAACAACAAAAGTGTGACTATACATTTCCCTTTTCTTTACCACATTTTATTGTGTGTTTGTTGATATACCAATTCATGGACAAAAATATATGGCCCAAAGATCTGACTTGCGCAAAAGGCAAAGATGGACTTAGGCCCAGGGTGAGATGGTCGGATAATACCCATCCATGAATGGTTCAGTGATCCTGTCCTGCCCGACGCGTTTTGAGGTTTTTGAGGTACCTTCCTTGTGCTCATCTTCTTCTGTTTCTCCTATACAGGCTGAATCTATTGTCTTGGATTCCTCAGGACATGGGAAATCAAAAAAGATGAAGTTTGGGGGTCGGGGACGATCCAGTTCACAACCAGAGACAGAACACTAACAAGGGTGACTTCTCTGATGGTGGCAAATGTACCTCTTTTCCTCCAAACTTTTCTTTGCCACAGTTTAACACTAGCTCTCTATTTCCTCTTTTGGGCGATGGGCCCTTGGCACGAGCACCATTGGGTGATGTAGGGGCAAGTACCTCAACTGGTGATGGAAGCAATCCAGGTAAGCAGACAGTTAGATCTAAGACTACAATTGAAGAATTCTCTCAGGGAAACCGATCCCCTTTGGGAGACTTCAAGAAGCTAGGCAATCTTCAACCATATCTTACGAAGAAAGCCTAGACGATATGCAAATCATTAATTTGTCTTCTTATACCCTATTGAAGGATGAATGCTCATTATTGAAAATGGGTCTTAGTTTTTGCCCTACTTCAGAATTAGACAACTTCGAGTTGGCTAAAGATGTGATTCTTTTTGCACTTAAATTAACCCTTCATGTGATACATGATAAATCAATAACCCCACAAGCTGCTAAGGCCAGGGATATGGAATTATGGCAGGATTTTACTATAAATGACTTCAGGGCCTTGAAAGATCTCATGCAGTTATGGGAGGAGAGTAATATGGAGGAGTCTACTGAGACATCTGAGCCGAGTGATATTACTCCCCACTCAAATGAGAGTAGTATACCTGAATACAGAAATAAGTCTAAAACTTTTCCACCCCTACAACTTAACCGGTTCAGCCCCAGTGCCGTAAATAGGTGGCGGCTGGTTTTGAGCGACTGTACTGGGACATAGCCTGCAGCTGCAGGCTATATCCCGGTATCATTTTTTAGAGCGGACGGTCCGGCTTGGGAGCTGCTCGGTCGTTATCCCAGGGGGAGGGAGGGGACATCCCCCCTCCTGCCGCCTTCCGCCGCTCTTCTCCAGCCTCCCGTCCCACCGGGAGACCGGAGCAACGATCCGGCACCTCCACCGGCTAGAAAGAGACCTGACAGAAGCCGTAATCTGCTCCGATCTGGTTTTTTCCTTCAGCAAATTCCGGAAGCAACGTCACAACGTCACTTCCGGTTTACTCGGGGGCTAACAGCGCCAATTTTTTAAAAAATGACAGTATTCAGAATCGCCGTTTTTGGCGATCTGAATACTGTGAAGTGCAAAGTGCAAAGCGTCGCCTATGGAACTTTTTAAGTACCGGACCTTGTCGCCATTCCGCGCGTGTGCGCAATTTTCAACCATGTCATGTATGGTATCTAACCCTAACATCCTCTTTCACAATATACAAAAAAATTGGGCTAACTTTACTGTTGTCTTATTTTTTTAACTCAAAAAATTGAAATTTTTCCAAAAAATCACGCTTGAAAGACCGCTGTGCAAATACCATGTGAAAAAAAGTATTGCAACGATCTTCATTTTATTCTCTAGGATGTTTGAAAAAAAATATATAATGTTTGGGAGTTCTAAGTAATTTTCTAGCAAAAAAAATGTTTTTAGCTTGTAACCAACAAATGTAAAAAAAGGGCCCGGTTGGTAAGTGGTTAACCTCCACATTTGGGCTTTCGTGCAGAAAGTTTTACATGACATTACCAAACTACAGAGTCCTCCCTCTCCTCATAATTTAAGACAGGGGCAGCAAAAGGCAATACAAGATCTTAGGGATAATCCCAATATTGTCATAAAGCCTTCTAACAAGGGGGGAAATATAGTGGTTCAAGATCGCAAACAGTACACTAAGATGTGTCGAGACATCCTCAGAAATGACAGTTGGTATAGGGAAATACCAGAGAATATGATCTCTGAGTTCCACTCTGAATTAAGAGATTTGGGAGGGGTGATCAATAAAAACACATATGAGTTCCTTAATGTATCACACCTGTTGTAGAAATTTAGGATATGTTAATTATGTATTGTCATAGTGTCTCCCAGTGTCAGTTTACCGGTATTCGCTGTGTATAGCGAATATGGCTTTAACCGATATTGAGGACAGGCCACTTACAATGGGAACCTTCCATTATTTGGTAACCGTACGCTAAGCTGGAGTGAATGCCGGTCTGGATCTTCGAGGTACAAAGCACGTTTCGTGGCGCAGGTATATTACCGTCAACCGGGGGGCCCCTGTATTATGTGCAGATTAGTCCGCTTGATGGGGATGTGCTTGCGGTATGGAATCAGTATTGCCTTTTATGTAAGGATAATGGTCTGTAAGCTTTCTGCCAGGTTTGATCCACGTGACAGAAACCCACAGCTATATTCCTTTGTGCATAATTTACCCTTTAATGGAACAGTAGTATAATCACTATTAAATATAGCTCTATGAACTATATGACATAGAATTCATTGTAATGGTAGTTTTGACTTTGCATGCATGGGGTTTTGGCGGGAAAGCCTCTGTGAGGTAACGCGCTGGTTTCAATGGGAGCCATGTTTCCACAAGGCTTTCATTGTTATCTGGAGTGTGCATCTCCGCCCACCCAACAGCTGTGATTCATCCAGTCTGCCCAGCCTTTTCACATGCATGCATGCTTCTTCTATTGTATCGTTTGAATATAAACAAGTGTGTCATTGGTTGTTATTTTGTATTGAGCTCATGTCATGTGACTGTGCCTTGGAGGCTGATTGGCTGATTGTGAAGCCACCAAGTCCCTTTGTTATCCCTGTCTGATCCCTATAAATAAAGCCTGAAAGCTTTGCCACCCAGGACTGATGGGCGAGCTTGCAGTGTGAGAACAGCTATTGTGTCTGTCTTACTTGCTTTAACATGAGTGCACTCAAATGCATTATGCAAAAGAGCTGAAAAGTGCACTTATTAGCGCAAGCAAAATATAGTGCACACAGAGTATTATAGTTTCCTCTACACACCCTGTAACACCCACCTTTTACTCTCTACCAAAGGTGCATAAGAATAGGGAGACCCCTCCCAGTAGGCCCATAGTCTCCGGGATTGGATGCATATCCGAGAAGGCTAGCCAATTGGTGGATTGGTCATGGCTCTGACTTCTTATATAAAAGATACAAGGGATCTCTTGCGGATTCTGGAGGATATTACGATTCCTATGAATGCATGGCTCGTCACCATAGATGTTGAAGCCCTTTATTGCTTGATCCCACTTGCTCGGGGCATTGGCATAATAGCAGAATACTTGAAAACATTGGATAAAAATCTAGCCATAAATAATACCTTTGTGAGTGCGCATGCGCTGGGCGGCCGGGATGGAAGCTTGATCCTGGAGCTCCATCTCCCCTCGGCCTCTAAACCCCTTCCAGTGAAGCATCGGGTGGATTCCCCACTTCACCTCCCCCTCATAACACCAGTGAGCGGCAGGTCCCATCGGGAAGACGGCAAAAGCGGACCGCGATTGCAGTGGGGGGGGGGGTCCGCGGCTCTGTAAGCCTACTCGAGGCCGCGGCTGCGGCCTACTCGCTGCCTTCCTCTGCAGATGATTCTCGCTGGAGCCGCTGGAGCCGCCAGGTGAGGCACTCTTTTCTACAAATTCCCTCCCGGAGACCTCCAGCCACACCAGGAGCAGGTCCACATAGAGACCCTACCGCATATTACCCCCCATCTGTTTTGGGCCACATACTGGATACTGTGGATTGGGCCTATAAGCGGCGGCTCACCCCATGAGCTAAATCACAAGTGTGTATCCATTTATCACACTCACTGGGTGAATCCCATGAGAGGACTGTCCACTACTTGGAGAACCCCAGATTTTGCGGGTCTTTTAACCCCTTTTACTGCGAATTGGGAGGCCTTGCAACTGTTTTGACAAGTCCACCATTTTAACTGGCATAAAGGGAATACTACACCTATTAATGCCACAACCCATACCCCAACCCATGCCAGGGACTCATACTACTAAAAAAGAGGTTCATCGCCAGCTCCTCTTTGAAAATACATCACCAGAACCCATTACAATGACGTCCTCCTTAGATCAAGGCATTGAGACAGCAACAGATGAATCCATTGCTGACCCACCTACAATCCAACAATCTCCGAACCGTTGCACCGGTTTCTTCCGGTCCTCAACAATGAACTCTCTACCTTCTCCAGCTCCCTCTGAGTCCCTCTTGGGAGGAACCATGGAGGAAATGCTAAATTCCCCCCTGCCAAACTCTCCCCCAGGAAGCCTCACACCACTCTGCACTCCAAATGGACCTCCCAACCTCCCTCAGGTTATGCCTACACCTGATCAAGGTCCCTCAGAGCTAAATTTACTCCTCCTTAAATTTTCCGAAATGTTAGCTTCTGGTCTAGCACAAACAGCAGCACAGATAACTTCCTCTATTAAGGCAGACCTGCAGAGTCTGTGGGCACGAATGGACAACATTGAACAGGCCGTGGACAACACGATAGCCCGTGCTAACCAGAACACAAAGTGTATCCAGTCCCTACAAGATCAATTAGATGTCGCTCTTAATAAAATAGACGACCTCAAGAACAGGAGTCGGAGGGTGATCTTTCGCATCCGAGGGCTCCCAGAATCGATCACAGACGTACATGAGGCGGTTACCACTCTCATTAAGAACCTCATACCAGACATCTCAACACAACAGCTTGAACTCGATAAAGCTCATAGAGCCCTGCAACCACCTCGTCAAGACGGTCTCCCAAGGGACATCATCGTTAAAACGCACCATTATGGGGTGAAGGAAGAGATCATGAGAAGATCACGTAAAGCTGATGCCATAGACATCAAAGGCCATCCAGTTCAGATATTCGCGGACATATCGCCAACCACAATCCAGAGGAGAAGAGGACTCAAACCGCTTCTGACAGTCCTCGCCCAAAAGAATATAAAATACTGGTGGGGCTTCCCACTCCGCCTTTCCTTCCAATATAAAAATAAAACCTTCCACTTTTCCAACCTGACGGAGGGTGAGAAACTCCTGCTCCAATTGGGTCTAATCTCCCAGGACCTTCCACCTCACACTTCGGATCAACGACACAGCTCCTCCAAACGACCTCCTCCAGGGAGCCCCTTGATCCCCATATGGCAAAAACAAAAACCTAAAAGGATCCGAGACTCTGTCCCCCCTTGAGTCTGACACCGAACTACTCAAAGGACTTCCACAGTATCATTTCTACCTATCCACTCTGGATAACCTTACCGGAACCAATGGATCTCTTTTTGTTAATTTAAACCCCTCCAAGTATGAGGAATCTAGTCACCCCTGGGGCTCGAATAACCACCTCTGGGCTCAGGAACTCTTGTTCCCCTTATGGAGGACAATTCACACCCCTAAAGATGGCCTCTATCTTCACTAGTTATTTGGCTTGAAGATCCTACAGACTATGGCCCACTAAACTTTTTTCTACCCTCTTTAGGACACTCCCCAGGGGCATTAGAACTTACTACTAGTTATGGATAACGAGGGAACGAAACTACCCCATGGCCTTATTGCCCCTGGGACATACCCTGTGCTGACGCCCACAGGACCCAGACTCTATACTTTATTTGTTGCATACATTTTTTACAGTATAATGTAACTTACAAAAGGTTGTTTCGACATTATCTAGAAGATCTGTCATTGCCTCCACTTGCCTCGACCAGAGGATTCCCCTCGCCATCATATTGTGATTGTGGGGTACCCCTGGCCGAGGGGAGACACCATGGCACTCTTACTGCAGGATCTAGGAGCAATCATTGCACCTGGATGCTCGGTACAGGCGCTCGTTCCTGAGCGGCCTTCTGTTAGGACTCCTACCAGACTGGAGTCCCGGGTACGGGCAGGACTGCTCTTGCCCTCCCACAGGGGTTCTCGGATCCTCTCGGACCCGACGCCCCCCTCCTCTCTCCTATATGGGGTTCTCTTACCCCTTTCTCCCCCTCCTGTTTTATCCATTTTCCTAACCTCTTCTCTTGTGCAGGTGCCGCTTTGGATCCAAACCTTGGAACACCACATTCCATCATTCTCCTCAGATGTCTCGATAGTCACCCGGATCTCTCTCTCCACCACAGGGGTAAGTCACACGAATACAGAAGCAGATTATACACTCTATCCTCATGGCTGATGACACCCACCACAAAACAACCTATAATATCATTTCACACAATGTTCAAGGGCTAAATTCCCCTAGCAAAAGACAAAAAGCCTTTGATTTCTATAACCGTAAAGGGCACGATATCCTCCTATTACAAGAAACCCACTTCCCATCCTCCTACAACCCGGCTTATATCCATCATAAATACCCCATGTTCTACCTAGCCAACGCAGAAGAAAAGAAAAAAGGAGTGGCAATTCTTTTCTCCAAAAAGATCTCACTCACCCACAATATGACGATTAAGGATAGGGAGGGTAGATATATCCTCGTAAAAGGACTCATTAATGGAGCGATACACACATTCGTCTCCTATTACGCACCCAACCATAGACAAGCATCCTTCTAAGAAGCCATGCTGAACCATTTAGGCCCTCACCTAGAAGGGAGAATTATAATGGGAGGTGACTCCAACATTGCGTTCGACCACATTAAAGACAAGTCCACCAAGGGCCCTCCCCGGTTACGGAAACCCCCAAAACAAAGCCTACGTATCGCAAGGCTACTGTACTCCCTGGGATTTATTGACGCCTGGCGAGAACTAAACCCGAACGACAAAGACTATACCCACTTTTCCGCACCACACGGGACGCATGCCAGAATAGACCACCTATTCGTCACCTCTTCTTCCATCCACCAAGTTAAAAAGACAACTATCTGCGAGGTCCCTTGGTCAGATCACTCCTTAGTCTTAATGCTACTTGAGGGCTCCGCCACCACTCATGGCCCCCAACCCTGGAGGCTAAACGACTCTATTCTCGCCAACTCCGTCCACTGTGCACTAATAGAAAAAGAAATTCTTGAATATTTCGCTTTAAATGATCGAGAGGGGATTGCCCCGGACACTTTATGGGGAGCCCACAAAGCTGTCTTGAGGGGGAAGATAATTCAATTATCTTCCCGCTTGAGACGGGAACGTCAGGTTAATATCACAAACCTAGAAAAGGAATTCCACCTAGCCTGCAAACAACATAAAAGAAACCCCTCCGCAATATCCTTATCTAAACTAGAGTCAGCAAGACTAGCTCTAAATTTGGCCCTCACCTCAATCTCAGAGAAGAAGATAGCCTGGGCTTTAGGGCGCAGTTATTTATATCACAACCAAATTGGGTCCTCCCTTGCCCATAAACTGACCCCTAAGAACCGCTCCTTCACTATGCCCAAAATTAGAACACTCTCAGGAGATTTATCTCAAAACCCTCAAAAAATCATGGAAACATTTAATGAATTCTATAAGCGTCTCTACTCCCCAAAAGACATACCCGCGGCCAACGTTATAGAAGAGTTCCTCCATAAGTTCTCACTCCCTTCCCTTTCGGATGCACACCGAGATGCATTAGAAACCCCGTTCACAGAAACTGAGATCAAAGACGTAATTATAAACTTGAGAACTGGTTCCGCCCCGGGGCCGGACGGATTCGCTCCCCAGTACTTTAAAACCTTCCGGGACGTCCTCTCTCCTTACATGGCCCGGCTCTACAACTCTCTACAATCTGGGAAACCCATAGAAGCGAACGCAAATCTAGCCTTTATCTCAGTCATTCCAAAACCTGAGAAAGATCCAAGCGAGGTCGGCAACTACAGACCTATCTCCCTGATTAACATAGATTTAAAGATTATGACCAAAATACTATCGAACAGAATGACCAAATTTATAGGCTCCTACATACATAAAGACCAAGTGGGTTTCATCCCAGGGAGACAAGGCCCGGACCAGGTCAGGAGAGCGATTGATGTAATCTCCCTTATGAAATCGGGCTGGGACGGCAGGGGCCCCCAAGAGGGCTTTCTGCTCTCCCTAGATTTACAAAAGGCCTTCGATACAGTCTCCTGGCCTTTCCTCTTTGCTGTCCTCACAAACTGGGCAGTGGGTGACAAATTCTTAAACACTATAAAATCACTATACTCCTCCCCGAAGGCCAAGATTAAGTTATGCGGACATTACTCGGACTCCTTCTCAATAAATAGAGGGACCAGACAGGGATGCCCACTCTCCCCTCTATTATTCACCCTGGTTATTGAAACCCTCGCTATCGGTATCCGTTCCCACCCGAATATAAAAGGAGTGAGCCGTGGCTCGCTGACTCACAAATGTGCGTTTTTTGCGGACGATGTCCTCCTATTTGTAACTTCTCCCCTAGAATCCACCCCCAACATATTTAGTCTACTCACTGATTTCGGAAGGGTCTCTGGCCTTCAGGTTAACATTTCCAAAACAATGGCTCTAAATGTCTCCACTACTCAGAAGGTCGTCGACCATTTAAAGGAATTACACCCTTTCAACTGGAAGGTCAGCTCCATCCCCTATTTCGGCATTCAACTGTCTTCCTCGTACGACTTATTATACAAACATAACTACCCCCATTTATTTAGGAAACTCAAGTCAGATCTCTCCCAATGGGCCCATCACAGGATGTCATGGACAGGTCGAATCAATGCCATCAAGATGACGCTCCTACCACCCATCTATACTTGTTTCGTTCCCTGCCCATCCCCATCCTTAAAAGTCACCTGACCAATCTACAAAAGGATATCATCCGTTTTATATGGGGTAAATCCGGTCATCGCCTTTCCAAAAATGTCCTCTTTCGACCTAAATCCAAAGGAGGTTTGGGGCTCCCCAATCTCTGGCATTACTACCAAGCAGCCCAACTCGCACAAATCTCCACAATCTACATACCTGGGCCAAAACCGGACTGGATAAACATTGAAAGACAATCTATCCCCAAAAACACCATAGATTTTCTACTATGGAAACCCTCCAAAGCCAGGCCACCAGTTTTGTCGCCTACACTTTCCCACTCATTCTCCCTGTGTGACTCAATACACAAATCCAATAAATTAATATCTCCCTGCCTCCCCTTAGCGCACCTCTTTCACAACCCACAATTCCCCCCTGGCCTGAATATAGCCGCCTTCAAATGGTGGACCCAAATGGGGCTATACCGTATTGGGCACTTCTTCACTCCGAATGGCCCGATTACTCTTCAACATTGCTTGAAGGTGCTTGAGATGCCCCAGACAGAACGATTTTCCTTCCACCAGATTTCTCATTTCCTAAACTCTTACAAGTTAAGACCACCAAACCTCTTTACAGTTACGCCCTATGAACAGTGGTGTTCCTCAGCCAAGGATATGAGATCCGGAATCTCGCTTATATACGATTTACTCTCAGGGCCCACAGAGAAAGCCCCCTATATGCTGAGTTGGGAGAGAGATCTGGGTATAGAATGGGACATGGAGACCTGGCACTCAAACCTAGAAAGATCCAGCAAAGGGGTCCACAACACAATACTAAGAGAAGCAAACATTAAAATTATGACCAGATGGTATCTGGTCCCCATGCGCCTAGCCAAATTTTACCCCCAAACATCCCCTCTATGTTTTAGAGGATGTGAACTAATAGGGGCCATTTGTCATATCTTCTGGGACTGCCCTAGGATCCGTTCTTTCTGGAACAATATCTTTCACATGATCCGCAAGGTCACTGGTATCGCGGTCTCACAGGACCCGACTTTTGCCTTGTTAAATCGTCCAGTCCCTAACTGCTCTAAAGCCACTCAACTCCTCATACTTTTTATCATTACAGGGGCTAAATTAACTATTGCACGGGCTTGGAAAACCCCTACGGTCTCACTTCTCCAAACCAAACGGAAAATCTCCTGGATCATGACGCAAGAAAAGATTTCCCATAAAATCTTAAACACCCCCGATAAATTCGAAAAAATCTGGGAACCCTGGGCAAGGTACACCGGGGTCCACCTTCCCGTTATTATTTAATGCGGCACTCCCGCAGAAACTTGTAAGTTAGACCAGATTCCCAGACCTCCGGGCCCATCAGAATCCTCCCTGGACAACCACGCTGGATCCGAGGCGTCAACTGCACAACTCTTCTATTACCTTTCCTCTTCCCTCCTCCTCCCTCACCCCTGCCTTCTTCTACCCACTCCTCTTCTATATCCTGATACTCCAATAGTTTGTTGATAAGTTTTGTATAAATCATCAAGGTTGGCATATACCACAAGCTAGAAGAACAACTTTTGGTTGGGTGGGCCGGAGTTGGTCCGGAGAGCCGGTCCAAGGCCACAGCTTGTTCCCGCCTGGGGTGGCCGTAAGTCTGATTAACTCCCTAGGACCTGGTCCCCTGGGACCCCAACACCATCCCCGAATTCTCCCCCTGAAATTGATGAACAAATTATCTACCTGTATAATCGCCACCATAACACTCTAAACTAAGTCCTTTACTACCAGGTAGGCCCCTCATCATGGGCTCTACATTTCCACATTTGGATAAATTGGGGCCCTGGTTGAACAGGACTGGTGCTTACTTAAGGCTGCTAGAAAAGAAAGGGACTCCCTACCTGACCAGGTTTGCCAGATAGCACTTTCGAACTGTCACGATCGTAATTACATATACTCCCCTGAACGATCATTACAGCTCGAATGAGAACCACGGTTTCAGTCCATGTTTTATTTGACTTGTCTAATTGTTTCCTGTTGAAAAGGTACTAGGATTATCTTACTATGTTATATCTGACAAGAATGTTATAGACCTTGTTACCTATCTGCTCTTACCATTTGTTCTCTTTGTTATGAAAACTTAATAAAAACCATTGAGATAAAATAATACCTTTGTACTGGAACTGCTGGAATATGTCTTGGAATGTATTTATGTTTAACGGTTCCCACTACCTCCAGGTGCAGGTTGTGGCGATGGGCACTAAATGTGCCCCATTGTACGTCAATCTGTACCTGGGGGGTTGGGAACAAACCATTTTTATGGGGACTCGTCTATGTACCTGTGCCACATTCTCACCTGGCACAGGTACATAGATGACATCCTCATGATATGGATGGGCACTAGAGAAGAACTCAGAGACTTTATGTCATGGCTTGATAATAATGATTTCAATCTAAAGTTTATGATGGAGTGTGATCAAACCAAGGTGACGTTCTTGGATATTGAGATAAAAAAAGATAAAAGTGGACAGGTCATGACTGACCTGTACCGCAAGCCCTCTGCAGCAAATACAATCCTCTACGCTGGTAGTGCCCAACTGGAGCCCTTAAAAAAACAGTATTCCATATGGGCAATACCTTACTGTAGACTTAAAAGAAACTGCAGTGACCCTGACTCGTTTAGGGTACAGGCGGCTAACGCCTCCTTAGACAGGGTTACAGCAATAATTGCTTAAAAAGGGCATTTAAAAAAACCAAAACCAAGTCTAGGGAATCTCTCCTTTTCTCTCGGCCACCCCCTACATTTCAAACACAGACACGGATCATCATCCGATTTTTGAATAACTGTGATCAGGTAAAAAATATTTTGGAACAGCATTGGCACCTTTTATTAGATGAGCCTATAGTGACAAAGTATATAGGTGACAAACCATCAGTCACTTATCGCTGTGCAAGAAGCTTAAAAGAACATTTTACTCGCAGCCACTATACCAGCCCAACTCCTAGTATACCTTGGGCCAAACCGCATAGGGGTACAAAAAGGTGTGGGGATTGTAATTTCTGAAAATGGATTTGGCAGATCAGAATGGTCCATCTACCTAATGGGCAGTACTGGACTCCAAAATGTTCAATAAATTGTAGGACGGTGGGAGTTGTGTACTACATGGAGTGCGTATGTAAGGCATTCTATGTGGGGAAAACCAAAAGACCGTTTCACCACAGAATTAGGGACTATGTGTATGAAATCTCGAATGGCAAACTTGAGTAGGCCATTAGCCGTCACATAGGCCTATACCATAACTTTGATTTGGACTTTATGAAATTCTTCGCTTTGGAACATGTTGAGGAATCTGAGAGGGGTGGAAATATAGACACGCACCTTTTGCACCTTGAAACAAAATGGATTTTCCAACTGGGGGCTACTAAAGACCCGGATTTGAAAGAAAACATTTGTTTCAAACCCTTTTTATGATTGGATGAGTGTAAGGATATTTATGAATAACATTTGGTCCCTCTGGATACACTTGAGTTTGGATCCTGTTTCTATCTTAGGCAATATGGGACAATCTGATAAAAGATGACAATATCCGCTAAGCTAAAAAACGATCAATATCAGCGCCCTGGATATAATTAACAAATGGTCGCATCACATGAATAAAACCATAAATAAACCATTAAATATAAGCTGCTGCTTTAAAATAAATAGTAACTAGTCCGCAGCACCTGATAGTATAATTCCCAAAGCAATGCAAGCAGCGCTAACAAATTATTAAAAACCGACAAAACATAAAAAATATGAATAATAATATAAAGTCCAATGATAATTTGTAAGTAGTGAAATAGGGGTCTGAATCTTGTTTCCGTCACCACACCACGTGAGAACACTAGGGGAGGACAGCCCCCCCCTCCGATATTTCAGGAAATTACCTTAAATAAACGTGCTTCACGTGCTCAGACGAAGTGATGACGAAACGCGTCAGTTAGTAAACCACACGGCTGTCAGTCTGCGCCGGCTAAGGATTGCTCCGTACCCGGGAACGCCGCCAGAGTCTGTACGAGCGGTGAGACGGGGCTATTCAGATGCTGGTGATTTTAACATATGCCTATTGCTTGTTGCTATTTTGTAAGTGTACATCTGGAAGGGGGGATCTTTTATGTACCTTGTTTCTTAATAAATATCAGTCGGATCATGCACTATGTGAAGCACGTTTATTTAAGGTAATTTCCTGAAATATCGGAGGTGTGACCATATATTTGCCTGTGGCGGAAGGATCGCTTGATAGAGGTGGAAATATCCTATGGGGACACACCAGTGATCTTATGGACGTGTATTGCCCTGACCTTTTGGTGAGTTTATCCACCTAGGGGGGGTCTGTCCTCCCCTAGTGTTCTCACGTGGTGTGGTGACGGAAACAAGATTCGGACCCCTATTTCACTACTTACAAATTATCATTGGACTTTATATTATTATTTATATTTTTTATGTTTTGTCGGTTTTTAATCATTGGTTAGCGCTGCTTGCATCGCTTTGGGAATTATACTATTAGGTGCTGTGGACTATTTAATATGGGACAATCTGTCTCTGAGTTTCGTAGCCACTGTGCATTGGACTCCATTAGGTGTCTGAAAGAATAGGCTTCTGTATACCTTCTAACTGGGAAATAAGTTACCAGAGCGGAGGAGGGATTAGCAGATAATTAGCAGGTTTTTTATAGCATATCTGGCGTTGTGTGATCTCCCACTGTTTACACACTGACGGAGGGACTATCCGGCATTACTGTGTGGGAGAACAAGCGGCCGCTTGTTGGCCACTCTCCTCCACTAGATATGTATATGCCTATACAATGCCCCCACTATGTCACTGTGAGAGTTTTCCATTTTTTTTCATATATTAATATAATTGCATCTAATATCTACAAATAATATTTATAATTAAAATTTATTTGGTCTTCTTGGTCGGTCTGGGGCTTGTTCCCCAGGTTTTCTTCCTTTTTTGCCATCTTTACCCCGTCCCACCTTTGTGGGATGTTTGGGATTTGAGGGTTGTTTTATCCAGGGAGCCAGCCACTTCCGGACTTTTGGACCAGCCATCATGTCCCATCATTGCATCTTGCATTGCGCGTTAGTCGGCACCTGGTTGATTCCAGAGAGGATGCCTGCGCATGCTCCGTATCACACTCCGAGGCCCGATGCGCATCCCTATGACATCACGCATGGGCGATGTGCTCCGTGCGTTTGGCACCAAATCCACGCTTATAGCGGTGGGACACCTCCTTGGTCGGACTACACTGCTCTTTACCACAGTAGCTGTTGCTAAAACATTCGGGCTGGGCTCTTTCAACATTCCCCATTGAAGGTGTGGCATCTCAACTTTGGGTATTTGAACTGCAATTCTGGTCTCTGTTATGTGCACTTTTCCGTGGAGAGGCGTGTTCATATGCATTAAAACCCCCCCTTTCTTGTAATACATATTTAGGGGTATTCGGTAGTACTATCTATCTGCCCCTACGCCTGGGTTTTGTGCATAAGCTGTAGCCCGCTTGTTTGGGGCTTGGACCGTTACCCTTTGGTGCAGTGGTATTTCTTTTGGACATCAAGGGACACCTACGTAAGTTTTGGCATATTGATGTTCATTTATCTATCATACACTTCTCGACACACAATTGCTTATATGTATGGATGGTTGTTCTTTTATTTCGTCTTTCTCTTCCCTTCTTTTGGCACATAGTGTATACGTACATATGAGAGTCTATCTCTCCTATGATGCTACATTTGATACTCATAGACTTTTGCCTCTAGAAGCTAACCTTCGGGTAGATAATGTGTGGGGATGTTTTTTGAAGGACCCAGCCCTCTTTATTTAGCTTATTAACACCAGTTAATTTTTTTGATTTTTTTTTTTTTTGTTTTGATTTTTACTGTCCCTGATGTATGATTCAAGCACAGCTCAATAATGGACCGCAAGTATACTCTGCTTAGGGATATCTGGTTTGGGCGCACATTTGCCTCTTCAGCTGCTCCCTCTTCTCCGCTCTCATTAGGCCCCCAGATCAGATGGTTTCTAGATATTTGTTCCATTGAACAACAAGTGTATATGTGCTTTTATAGGTCCACCAAGGAATCAGGGATTCAACCAAGTTGGTCCAAAGGTACTGCACTCAGCTTTTCAGCCTGAAAGTCCTTCTGTTGAGTTGTGTCGGAAGCCTTGTGCTTACATGCTCGTTCATTCTTAACAGGTATTTGACTAGGAGTGTGTCATAGGAAATTCCTGGAGTCAATATAGGATGTTGTAGCAACTCGCTGTACTTTTGTACAAAAATGTTGTAATGTATATGTATAGATGTGTGATATATATATATATATTTTTTCTTTTGCGTATATTTTTTGTTTGTGACCGATTGTTGTGTTTATCATTATAGTGACTATATACCCCGATCCTTCCTTTGATCCCCTGAGGAAGCCCCTTTTAGGGTGAAACGCGTCAGTCAGGAAAGGATCACTGAACCATTCATGGATGAGTATTCTCCAACCATCTCACCCTGGGCCTCAGTCTATCTTTGCCTTTTGCGCAAGTCAGATCTTTGGACCATATATTTTTGTCCATGAATTGGTATATCAACAAACACACAATAAAATGTGGTATAGAAAAGGGAAATGTATAGTCACACTTTTTGTTGTTATTGTGATGTATGTGTTTATTACGTCAACACTCCATTCTTTTGGTGGAGCAAATTTATTGTCAATTTTAACATAAACCTATTAAAGTTTGTATATCTTTTATCTCAAGTGTTGGTTGTGTCTTTTCAAATTAATAATGTCTCCTATTTATAATTTTGGGTACTGTACTCTTTGGGATTATATTGTGTGTACCAAAATCAATTTTAGTGTATTTTCTTCTTAACCACTTCAGCCCCAGAAGGACTTACCCACTTCCTGACCAAGTCATTTTTTGCGATACGGCACGGTGTTGCTTTTACTGACAACTGCGCAGTCATGTGACACTGTACCCAAACAAAATTGATGTCTTTTTTTACCACAAATAGAGCTTTCTTTTGGTGGTATTTGAGCACCTCTTCAGTTTTTATTTTTTGTGCTATAAACAGAACAAGACCTACAATTTTGAAAAAAAAATTTTTTTACTTTCTGCTATAAAACACACCCCCCCCAAAAAAAAAATACAAAAAAAGAAATGTATTCATCAGTTTAGGCCGATATATATTCTTCTACATATTTTTGGTTGAAAACATTGCAATAGGCGTATATTGATTAGCGCAAAAGCTATTATGTCTACAAACTATGGGTTAGATTTATGGGTTTTTATTTTTTAAATCGTTTTTACTGGTAATGGCGGCAATCTGGGATTGCGACATTGCAACGGATTAATCTGACCCCAAATTACACTTTTTGGGGACCAGTGACATTATTACATTGATCAGTGCTATAGAAAATTCAGTGATCAATGTAAAAATGACAATGGCAGGGAAGGGGGTTAACACTAGGGGGCAATCAAGGTGTTAACTGTGTTCCCTGGATGTGTTCTAACTGTAGGGGGGATGAGCTGGCAGGGACATGACAGAGACTGCTGTTCCTGATCACTGGGAACAGCAGACCTCAGACAAGTCTCCTGTCAGAACGGGGACCTGCTTTGTTTACAAAGGCAGATTCCATTCTGCCTCTGTACAGAGCGATCATGGGTTGCTGACATTGAGTCTGCCCGACCCGGGGGTATGCTCCCACAGCATGCAGAGGGCGTGCACCACAGCGGTGGCATGGGCGCATCTACTACCACTTCTGCGCAAGGCGCTGTACAACTACAGTGATTTGCGCAGGAAACCGACCTGCCGCCAGTGGCTGGTTGGCAAGTGGTTAAAGTATAGAATTGATTAACAGTTGTGCAAACATTGTGCGATATGAAATATTGAAACTACCATCTTTTTATTGTAAAAGGCCTCTGCTTTCAGAAAATATATATTATTCTGGGGGTTTTAAATAATTTTATAGCCAAAAATGCAGTTTTTAACATAAGTGTGAAAAAATTGCTCTAGAGGGGAAGTGATTAGATGACATGGGGTATCAAGGATTGGATTTTATATGCGTTTTCACCAAGCTGAAGTTTGACATTAAAGCTTAATGTCAAACTTCAGCTTGGTGAAAACTCATAAAATCCAGTCCTTGACACCTTCTATCATCTTTTTTCACACTTACGTTAAAAACTGCATTTTTGGCTATAAAATTACTTAAAACCCCCAGAATACTTGGGCTGGCCACTCCTTGCGCAAAGTGTCTCTCCTGCGCTATGTGTCTTGGCACTTGTACACAGGCACATCTCTAACAAGACCACATTGTAATCACCACCATCTTCTCATCATGCCTTCTCTGCTCTACTCTTTCAGGTAACTACACAGACCCTCCCTACAACATCAAATACTGCTCTAGCTGTCTGCGATTTCCCACCTGCCTCTCCATAACCTTGGTAACTACACAGACCCTCCTTGCAACACCAAAAATCGCTTTAGCTGTCGGCAATTTCCCACCTGCCTCTCCATAACCTTGGTAAATACACAGGCCCTCCCTACAACACCAAAAATTGCTCTAGTCATCTGAGATTTCCCACCTGCCTCTCCATAACCTTGGTAACTACACAGATCCTCCCTGCAACACCAAAAATTGCTCTAGCTGTCTGCGATTTCCCACCTGCCTCTCCATAACCTTGGTAACTACACAGACCCTCCCTGCAACACCAAAAATGACTCTAGCTGTCTGCGATTTCCCACCTGCCTCTCCATAACCTTGATAACTACACAGACCCTCCCTGCAACACCAAAATCGCTCTAGCTGTCTGCGATTTCCCACCTGCCTCTCCATAACCTCGGTAACTACACAGACCCTCCCTGCGACACCAAAAATCACTCTAGCTGTCTGCGATTTCACACCTGCCTCTCCATGACCTTGGTAACTACACAGACCCTCCCTGCAACACCAAAAATCACTCTAGCTGTCTGCGATTTCACGCCTGCCTCTCCATAACCTTGGTAACTACACAGACCCTCCCTGCAACACCAAAAATCGCTCTAGCTGTCTGTGATTTCCCACCTGCCTCTCCATAACCTTGATAACTGCACAGACTCCACTCTTCTCTTAAAGACTGGATTACATTGCCTAACTGAACTCACTCTGCTTTCCTAAGAATTTTGAAACTGCTGTACATACTTGCTTGTTTGTTTATCTTTTGAAAGTGACACTTACTTTGTATTACGCTGCCTTAAACAAGATCAAACATCTTAACCTTATCCTGTTTCCCCCTCCTGCAATGTAGTCTGTCCAGGCCGGTTGTAAACCCCCATTCTGCCCATGAACCTGATTTTATCAGCTCCTAATTGAATAATAGTATAAATAGTATAAATCCAATATTATTATTATTATCATACAGTATTTATATAGCGCCGACAGTTTGCGCAGCGCTTTACAATATTCGGGCAGACAGTACAATACAATACAATTCAATACAGGAGGAATCAGAGGGCCCTGCTCGGTAGAGCTTACAATCTAGGAGGGAGGGTTAAATGATACGAGAGGGAAATAACTGTGGGGGGATGGGTTGATTGAGAATAAAAAGTGCAGTTGTTAGGTGGTGGCAGGATAGGCTTCCCTGAAGAGAAAAGTTTTCAGGGATCGCCTAAAGGTGGTAAGATTTGGGGATAGCCTGACAAATTGGGGTAGGGTGTTCCAGAGGATGGGGGCAGCTCGGGAGAAGTCTTGGAGACGAGTATGAGAGGAGGTGATGAGGGAGCTGGAGAGCAGGAGGTCTTGGGAGGAGCGAAGAGGACGGTTAGGTTGGTATTTTGAGACTAGGTTGGTGATGTAGCTGGGTGCAGAGTTGTGGATGGCTTTGTAGCTCATGGTTAGTATTTTGAACTTAATTTGTTGGGCGAGTGGCAGCCAATGGAGGGATTGGCAGAGAGGGGTGGCAGACGCTGAACGGTTTGTAAGGTGGATAAGTCTGGCAGCGGCATTCATGATGGACTGGAGGGGGGATAGTCTATTTAAAGGTAGGCCAGTGAGGAGGGAGTTGCAGTAGTCGAGGCGATTTTAGCTCCTAAAAGAATAAAGTGGATTAGGTATCTTGTGACTTTGGGAATTTTGGGTATGTCTGCGTTCAGGAGTGCAATGCTCGGGGAGCTGTATATTTGTCGGCCTGTCACTTTGGAAATCATTTTAAAAATTATCTTCCAGAAAGATCTAATTCTGGGACATTCCCACCAAATGTGGGCCATCGTTCCCCTCAGCCCGCACCCCCGAAAACAACAGGGGTCTGCCAAGGGGTACATGATAGCCAATCTAGAAGGAGTTAAATACCATCTAGTTATTACTTTAACGCTAGCCTCCATGAGGGAGACGTTGTTCATACCTTGGAATGATCGGAAGAAGGCAGAGTGCCATTTTTCCATGTCCCAGTCTATTTTGAGGTCCTCTTCCCAAGCATGCATGTATGCAGTTTTGCTAGTTGGGAGGGCAAGTGAATGGTAGATAACAGAAATCCCTCCTCTCTGATCCATGGCTTGTCCGCACCAGCTTTTGTAAGCTGTCACTGAGGGTGTATTTATGTTATCTTTCCAGACTTTTTGCAGGAAATTGAAAATTTGTCTAAATCTGAAATGTTCAATATCTGGTAGTTCTTGTTTACTGATCCAATGTCCTAAGGGGAGAGGTCCCGAGAGGGAGAGAAAGTGTCCTATCCGGTACAGTTCCTTGTCCAGCCACCATGGAAGGCTTTAATATCCCTACCTGGTGGGAAAACAGGGTTATGGAAGATGTGGGACAGAGGAGTGCATCCTGAGACTAGTTTTCCTGATTTACGAAGTTTGTCCCACATGGCTAATGATTGGGAGAGAACAGGGGAGAGGATTACCGGGCGATCTCTGGTTGGGACCCAAAGGAGATAATCTATAGTGTGGGAGGGCACTGCTTGTCTTTCTATCTGAGTCCAGTCCGGTTTTTCTGTTTTAAAATAAATTGTCGAAAGCTGTGCTAATCTTGCTGCTTGGAAGTACCAAAGGAGGTTAGGTGTGCCCAACCCCCCTTTTTTCCTAGGTAGAAATAGAGTTTTCTTTGCCAGTCTGTGACCCGAGTCTCCCCATATATACTGTATTACCTTATTTTGGAAGGGTAGTAGGTGATCTTTTCTGATTGCTACAGGAAGAGACCTGAAAAGGTATAGCAGCCTGTGGAGCAGAGTCATCTTCACAGAGTGAATCCTGCCCATCCAAGATAGTTCCCCTCTACCCCATGTTTTTAAATTTCTCTCTAGTTTTTTGTACATCGGGGGATAATTACTTGCATAAAGTTGGTCTATATTGGCGACAAGTAGGATTGCCAGATATCTGATCTCACTGTCGCTCCATGCGAATTGGAATGTGCTCTTTAGATTCTCTTTCACTTTGTCCGGGAGTGAGATATTCAAGGCGTGGGATTTGGAGAAGTTAACCCTGAGGCCAGAAAACTTGGTGAAGTCATCCAAAGTCCATAGGTTGGGGAGGGAAGTGATTGGGGATGTTATAAAGAGGAGAATGTCATCAGCAAAAAGGCCACATTTATGTATTTGGGATCCACACTTAACCCCCTGGATGTCTACATTGTGTCCTATAGCTATTGCTAGGGTTTCAATTGCTATGGCAAAAATCAAGGGGGACAGGGGGCAACCTTGCCTAGTGCCCCTTGCAATCTTTATAGGGTCTGAGTAGAACCCCTGTAGGTGGATTTTGGCTGTGGGGAAAGAGTATAGAGTCCGAATAGTGTTAATAAAGTTATCTCCAAAGCCCCACCGATCTAGGAGAGTGAAAATGTAGGTCCAAGTAACTAAGTCGAATGCTTTGTGTAAGTCTAAGGATAGTAGCATTCCTCTTTGTTTAGGGCCCCCATCCCAATTATATTGCAATAGAGATATTATATTTATCGCTCTCCTGATTTGGTCAGGTCCCTGCCTGCCCAGTATGAAGCCCACCTGGTCTTTGTGTATATAATGGTTAATGAAGTCAGCTAGACTTTTGCTGAGAATTTTGGTCATTATTTTGATGTCGTTATTGATGAGGAAAATGGGTCTGTAATTGCCAACCTCCTCCGGGTTTTTGTCCGGTTTCGGTATGACTGTTATAAAGGCTGTATTCAGTTGGGGATCTAGAGGGGTGCCATTTTTCATGGAATTGAAAAATTTGGCCAAATGAGGTGCCAACATCTCTTTAAAGGTCTTATAGTATATATTTGGGAAGCCATCTGGGCCTGGGGCCGATCATCTTTTCAAATTATCTATAGCTACTATTATTTCTTCCTCTGAAAAGGTTGCGTCAAGACAATTTTTATGTTCTGGAGATAAGGTGGGCAAGGGCAGATTGTCTAGATAGCGTGCGATGGGTGAGGTCTGTTGGTCCATTTCAGAGCTATATAATTTAGAGTAATAATCGTGAAAGACCTTTAGGATCTTTTTGGGGTCAGCCGATGATTGAGAGTTGCCTGTTTTAATCCTTGGTATGGAGAATGATCTGAGTTTAGGGGAGAGTTTGGCAGCCAGAAGAGAACCAATCTTATCTCTATGAGAGTAGAACTTAGCACTTGACCAGCGGATGCATTTTTCTGCTTTTGTGGTGAGTGCTAGATTAAGTTCAAGTTTGGCTGCGTTTAATAGAGAGAGTGAGGCTTCCGAGGGGTTGCTCTTATGTGCCGCTTTAAGAGATTTGAAGGATTCTTCTAGACGCGCAATATCTGCTTGTCTTTCCTTTTTGATTTGGGAAGTGATTTGTATCATTTTGCCTCTAATGGTAGCCTTATGTGCCACTCACAGGCTTTCCGGAGAAATACCCGGTGATGCGCTTAGTTGGAAATATTCCTTTAATACCCTATTAATCTCAGAAACTTTGACTGAATCGTTGAGGAGGGATTCATTAAGGCGCCAGTTAGCTGCTGGGTGTCTGCGGTATGTTCTAAGATAATTTAGAATCACTATAGAGTGATCCGACCATGCTATGTCTACAATTTGGGAGCTCATTGTGTTGGGGATTTGCCTTGTGGGAATCAGGATGTGGTCTATCCTAGCATACATGTGGTGTGGACAGGAGTAATGTGTGTAATCTCGTTTATTGGGATTCAACTCTCTCCAGATATCTATTAGTCCTTGTGTGTTAATGATTTTGGCTATCTTAATGCTGGCCTTAGTAGGACGGAGGAGTCTATCAGGTGGGGGTCGAATCCTGTCGCAAATCTGGTCCAAAGCTGTGTTAGAGTCCCCACCTAATATTATCTCCCCTTCCAAGTGGGGGGAGAGAGTCTTAAATAAACTGTGAAAAAAATTAACTTGCCCCTTGTTTGGTGCATAGTACGATATTATTGTAAATAGTCGGCCCTCTATAGTGCCTTTAACCATTATGTATCTGCCTTCCGTGTCTTTTAATTCAGAGGGAAAGGAGAAATTGATGTGTTTTGAGAAAAGGACTGCTACTCCCCTGGTTTTGTCTTCTGCATTTGCGAGGTAAAATTGGGATAATGTGAGTGAAAAAACTTAGGACTGTACCGGACAGGAAAGTGAATTTCTTGGATCAGTAGTATATCTAAATTCAGAGAACGATAGTTGTCCAGCGCCTTCCTCCTCTTGACTGGGGAGTTTAGGCCCTGGACATTATGGGAGGCAATTTTTATAGAGTTCTGAGTTGGGTTATGTGCAGCCATGGATCACTACAGGGAGAAAGCTCTTATCAATACCATCACTTACCTTGAGGAAGTAACAGACCTCTTGCTCTGTGCGTTACGGGGTGTGTGAAAATGTTTCTATGACATTCCAAGGAATCATAGTTGATTGAGGGTTGGCTTGAAGGATTAGAGAGGAAAAGAAAGAATAGACATGAGGAGATAATTTAAAAAACATCAAATACATAATAATGAAACAGAATATGTCTTGAAAAAGACATTGGGTAATGGTGGGGACGTGCCACCCATTTTCCCAACAGTAATATCGCCCACCCCTTAGGGGATCGGCTACCCATCCCATAGTGGCAAACATTACAGCTATGTGATAGGAGGAGGCGCATAACTACCACCCCAAGCTTCAGCGCCATCTGAAACCAAACGTTTAACTTACAAAAAGGAAAACCTGAACATGACTTCCGCATTCCTATGGCCTTAAGATTACTTACGGAGATCCATCTCCCTCTTCCTCTTTCAGCCAAGGAAGTCGACCCCCAAGTCCAGTGGAATTGTCCTTGGAGGCCCAGACAGGTCTCGGCTTTTTAACTAGCTTATATGTAATGAAATGAACAATCAACCTTGACTTATGTTTTGCAAGTGGGAAAGAGAAGCCTCAAGCCAGCTCTTGCTTTACAGGAAACTTAATTAGTAGCTAAACCTTGAACCAGAAAACCAGACATCGTTCATACAGAGCACATGGCTCTTTACCAGAGGAAATCAGCCCTCAGAAAAAACAAAAAATGAGAGCGGGCATCCCAAAAAAAGGATGAAACAAGTAATGGAAAACCCTAAAGCCAGGTTTTCTTGCTGTTTGTTGTTAGGGAGGGCATTGTTCTTTCGCCTTCTTGGACCTTGCAGAGTTCCATGCTGTCTTAAGTGGACTTGCTGGTGGGGGACGTTTGGATGAGTTAGAGGCCAGGTTTGAAGTGCCCATGGACGACTCTTGGGCAATCAGGTTCAGTTTGAGGAGTATTTTTTCCCCATCGATTAGGTTGGTAAAGGAGTGGGTCTTCTCTTTCCAAGTGAATTTAACTGCAAATGGGAAGGCCCACCAGCACCTAATGTCTTTTTGGGAAAGGACAGAAAGTAGTGGTTTGAGGGATCTTCTCCGTTGGATAGTGGTAGGCGACAAATCGGTGAAAATCTGTATTTGGTGACCTCTGCATTTCAGCTGGGGTCTGTGCCTAGCCTTGCGCATAACCTCCTCTTTCACTGAAAAGTAGTGGGGTTTCACTATTATATCTCTGGGCATGCTATCCTTCCTTGGAGGGCCTAGGGCTCTATGAGCCCTGTCTAGCTCCATTCGGTGTTGTGGGACATTAGGAATCAGATCTTTGATAAGTTCTTGTATCACAGTATGAGTGTCCATGATGGTCTCAGGGAGACCTCTGACCCTGAAATTGTATCTACGAGATCTGTTCTCTAAATCGTCTATTCTTGCAAGTGCCATTTCAAGTTGATCCTGGAGTACCTGGATGTGGTCTGAATTCTAATTTGTTATAGACACTGTCAAGTCCAGTTTGTTTTCAATAGCTTCCATCCTTGCTCCCAAGTTTTGGAAATCAGCTCTAATGTCTCCAGTAATTTTAGCTGCAGTATTTTCTAGGCCTCTCTCCAGGAGTGTGGAGAATTTTAGAAAGAGATCCTGTATCTGAAGGCCTGGGTCCTGGGTTGGGTGAATGGGCATAGTATTCTCTGCGGGGCGTGTCGGGCCTGGTCCTGGTGAGGAGAAGGCAGTGTCCTCCA
Source organism: Glandirana rugosa (assembly GCA_018402905.1). Classification (NCBI taxonomy): domain Eukaryota; kingdom Metazoa; phylum Chordata; class Amphibia; order Anura; family Ranidae; genus Glandirana; species Glandirana rugosa. The sequence goes on from BLSH010178786.1 coordinate 57,778, forward strand.
TGAAATGTCCCAGCAGCGATTCTGTGGATGCTGGTGAGGGTAAGTTATTTAGGGCTTTAGGCGACTGACTGCTCCCCTGAATCGAGGGGGTATAAAGTAGACTGGCTGGGGAGAGTACCTGTTTGTTGATTGCCGCGTGTTCTCCATTCCCCTCCTGAGCTGAACAGGCCACGGCGGCCATCTTGGTACACCCTCCTCCGGCTTTCACGGCAAATTGAGGCCTTAAATCTCACGAGCACCCTGTTCCGTCATTTGGGTGTGCTCTGGTATGCTCAGGGGTACTTGTCCCCCCAGTTGTGGTTGTCTTGCGCGGCTGTGACCAGCTCTGTCGGCGCCGTTGCTGTGGGGTGGTGCGGAGCTCCCAGCTCACACGTCTGTCCCGGTGCTCCGGCACATGCGCACTCCCATCTTCTAACTTTTGACAGCCTTCATTCTATTTCCCTCTCTCCACCCTCCAACATGCTCACACTAATCTTCTTTGCTATAACATCCTCTCTCCTCAAACTCTCACTTCTTTACCCCCCTCTCCAGCCCACAACCTATACATATCTCCCTTACTTCTGCCCACTCAATATTGCTGCACTTATCACCTCCTGCTCATTCTAGGCCCACACAGTATCACCTCTTCCACTCCACTACAGTATCTGCCTTCCTATAAATTCCACTCCCACTTTACCACCCTCACCCTCCTACTACTCCTAATGTCTGGGGACATCGCACCAAACCCTGGTCCCCCCACATCCTATTCCAACCCAGAAAATTGGCTGTCTACCCCCTCTAACGGTAGCCATAACCCCCACTTTCTCATTTCAATTCCCCTGATTCCACAAGTCAGCTGTCCCCTTATGTGTGCCCTCTGGAATGCCCCTTCTGTCTTCAACAAACTAACCTCTGTCAACAGCCTTTTCCTGTCCAATTCCCTTAATCTATTTGCTATTATCGAAACCTGGCTCCAGGAATTTGACACTACCTCTCCAGCTGTCCTGTCCCACTGCGGCCTCCTCTGGACTCACTCGCCCAAACCCAGTGGACGTAAAGGAGGCGGCGTCGGACTTCTCCTCTAGCCACAATGCACCTTCCAGGTTCTTCCCTCACCTCCCTCTCTTTCCCCCTGCTCATTCGAAGTGCACTGCATTTGTCATTTCTCTCCAGTAGAGTTGAGCGAACACCTGGAAGTTCGGGTTCTGCTGGTCCGTCCGAACTTCGGGACAAAGTCCGGGTCCGGGTCCGGACGGAACCCGAACGATCGCACGGGCTTGAAGGTCCACAAGCGAGTTGAGATGACCTCTCTTTACTGTTTACGTCACGTGAAGCTTACTCGTCCCCCTTTCTCTCCCTCCACTCCCTTCTTGGACCTTCCACGTAACACCGATCTCCTCTTCAGGCTGCGGCGGAGGAAATGCAGGTGACCCAAACCCGCTCACTCAGGTCTCCTCCGGCGTCACCCTGTCCTGTCGACCTCTCCATCACAGTTTAAGGACCTCGGTCCAAAGCTATTATCGTTTATCTAATTCCCTTAACCTGTCCTTTTCCGACAACTGTCTCCAATCAAACAACTTCTGTCTTCCCCGTAAGGTCTCCCGTGTGTATTCCCCTGTCGA
>BLSH010178786.1:75810-94435 GCA_018402905.1 Glandirana rugosa
GGCGGACATGGTGGCGTTGCTGTCATATCGTCTGTTTGCTGGAGGGCAGGTGACGCTGTCACTGTAGAGGTGGAGGAAGAGGCAGAGGCAGCAGCAGAAGAGGAAGCAGGAGGAGGCCGAGACCTTTCTTGGATTTTGAGGTAATTATTCCAATGCAGCTTGTGCCTTGAATTTAGGTGCCTGGTCATGGGGGTTGTGCTCAGGTTGAGAACATTTATGCCCCGGCTCAGGCTATCATTGCACAGCTTGCAAACCACTCGTGTCTTGTCGTCAGCACATTGTCTGAAGAACTGCCACGCGGGGGAACGCCTTTGAGCTGCCTTTGGTGTGCTAGGTCCCTGGGTGCGGTGGCTAGTAGCAGGCCTACTGTCTAGGGGACGCTCGCTCCGCTTTTGCAACCTGCTTCCTCTTTTGCTGTGCTGGTGCCTTTTCACAGCCTGGCCACATACAGAGGCTCAACATGCAGGGAGTGCCGTCAGGTATTCTAGGGACATAAATTACACATCTAATGTCATGACGACCTATCACATTTTTGAAGGCCATGGAGCACCAGGACAATGGAATTGCCCACAAAATTACCCCATTCTGGAAAGCAAACACCCCAACAAATAATCTATGAGGCATAATGAGTCTTTTGAACGGTTCATTTTTTCCAGCAGTTTTTGGAAAATGTGGGAAAAAAATGAAAAAGTTGTCCATTTATAAGATATTTCCAACACATAGCATGTACACAGCAAAAATGACACCCCAAAATATATTCTGCTATTCCTCTTGAGTATGGCGATACCACATGTGTGAGACTTTTGCATAGCCTGACCACATACAGAGGCCCAACATTGAACTAGCACCTTCAGGCGTTCTACAAGCATAAATTACACATCTCATTTCTCAACCCCCTTTTATACTTTTGAAGGTCCTGGAGCACCAGGACAATGGAATTGCCCACAAAATGACCCCATTCTGGAAAGCAAACACCCCAATGTATAATTTATGAGGCATAATGAGTCTTTTGAACATGTCATGTTTTTCCAGTAGTTTTTGGAAAACGTGGGAAAAAAATGAAAACGCTTTTTTTACACAAAGTTATCCATTTATATGATATTTCCAACACATAGCATGTACATAGCAAAAATGACACCCCAAAATACATTCTACTACTCCCCCCAAGTATGGCGATACCACATGTGTAAGACTTTTACACAGTCTGGCTACATACAGAGGCCCAAGATTGAACTAGCAACTTCAGGCATTCTACGAGCATAAATTACACATCTCATTTCTCAACCAGCTACCTATTACAATGTTGAAGGTCCTTGAGCACCAGGATAATGGAATTGCCCGCACAATGACCCCATTTTGGAAAGCAAACACCACAACGTATAATCTATGAGGCATGATGAGTCTTTTGAACATTTTGTCATTTTTTTCCAGTAGTTTTTGGAAAATGTGGGAAAAAAATGAAAACGCTTTTATTTTTACACAAAGTTGTCCATTTATATGATATTTCCAACACATAGCATGTACATAGCAAAAATGACACCCCAAAGTACATTCTGCTACTCCTCCTGAGTATGGGGATGCCAAATGTGTGAGACTTTTACAGGTGATGTTTACTCATGGGTGTGACAGTCACTGACAGGTGATTGGCAATGGTCAGTGATGGGTGACTGGCGGTGGTCACTGATGGGGGATGGGTGTCTGGCGGTAGTCACTGTTGGGTGATGGGTGTCTGGCGGTGGTCACTGATAGGTGATAGGTGACTGGCAGTGGTCACTGATGGGTGACGGGTGACTGGCAGTGGTCACTGATAGGTGATGGGTGACTGGCGGTGGTCACAGATGGGTGACAGGTGTCTGGTGGTGGTCACTGTTGGGTGACGGGTGACTGGTGGTGGTCACTGATGGGTGACTGGTGGAGGTCACTGATGGGTGACGGGTGACTGGCGGTGGTCACTGATAGGTGACGGATGACTGGCGGTGGTCACTGATGTGACGGGTGTCTGGTGGTGGTCACTGATGGGTGATGGGTGTCTGGTGGTGGTCATTGATGGGTGACGGGTGTCTGGCGGTGATCACTAATGCGTGACTGGTGGTGGTCACAGATGCATGATGGGTGACAGGTGACTGGCGGTGGTCACTGATGGGTGATGGGTAACTGGCAGTGGTCACTGATGGGTGACTGGCGGTGGTCACTGATGGGTGACGGGTGACAGGCCACGGGTGACTGACGGTGGTCACTGATGGGTGACGGTCCATGCTCAGTGATGGGTGACAGGTGACAGGCCACAGTTAGTGTTGGGTGACAGCAAACTGTGTGAGGAGAGAAGAGCTGGTAACAGTGAGTTACCGCTCTGTTTACATTACATGTGATTGGCTGTGAAGTAGATCACAAGGCAACAGTTGATGCCAGTGTCAGTGACAGGCGGTGTTCCCTGGGAACACGCTGCCACCGACGCGCACGCACAGCGCACTCCCGATGGCGCGCATGCGCCGTGCGAATGGGGGAAAGTGCCATTTGCACTTCGTCACGGCCGATCACATGGTAAACAGCCATGGCCAATGGCTGTTCACTCCCGTGAGTGACGCGGTGTGTCCTGGGGACATGCTGACACCGACAGAGCCGGGATGCGCACGCCCGATCACGTGCAATCCCCGCTTAAAGGGGTGACATCATATGATATTGTCCCAGAACAATAGCCATTCCGCCCCACCGTCATTTGACGGTGGGTGGATGGCAAGTGGTTAAAGAAGTTTTGAATACCAACAAAGGGGTCTGTGGCTTTATTGAGACCACAAGCTATCCACTGGGCAAATGCTCTGTGCTTGCTAGATGGGGAAACATGGGATTGCAATGAAGAGGCAGGTAGCGGGAGATAGTTGAGGGTAGACCCAGGAGTCTCTGAACCTCTCTCCAGGCAATAATAGCATCTCTGATCAACAAATTGGATCAGTCGAGGGCCTGCCTCAATAGACATGAAAGATTGTAAAATCATATATTGGGTAGGCCTGCCCCACCTTCACTTTTAGGGAGACATAGAGGGTAATTTACTATAGCGCCAAAATGTGCTCCTGCAGTGCAGGAAAATAGAGCCCAATTAAGGGCAATTAAGACTTCAACTCTGAGAAACTGAGCATATGCGCAAACAGAACCGAGCGCTATTTCCGGGGAAGATGCCTATCAGCTCACATATGCGGAACAGTGTCCGTAAATAGGATTCAAACCTGCAAATTCAAAATTTCTCCATTTAAAGCTTGTTTGCAAGTTCATTGCCATAAAAAGTGTATGGGGACCTGGGTACTGCCCTAGGGGACATGTCTCAAAGGAAAAAAAAAGTTTTTAAAATTATAATTTTTAAAGGAGCAGTGATTTTAATAATGATTAAAGTGAAAAAATAAAAATGAAATATTCCTTTAAACATCGTGCCTGGGGGTCCCCTTAGTCTGTCTTTAAAGTGGCGCATCTGTGCGATGTTTAGAACAGTGCCGCAGCAAAATTACATTAAAGTAATTTAAACTTGATTGCAGCTGTAATGTATTGCCGGTTAGATAAAAAAATTGCTTAGGTTCCACCCTCCAGTCCATACCAGGCCTTTCAGATCTGGTATGTATTTTAAGGGGAACCCCCACCAAAATTAAAAATAAAAAATTGCGTGAGGTCCCCCCAAAATCCATACCAACCCCTTCAGGTCTGATATGTATTTTAAAGGAAACCCCGCACCAAAATTTAAAAAAAATGACTTTAGGGTCCCTCAAAAATCCACACCAGACCCTTCAGGTCTAGTATGGATTTTAAGGAGAACCCCATGCCAAAATGTAAAAAAAATATGGCATCGGGGTCCCCCAAAATCCATACCAGACCCTTATCTGAGCATGCAGCCTGGCAGATCAGGATGGGGGGATGAGCGAGTGTCCCCTCCTCCTGAACCACACCAGGCCACATGCCCTCAACATTGGGAGGGTGCTTTGGGGTACCTTATCCCCATGTTGATGGGGATCTCTTCCCTACAACCCTCGCGGTGATTGGGGATCAGGCGTGTCCCTCAGGAAGAAGGGCCTCTTCTCAACAACGCTGGCCGGTGGTTGTCAGGGTCTGCGGGTGGGGCGCTTATCGGAATCGGAAATTAAATTGGTTCTTTACCATGTGAACAACTATGTCCAATCACAGCCGGTCACATGATGTAGTCAAACCACGGTAACGAGCTGTTACCAGGTCCTCCTCCTCACACACCGGTTGTGTGTGAGAAGGAGATTGCGGTAACAGCTTGTTACCGCTTACTGTGTACACCAAGCATACCTGTCACCTGCCCATCAAAGTATCTGTCAACTGCCCATCAAAGTACACGAGTACCTGTCACCAGCCCATCAAAGTACCTGAGTACCTGTCACAGCCCATCAGAGTACCAGAGTACTTATCACCAGCCCATCAGAGTATCCGAGTACCTGTCACCAATCCATCAGAGTACTCGAGTACCTGTCACCAACCATCAGAGTATCCGAGTACCTGTCACCAACCCATCTGAATACTCGAGTACCTGTCACCAACCCATCAGCGTACCCAAGTACCTGTCACCAACCCATCAGAGTACCCGAGTACCTATCTGCAACCCATCTAAGTACCTGAGCACCTGTCACCAACCCATTTGAATACCCAAGTACCTGTCACCAACCCATCTGAGTACCCGAGTACCCGTCACCAGCCTATCACAGTACCCAAGTAACTGTCATCAACCCATCAGAGTACACGAGTACCTGTCACCAACCCATCTGAGTATCCGAGTACCTATCCGCAGCCCATCAAAGTATCCAAGTGCCTGCCACCAACCCATTTGAATACCCGAGTACCTGTCACCAACCCATCTGAGTACTCGAGTACCTGTCACTAGCCCATCTGAGTACCCTAGTACCTGTCAGTAGCCCATATGAGTACCTGAGTACCTGTCATCAGCCCATCTGAGTACCCTAGTCCCTGTCACCAGCCCATATGAGTACCTGAGTACCTGTCATCAGCCCATCTGAGTACCCTAGTCCCTGTCACTAGCCCATCAGAGTACCAGAGTATCTGAAACCAACCCATCTGAGTACCCGAGTACCTGTCACCAGCCCATCAGAATACCCGAGTACCTGTCACCAGCCCATCAGAGAACCCGAGTACCTGTCACCAGCCCATCTGAGTACTCGAGTACCTGTCACTAGCCCATCTGAGTACCCTAGTATCTGTCAGTAGCCCATATGAGTACCTGAGTACCTGTCATCAGCCCATCTGAGTATCCTAGTCCCTGTCACTAGCCCATCAGAGTACCCAAGTACCTTTTACCAGTCCATCAGAGTACCCAAGTACCTATCTGCAGCCCATAAGTATACCCGAGTACCTATATGCAGCCCATGCCTCATAAAATATACATCGGGTGTTTGCTTTTCAAAATGGGGTCATTAGCCCATACGAGTACCTGAGTACCTGTCATCCGTCCATCTGAGTACCCTAGTCCCCGTCACTAGCCCATCATAGTACCCGAGTACCTGTCACCAGCCCATCAAAGTACCTGTGTAGCTATCACCAGCCCATCAGAGTATCCAAGTACCTGTCACCAATCCATCAGAGTACCCGAGTACCTGTCACCAACCCATCAGAGTACTCAAATACCTGTCACCAACCCATCAGAGTACCCGAGTACCTATCTGCAGCCCATCAGAGTACCCTAGTACCTATCTGCAGCCTATCAGAGTACCCAAGTACCTTTTACCAGTCCATCAGAGTACCCAAGTACCTATCTGCAGCCCATAAGTATACCCGAGTACCTATATGCAGCCCATGCCTCATAAAATATACATCGGGTGTTTGCTTTTCAAAATGGGGTCATTAGCCCATACGAGTACCTGAGTACCTGTCATCCGTCCATCTGAGTACCCTAGTCCCCGTCACTAGCCCATCATAGTACCCGAGTACCTGTCACCAGCCCATCAAAGTACCTGTGTAGCTATCACCAGCCCATCAGAGTATCCAAGTACCTGTCACCAATCCATCAGAGTACCCGAGTACCTGTCACCAACCCATCAGAGTACTCAAATACCTGTCACCAACCCATCAGAGTACCCGAGTACCTATCTGCAGCCCATCAGAGTACCCTAGTACCTATCTGCAGCCTATCAGAGTACCCAAGTACCTTTTACCAGTCCATCAGAGTACCCAAGTACCTATCTGCAGCCCATAAGTATACCCGAGTACCTATATGCAGCCCATGCCTCATAAAATATACATCGGGTGTTTGCTTTTCAAAATGGGGTCATTAGCCCATATGAGTACCTGAGTACCTGTCATCCGTCCATCTGAGTACCCTAGTCCCCGTCACTAGCCCATCATAGTACCCGAGTACCTGTCACCAGCCCATCAAAGTACCTGTGTAGCTATCACCAGCCCATCAGAGTATCCAAGTACCTGTCACCAATCCATCAGAGTACCCGAGTACCTGTCACCAACCCATCAGAGTACTCAAATACCTGTCACCAACCCATCAGAGTACCCGAGTACCTATCTGCAGCCCATCAGAGTACCCTAGTACCTATCTGCAGCCTATCAGAGTACCCAAGTACCTGTCACCAACCCATCTGAGTACCTGAGTACCTGTCACCAACCCATTTGAATACCCAAGTACCTGTCACCAACCCATCTGAGTACCCGAGTACCCGTCACCAGCCCATCACAGTACCCGAGTAACTGTCATCAACCCATCAGAGTACACGAGTACCTGTCACCAACCCATTTGAGTACCCAAGTACCTATCTGCAGCCCATCAAAGTATCCGAGTACCTGTCACCAACCCTTCTGAGTACCCGAGTACCCGTCACCAACCCATCTGAGTACTTGAGTATCTGTCACTAGCCCATCTGAGTACCCTAGTACCTGTCAGTAGCCCATATGAGTACCTGAGTACCTGTCATCAGCCCATCTGAGTACCCTAGTCCCTGTTACTAGACCATCAGAGTACCCGAGTATCTGTCACAAACCCATCTGAGTACCCGAGTACCTGTCACCAACCCATCAGAGTACCCGAGTACCTATCTGCAGCCCATCAGAGTACCCGAGTACCTATCTGCAGCCTATCAGAGTACCTGAGTACCTGTCACCAACCCATCTGAATACCCGAGTACCTGTCACCAACCCATCTGAGTACCCGAGTACCCGTCACCAGCCCATCAGAGTACCTGAGTAACTGTCATCAACCCATCAGAGTACACCAGTACCTGTCACCAACTCATCTGAGTACCCGAGTACCTACCTGCAGCCCATCAAAGTATCCGAGTACCTGTCACCATCCCATCTGAGTACCCGAGTACCTGTCACCAACCCATTTGAATACCCGAGTACCTGTCACCAACACTTCATAGTACCCGAGTACCTGTCACCAACCCAACTGAGTACTCGAGTACCTGTCACTAGCCCATCTGAGTACCCTAGTACCTGTCACTAGCCCATCAGAGTACCAGAGTATCTGTCACCAACCCATCTGAGTACCCGAGTACCTGTCACCAGCCCATCAGAGTACCCGAGTACCTGTCACCAGCCCATCAGAGAACCCGATTACCTGTCACCAGCCCATCTGAGTACTCGAGTACCTGTCACTAGCCCATCTGAGTACCCTAGTACCTGTCAGTAGCCCATATGAGTACCTGTCATCAGCCCATCTGAGTACCCTAATCCCTGTCACTAGCCCATCAGAGTACCCAAGTACCCTTTACCAGCCCATCAGAGTACCCAAGTACCTATCTGCAGCCCATAAGAGTACCCGAGTACCTATATGCAGCCCATGCCTCATAAAATATACATCAGGTATTTGCTTTCCAAAATGGGGTCATTTTGTGGGTGTAATTTTTGTTATGTACATGCTACATGTTAGAAATATCATATCAATTTTCATTTTCATTTTCTTTCCACGTTTTCCGAAGACTTGTGGAAAGAAATGAACCATCCAAAAGACCCATAATGCCTCATAGAATATACATTGGGGTGTTTGCTTTCCAAAACGGGGTCATTTTGTGGGTAATTCTATTGTCCTGGTGCTGCAGGGCCTTCAAAAGTGTAATAGGTGGTTAGGATTCAGGCTGTGAAAAAGTCTCACACATGTGGTATCGCCATACTCGGGGCGAGTAGCAGAATGTATTTTGGGGTGTAATTGGAAGTATGCATATGCTGTGTGTGAGAAATAACTTGTTGGTCTGACAATTTTGTGCAAAAAAAAAAATTCCTAATTTTCCCAAAAATTGTGGGAAAAAAATACTTAAAAAAAACTTGCCATGCCTCATTATCCTGGTGCTCCTGGACCTTCAAAAGTTTGATAGGTAGGAATGAAATTAGATGTGTAATTTATGCTCCTAGAACGCCTGAAGCTGCTACTTCAATGTTGGACCTCTCTATGTGGCCAGGCTGTGTAAAAGTCTCACACATGTGGTATCCCCATACTCGGGAAGAATAGCAGAATGTAATTGTGGGTGTAATTTTTGCTATGTGTCTCGCTTCCAACTCACCCCAACAGTAAAAATAACATAGAATCCCTTCAAACTCCCAACCTCTACTGGGAAGCTGGTAAGGCTGTCCTTAGGGGTCACATCATGTCCTTCTCAAACAACTTTAAAAAACAAACCCTATCCGAGCTACAAAATGCCAGCCAAGCACTTAGGGATGCACAAAGCCACCTAAACCTATCACGCACGCCTGAGAACATCCGAGCCTGGCAACAGGCAAAGCAACTATTCGACCAATGGTCAGCCGATCAAGAAAATATGCATCAATTCCACACGAAAGTCTTTTTCCACAAATACGGGAATAAAGCAGGCAGGTTGCTGGCTCGGATGGTCGCGGGCAGGTTCTCCCCAACACATATTTCATCCCTAAAAGACCAGAAGGGAGCCATTACATCAAACCCATCCCAGATAGAGGAAATACTTACAACATTCTACAAAAATCTATACACCACAGACCGCATGGACATATCCGTGGCAGAGGAAATATTACAAGCAGCAGACCTTCCCAAAATTAATACATCCCAATTAGAGAAAGATCCTCTCATATGCCTTTTCAGTGGCAATCCCACGGCAACCGACTCAAGCACCTCAACCAAAAACATCCCCAATTGGGTACATCTTTGTCTCCTAGCAGCTAGAAGAGTCATACTACAAGCATGGATCCAAACAACACCACCTAAGCTAAAACAAGTGCAACTAACATTACACTCCCTTCTACTTCTAGAGAAACAAGACATCATAAACTCAAACTTCACTCAAACAAAGAAATTCTTCCTAAAATGGAGAAACTTTATAGAATACTCCTTTGACGATATCGAATTAGGAGACTTCATGCTCCCATTCAAATACTCAGAGTGGTACCTCAAGGCTGATCTAACCCGATCCTTAGGCAGACTTAAAATCCAAAATCAACAATAAAAAGGGGGCCACTAACAGTACTTATCTCCTACTCGATCCTCACCTTAACCCTAACCTTGACGTTCCAGAAGAGGCCTAGTATTTCCATCCTCTTACATGTATTATGTAGACACTAATGACTATCCCCCCCTAACTAATAAAAATCCTTCTCACTCTGAGAAGACACCCTATAACCACACAACTCCGGGCACAGATTAGCAAAACAGGAAGTTCTGACCAAACCAGCATTAAGTATCACGCAAAATTACATAACCTTACAAACTGAGCATATGTTATATGACTTGTAACTATTAACATCGGTTGTGCCTTAACAATCATTCCACATATCTGCTGTAACTCTTTTGTTCACTTACTGTTACTATGCAAAACTATACGTGTGCAATTATCTTTGTAAGCCAACCCCACTATTGGGGCATTTTTGTAAGACTGTAAAAAAAAAAAAAACAATAAAAATGTATTTAAAAAAAAAAAAGATTTTGAGGGGACCCTACATTATTTAAAAAAAAATTGGCACCCTTTAAAATCCAGACCAGACCTGAAGGGCCTGGTATGGATGGAGGGGGGAACCCATGCCATTTTTTTGTCTGGATTTTTGATTAACTGGATTAAAAATTAGAGAATAAACCAAAGTGATATGCATTGGATAATTATGCCTGCTGACTACAATGCTAGCTTTAGGAGGTGATACCATCGGTGGTATTCAAACCCAGGCTGTCAAGTTTTGAGTGTAGGACAACATACCACTACGCCAAAGAACAACTCACACATTGAAAATACAATTCCTAATGTTGGATTCATTTCATTCTATACAATAGTGTATTGCATTAGAGGAATTAATATTATGGTAACAACCATACTCATGTGGTCCCCCACCTCAAACCACCTTGCCCCCATGTTGATGGGGATGCGTGGGAGCCCCGACATGGCCGCTTAACGCTGGAGCTCGGACCATCTGCAGCCCGCACACAGAGTGCTCAGGACTGGCAAAATCAGGGCATCCGCCCTCCCCAAAACCTGAGCATCACTCGCAGATGTCAGAAACCGGTGCGAGAAGAGACCTCAGGCCCCAATTCGGGAGCGTTTCCCGAGTCGGGCGTACCAAGATGGCCACCATGAGCAAACAACATGCAACCTCTGCAGACGGAGGGACAGAGAGCAGACCGATCCTGTGCCCAATGACCCTCACATACACCCCCATCGCACAGGTAAAGGGTCAGCACATGTTAACACCCTCTCCCACTTCGACCGAATCCCTTTTGGGCTGCGTCATGGAGGACTATACATTCTCCCCCATGGGGCCCACCTCAGCCTGTCCACCTGAACCCCCCATGCCTAGCCTGTCAGATGGAGGCCCCACGTTCAATCCCTCTGATCTGCTCCTAAAAATGTCAGACCTGCTTGACAGGGGCCTAGCAAACACCGCTGCCAGAATTACGGGGGGAATTAAAGCAGATTTTCAAAATCTGGGGGCCAAAATGGATGTAATTGAGCAGAAACTTGATAATACAGTTGCAAGGACTAACCAGAATTCTGACCATATACAAGTCCTACAAGACCAATTGGAGACAGCGTTATCCAGATTAGACGACCCCGATAACAGGTTCAGGGTCAAGGGCCTTCTGGAAAAAATCACGGACATTCCAGCAGCAATCAAAGACCTCATCACAACCCTAATCCCGGACATTCACCAACACCGTCTTGAACTTGACAGGTCACAAAGAGTACTTGGCCCCCCCAGGAAAGACGGATCCCACAGAGTTATCATAGTAAAACCGCATTTCTACACCACCAAAGAGGAGGTCAGGAGACAATCCCGCTCAAGACCTCAAGTACTGTGCTCAGGTCACCAAGTCCAAATATTTACAAATCTCTCCCCCACCACCATCCAAAGAAGAAGATCTCTCAAACCCCTTTTGACTGTGCTCTCTCAAAAAGAAATCAAGTATTGGTGGGGATACCCGTTTGTGGTGAAATTCACCTTCCGAGGCAAAACATACGCCTTTAAAGACATCCCTGGAGGAGAAAAGTTCCTCCTCCACCTGAAGCTTATCTCACAATAATCCTCCATGGACTACACTAATTCCGCTGCTGGCTCTACCAAATGCCCTCTTCCGCATCACCCCCACATGGAACAAGACCAAGAGTAAGAAATTTAATGACAATATGCCTCCCTAATTAAGGGTCAATTGGGCCTGCAAACTGGGGCTCCACTTTTTCAAAAATTCCCTGGAACACACCCAGACTGTAGTCTGATCAGTTCCCTTTTTTCTCTTAACTGAGACCCATTGAACATATATTCGTTGTTGATGTTTCCGTTCATTTTCTTCCACGTTCTCACATTCCTCAACCTCAAGGCTCAATCATTCCTCACACCACCATATGGGCAACCCCCAAATGGTGGACAACTCATCAGTTACTCTATATTGTCTTCTTGACCCCCAGGTTTCCTCATCAAGGGCAAGTTTGGGTCAACCCTCCCAGCTCACCTTCTCCAAACCGGACTCCTTCTTCGACTACGCTTCCACATATCTCCAAAGTCCCCCGAAAGCCTCCTTGGAAGCCTTCCGAACTGGGGGGTGGAGAGACACACTGGTTGATATCTTCCTTAACCTGTGAGAGCCAAAGACCAAAGAGCTTCATAGTACTCCGAGAACCCTTGCTACCGAGAACCCGAAACACCCACAGGAAGGAGATAACTGACTTGCCATTGTCAGACCCACTAAATGGGTCGGTTCAAATCCCCCACTACGGTTGCCTTATTTTTCCTCCGAGTTGGCCTTATGGTCATAAACAAACCTTTTAGGCCCAGTCAGAATTCCTGCCCCCAACCCCCTTAAGGGTCTTGAGGGTGGGATTAAAGACGGGATCCGGGGTTAGCAAACCCCAGCAGTAGCCTTGTCTAGGTATAAGTATGTACATTACTATTCTTGTGTTGCATTAGCAATTTATTTTGTTTTCACAGGCCACCAAGGTCAGGGGCGGCCCACATGTGCCTCCACCTACCCCACTGTTGCAAAAATTTGCTGCAGTGGGATAGGTTGCCAGAACCCCTCGGGGGTAAGGCATAGAGTGTTCTATAAATTGTCAGTGTGTTTTCTGACAATTACCGAAGGTCTCTCCGAGGGACCTTCCCTGCTCTTTATAATGTCTTTTCTTTTCTTTCTAGTTCCATCTTCTTTCTCTCTCCTTGCCAGTCACCCAGAAAGGGGAGCCACAATGGACCCACCAAGGAGCCCTGCCATTCATTGGGGACTTCCCCCTTGCCCTCCCAGAAGACAACAATGGGTAAGTCACAACTCTTCCCATAGCACTCCACCTCTGCTCCCTTATGGCTGACCCACACATCGCTCCCCCTTCTCTCAAGTTTGCCACACACAAAACCCAGGGACTCAATTCCCCCATTAAGCGGAAAAAAGTTTTTGACTACTACCGGTCTCGTAGACTGGACAGAGTAATGCTCCAAGAGACCCATTTCCCAGCATGGTACAAACCCAATTTCCTACATACCCACTACCCGACCTTTTTCCTGGCCAATGCAGAGGATAAAACCAAGGGGGTAGCTATCCTTTTCTCCAAAAATAGTAATTTCATTTGGCATTCAGACATCAAGGACCCAGAGGGGAGATATATCCTGATCAAGGGCAAAATAGAAGGGCACCTATACACGATAATTTCTTACTATGCACCCAATAAAGGACAGTCAAAGTTCTTCCAAGACGTATTCAAAACTCTAAACCCCCACATCGAAGGCACAGTAATATTAGGAGTTGACTCAAATGTAGCCTTTTTTTTTAAACAGATTTTATTCAGATTTTTCAGTGTTAACAAAAGTCAAGTAGAACATTGACAGAGAGATACAAGTCATGGTGGTACAAATATGGTATTACAACACGCAGCATTAGTATAACACTATAAAGTGGGATAGGGAGGGTAGGGAGGGGGAAAAGGAAGTATAAGAAGGGGAGGGATGGGGGGACTAGAGGGAGGGGAAAGGGGGAATAGAAAGAGAAGAGAGATGGAGGAGAAGGGACCTAACCACAGCTTGAATTGGATCACTGAAATAGCTAGCTTAATAGACCACACGCTGACACACAGAGAATAAAGTATGTATAGACATCCATTGTATCCAGGTTGAATTAACCATTTGTAGCTAATGGGGTTCCCAGATCTCAATCTGGAAGATAGTAAAAGAACACCATTAATAAAGTGGAGATAAGGCATGAGAGACGGAGGGGCTCAGCAGCTGCCAATATTGAGAGTGGTTAGGAAGACTGGGCGTAGAGTTTGGGCAGCTTTAAGAGAATGAGCAAGGAGGATAGGAGGTTGGGGTGGATCGTGATCCCAACTAGTGATGGCCTTTTTGGAACTTTTAGGATGTATAGTCATTAGTCAATTAAGGCTTTCCGGACTTGTAGAGGAGGAAGTTGGCTCAATGATAAGCAGTGGGGTTTCAATGGCTTCTCTTGCCAGTGGGGGGTAGACCATTTTGAATGAAGAGTTGCCATTTACTGTTGAAGAAAGCAGAGAGAGAGTGGCTTGAGACTATAGGGGGTCATTTACTATAGCGCAATTCTGCCTTTGCACAAGTTTTAACGCATAGAATCGCAAATTCACGCTAATTAACGCGAAAATGGAATTCGCTAAAGCCCTGAGGGAGAAAGTACTCCCAGAAACAAATTCGCTATAGCACACAGACAACAGTGACTGACTAAAAAATGAAAAGTGTATAAAAGTTACAGCGCACACATGATACATACTCCTGTCAGGCTATTTTAAAAGCATCTAAAACGTATGTAGCAAAAAATGCAAAAATACGGGGGTTTGGTCACACTGAATGGCCATGAAGTGCTAAGCCCATTGACTGCTGCAAAGTACCCCGTTACCAATGGGAACATACACTGAGTCGTGGTAGAAGCAAGGGAATTGCACATGGAAATAATGTTTAGTGCATGATATGATCACCTAAATGGTTCTTAAAAATGTAGTATCTTGTTTAATGATGATCTGCTTTTAAATTGTTTAAAAAAGTGATGTATAACCTGAAATATCATTGAAAGTCTGAAAAGAGCCAAATTCCCCCTTTTTTCCTGACTATTCATCAGCACAACTGAGCATGTTCAGAGAAAATTCCCTCATTTAAACTCCCATGCCTTTTTTAGAGGGCACTATAGTAAATTTGCAAATTCGCACTTGTCTATAATGCCTTCTTGAGAAGGCAAATTTGCGCTGTATAGCCCATTGCATGTTTTAGCCATTGATTCTAATGATACAATTGTAACTTCCCTAAAGATATCCTTTTCATGTTGAGAAGAAATGTATCTTTCTCTCAAACAAATTGTCCCTGCAACAATGTTGCTATTTCATAATCTAATTTGTTTTTAAGAATGTTAGAATGTGTAATCTTCTCATTTTTTTTTCTCTGTCTCTCGCTTGTTGCTGTCCATCTCATTAAAATCTTTTCCCACTTCCGGTTCCGGCGCCCGCATGGAGAGGAGGTAGAGGAGAAGAGCTCCCGCCGGTTCCTCCACAAAGCAGCTTATAAAGCCGGATCGCACCGAGGTACCCCCTGCTAACCCCCCCCCACACCCAGGGGAGCACTAAAACAAGGTCATGGACCGCTTTGTTGAGAGGCAGACGGCCCGCGCAGCCCCGCTCCCGCTCCAGCTTGAGGGAGACAGCTCACACGCTGCAGCCAATATGGCGGCCGCACCGCTGATACACGCTGCTCCAGCGGCTTCACCACAAGGCCCAGCAGTCTCATTTCAAAGCCCTCCACATCACAGCTCGCTCCCAGGACCCCCGCCTGACCCCCCACTCGACCCTGCCTCCCCCCCAGGGATCGCCCAGGCAGTTATCGCCCTTCTCACCCCCATGGTGACAGATGCCATTGAAAAAGCAGTACAGAAAGGGCTGGAACAACTCCACAGGGAGATTCAACAACATTCTGCCAGGCTGGACCACGCTGAGGAAAGGATCAGCACAGTTGAGGACGACACCGCCATCCTGTCTGCCACTATAGCCAGGCTCTCCACCCAGCAAAGAGATATGCAAGAAAAGCTTGATGACCTAGAGAATAGGTCCAGAAGGAACAATTTACGCATCATAGGATTACCGGAATTCTACAATCAAACAGCGCTTTTCACCATTTGCACCACCACCATACCCCAGCAGCTAGGCCTCAAGACCCCTTGCATAGTCGAGAGGGCGCACAGAATTGGACAACCGTCAGACCAGCGTTCAAGACCCAGACCAGTCATTGCCCGGGTCCTGAACTACAATGACAAGCAAGCCATCCTACAGGCCTTTCGCAAAAATCGCTCTCTGAAAGTTGATGAGAACCCCCTAATGATCTTCGCTGACTACTCCCAGGAGGTAATGCGAAAGCGCAAGGAATTCTCTCCTATCTGCTCTCGGCTTTATGAGCAACGCATTAAATTCAGCCTAGCCTACCCCGCTATCCTGCACATACAGACGGACACTGGAGAGCGAGTCTCCTTCTCCACACCATATGATGCAGAAAATTATTTGTCCAACACTCATCCTTCGGATATGGAACAAGAACTTCAGCAAGACTCCCCATCGGCCTCAGCCTCACCCAGAAAATCGGCTCTGACCACGCACAACCAGTCCAGCCCTCAGAAACCCCCCTTCAAGAGAGTTCGCTTTGGACAAGTGGAGGCTCAGAAATCGCCACGCTGACTTAGACATATTTCTTCCCGGGGTCTGGTCTTCCCAAGTACCCCGTTATGACTCGCCCCCAATACCCCAGCCCACTACCTCAACCCTCTGTCTGGTAATGTTCAACGTTCCAAGACCTACCCCCCTCATCGTCACCTTGTCTTCTGACTGGCTCATTAATGTTTTATTGTATATTTGATTTTCACTCCCATGCATTCTAGGTGATATTGACTCAAAGTTGAAGCTATGCTTGCAAGGTCGCTAACGGCCTGCCCCCTACCTCGCTCCCTTGCTCTGCCCTGATATCTCCCCTTTATCCCCATCCCCTCCCCCCCTTCCCTTCCCTCCCTCTCCCATCCATCCCTTCCTTCCCCCCCACCCCCCCTCCCATTACTCTCCCTCCCATCCTCTTCCTACCTGGGCTGCTTTCCACCCCCCCCTCCTCGGTGTAGCCACGCCACCCCTGACAGTAGGAGGCCCTTTTTGGCGGGTGCACTGTGGACAGGAACTCCATGGGGAAAAAAGGAAGTTCTAGAAAAGGTTTTTGGGGATTTACTCCCCCCCCCTACATGTTTAAGCTTTAAAATGTTCTGGTTTTGCATGTCTGTTCTAACCTGTTTGCCTCTTACTGTTGCATCTCCACAGAAGGCAGCTACCCTCAACTCATTTACGGTCGGGACTAAGAGGACCCCCCCCTCCAGCGTAATCTCTACTCTTCTCCCTCTACTCCAGTTATGGCTCCCCCTGAGATTGGGAATCACCTAAAGGTAATATCGTGGAATGTCAGGGGGTTGCGGTCACCACACAAACGCATGCAGGTACTACGCCACCTTAAACGCTTACACGCAGACATTGCCCTGCTCCAGGAGACACATCTTGGCCCCAATGACGCACCTAGACTATGTAAACTATGGGTGGGATCCGCTCACTGCTCCCCAGCCAAAGGTCGCAAGGCTGGCGTAGCCATTCTTATAAACAAAAACCTTTCACATAAACTCCACTCAATTGATACCGATGATCAGGGCCGCAGAGTCACAGTCCACCTCGCAATAGCTGAGAGAGACATTGCTATATCGAATGTGTATGCAGTCAACTCCCCTAGTCAGTCTTTTTTCCAGGATCTCACCGCATGGGCTCTCCAAGTCCCTGAAACCCTTCACCTCCTGGGAGGTGATCTAAATTCTCTGATGGACGCGGTCGAGGACCGCTCACCTTCAACCTCCAAAGCACAACCCATACTCACACTCTCTCCACTCGCTCAGACCATACAATCTCTCCATCTTACGGACACTTGGAGACTTTCCCACCCCGCAGACAGGGACTTTACTTTCTATTCCCCCGCTCACAAATCCTGGTCCCGCATTGACTACCTGTTTGCCTCCCCAAACCTTCTCCCTCTGATCTCGTCATCTTCCATAGAGAATATGGTGATATCAGATCACTCCCCGATCACTGTACAGATCTCCGGGCTCGTCGCCCCCCTTGGTCCCAAACTATGGCGGTTCCCCTCATTCCTGGCCAAAAACAAAGACCTTAAATCAACATTGTGTGCTGCCTGGACGGAATACTGCGAGACTAATAAGGAACACCGATCCTCCCCTAACTTATTCTGGGAGGCTGGCAAAGCCTTTCTTAGAGGGCGCATAATTTCCTATGCGGCCCAATACAAGAAAAGAGCCTCCCGCAACTATAAGCAGGCTAGTGATTCCCTCCGAACAGCACACAAGAACATGACACTATCACGTACCCCCTTAACAGTTCAGGAGTGGATCAAAGCCAAGCGTCAATTTGATCTCTGGTCCAGCCACCGTGAGTCAACCCACCAAGCACATTCGGCCCTCTTCTTTCATAGGAACGGTAACAAAGCCGGAAAGTTACTGGCCAGGCTTTGCTCGGGGAGACACCCTCCCACGATCATTGGAGCCCTGAAAGGCCCCGATGGCTCGGTTACAAACTCCCCCTCTAACATTAATGCCCTCCTCACCGACTTTTACACTTCTCTCTACACCAGAGACCCAATAGACTTAGAAGCTGCTACAGCTTTTTTTAGGCAAGGCTGACCTCCCTTCACTTACAAGGGAACAAATGGAATTCATCAATGCCCCCATTACTTCCCAAGATATTTGTGACACCATTAGCAAATTGGGTCCGGGTAAGGCCCCAGGCCCAGACGGACTCTCATCCGATTTTAATTAAACTACACCCGAACCCTCGGTCACCCACCCTTCCCCGGTAGTCTGGTCTGCCTCGACATATGGCAAAGTTCCCAGAGTGACTCTTTCAGTCGACACTCGAACATCTTTAGCCTACTCTCAGGCAGACCCGGACCCCGGAATGGGCCTGGGTTAAACGATTACCACAGTGTTTATAGAACCCTTCATTACCCCCGTAACTACTTAAGGTAAACAAGGGAACATTCACTTCCCTCCAGTCGGAACGGATTTTTTTCGACATCGTCGAAGATTCAGATAACCCAGAGACCACATCTCTCTTCACATTTTCAGCCACTCCTC
>BLSH010178786.1:102714-113244 GCA_018402905.1 Glandirana rugosa
AAAAAATGTCGTGAAAAGAAAGTCCGGGTTCGGGTCCGGGGTTCTGGTAATTTTACTAAGAGTTCTGAAAAGTGCTGTAAAAAAGTCCTGGAAAGTCCTAGAGGTCTGCAAAAGGAAGGAAAATGGGGGTAAGGGTCGGACAAGTGCCCTACAAAGAAATGGGGATAGGGAAATAACTTAAAATAATTTTAAAAAATGACATAAAAAAATCAAAAATGGAGGTGGATGTGGACTATCTTTAAACTGTGTGAGAAAAGTATCAATTAGCGGGGCAAAGCCATATCACTGTTCTAAGAACATCTGCAAACTGTGTGTGAAAACTATCAATTAGCGGGGAGAAGCCATATCACTGTTCTTAGAACAGTGATATGGCTTCTCCCCTCTATTTGATCGTTTTCACACACAGAAGATAATTGTGGAACAGTGATATCATATCAATTAGCGGGGAGAAGCCATATCACTGTTCTAAGAACAGTGATATGGCTTCTCCCCGCTAATTGATATGATTAACAGTGATATGGCTTCTCCCCGCTAATTGATAGTTTTCACACACAGTTTGCGGGTTGTTCTAAGAACAGGGATGTGGCTTCTCCCGGCTAAGAACAGTGATATGGCTTCTCCCAGCTAATTTATACTTTTATCACACAGTTTTAAGATGATTGTACATTCTACAATCATCTTAAAACTCTGTGTGAAAAGTATACATTAGCCGGGAGAAGCCACATCCCTGTTCTTAGAACATCTGCAAACTATGTGTGAAAACTATAAATTAGCAGGGAGAAGCCATATCACTGTTCTAAGAACAGTGATATGATATATCACTGTTCTTAGAACAGTGATATGGCTTCTCCCCACTAATTGATTGTTTTCACACACAGTTTGCAGATGTTCTTAGAACAGTGATATGGCTTCTCCCCGCTACTTTATACTTTTCTCACACAGTTTTAAGATAGTCCACATCCACCTCCATTTTTGATTTTTTTATGTTATTTTTTAATTATTTTAAGTTATTTCCCCATCCACATTTCTTTGTAGGGCACTTGTCCGACCCTTACCCCCATTTCCCTTCCTTTTGCAGACCTCTAGGACTTTCCAGGACTTTTTTACAGCACTTTTCAGAACTTTTAGTAAAATTACCAGAACCCCGGACCCGAACCCGGACTTTTTTTGAAAAGTCCGGGTTTGGGTCCGGGTCCCGGACACCCAAAAGTTTGGTACGGACCCGAACTTTACAGTCCGGGTTCACTCAACTCTAATTATGAATTATAATAAGCTATTATTTTTTCAAATGTTCTTCCTTATTTCTGACCTTTGCAGTGTGTGACTGTAGATATGCATACTGTATGTATGTGTGTGTGCATACTGGGTGTGTACATACTGTGCTTATATTGTATGTAAACATACAGTATACATACAATATACATACAATATACACACAGTATATACACACCCAGTATGCACACACACACACACACACATACATACAATATGCATATATACAGTCACACACTGCAAAAGTCTGAAATAAGGAAAAACACTTGAAATAATAATAGCTTATTATAATTTATAATAAGTAAAAAGGATAAATTAATAACTTATTATTTCAAATGTTCTTCCTTATTTCCGAATTTCGGAAAAAAAAAAAGAATATTTGAAATAATAATAAATAACTATTAAATAAATATAGGTATTGAAAATTTTTCTTGAAAGTATGACTATTAGTGCTAAATTTCATATCTAAGTTCATTAACAGCCAAACTTTCAAGGAAATTCCAATACCTATAATTTAATAGTTATTAGTTATTATTTCAAATATTCTTAGTTTTTTCCAATTTTCGGATTTCCGAATTTCGGATTTTCGTCTGTTCCAATTGCCGAATTTCCGAATTACCGCAATTGCCGAATTACCGCGAATTTCCGAATTACGGCGAATTTCCGAATTACGGCGAATTTCCGTATTAACGAAATTGCCGAATTACCGCGAATTTCAGAATTTCCAAAATTACCGTGAATTTCAGAATTACCGCGATTCGGAAAACGAAAATTCGGAAAAATTCGGAAATTGAAAATTCGGAATTCGGAATTCGTCCGAATTGCCGAATTTTGCAAAATTCGGTAAAAACGAAATTCGGAACGAAACGAATTGCACAAGCCTATAACACAGGCATTCCCTGAAGTTGGGACAATGTCATGGGCAAACTGCATTACTTTCAGGATAAAACCTTTGACTTAGGCCCCATTCGCAGTTGTGTAACTTGAACGTCATGCAACTTTGATGTGACTTGAAGCAATGCCTGTGTAATCTTGAGGTCTAGGAACCTCAAGTCATATCAAACTCGGACCAAAGTAGTTCAGGGACTAGTTTGAAGTTGATATCACTTGAAGTCAGACAGCTATGAATGCTACTCATTGGAAATCGCGGGGTCCAACTTGACAGACGACTTTGACAGTCCCAAGTCGCAGGACAAGTTGCACAAGTGTGGAAGGGGCCTTAGATATCCACCCAAAAGTGGAAGCTCTGGTTATCTCTCTCCTCCCCCTTCTGATGCCACGTTTGGCACCTTTTTTTGGGGGGGTACCTGTTTTGGACATTTACCTGTCCCCACTTCTGACAGACCTCACTGCAGCGAGTTATGGCAGAAATCTGTCACCCCTCCTCCTTCCCTGCTCTCAGGCCATTCAGAAAGCGTAGTGCCCTTTGTGCATGCGCAGTAGGGAATCGGCAATGCAGGAGACAGCACCTGAGAGCCAATGAAAACATGGGCTGGGGTGCCAACATCACTAGCTTCCAGGACAGTGTCCTAATAATTAAAATCAGTAGTCGCAGGATGTATAGCTGCTGACTTGTACATTTTCTGTGGTGGGGGGCTGAGTCACCACTTTAATATCAGCTTGGTTACCTAGATTGGTGAGCTGGGATTGAGTACAGCTATCACATGGTACTTGGGCTTATCTCAACAACATGTACCATGTGAATAGCTTCAGCTAATCACAGATCAGTAGCAATCCCAGCTGACATGAATGTCAAACAATTCTGACTGTTCAAAGTTTGGCTGGTACAATGATTTGTATAGTATTAGCAAGCATACATGATACATTTAAACAAGGCTATCTCACTCACCAAGTAGTTCAATGGTATGGATGGTATGACCTTCTGAAAGCTTGCATTGTACTCAGCATTAGATGCTGAAAATATGCAAATGCATATTCACCAATTAGCCAATGCACATCAGTTTGATTGCTTCCATACAATGAATTCTTTAAATGCATGCAATGGTATGTACATATTCAATAATATTATGATGTGGAATTGGAATAATCACACACTAGTTAACGTGCAAGCAGTTAGTTTGTAGAGAATCAACAGAATCCAAGATTAGTAAATGTATTTTCTATGGTTGGTTGTGCTCAAGTCGATAGTGTAGTAGTTCCCTCTGATACCTTCAAAGCTTACAGTTACAGGTTCAGATCCTACCGGGGTCATCACTACACCTTGCATTGTACTTGGCATTATATTCTGAAAATATGTGAAGGCATATTCGCCAATGCCCATCAGTTTGATTGCTTCCATACTATGAACTTATGCAATGGTATGTACATATTCAATAATATTATAGTGTGGAATTGGAACAATCACACACTAGTTAACATGGCGACAGTTAGTTTGTAGAGAATTAATAGAATCCAAGATTAGTAAATGTATTTTCTATGGTTGGTGGCGCTCAAGTCGATAGTGTAGTGGTTCCTTCTGATACATTCAAAGCTTACAGCTACAGGTTCGGATCCTACTAGTGTCATCACTACACCTTGCATTGTACTTGGCATTATATTCTGGAAATATGTGAAGGCATATTCGCCAATGCCCATCAGTTTGATTGCTTCCATACTATGAACTTATGCAATGGTATGTACATATTCAATAATATTATAGTGTGGAATTGGAACAATCATACACTAGTTAACGTGCCAGCCGTTAGTTTGTAGAGAATTAACAGAACCCAAAATTAGTAAATGTATTTTCTATGGTTTGTTGTGCTCAAGTCGATAGTGTAGTGGTTCCTTCTGATATCTTCAAAGCTTACAGCTACAAGTTTGGATCCTACCAGTGTTCATATTCGCCAATGGTTTCCATTTTGCTGCAGTAGTTCCCATACACTTTTTCAAGCAAATCATGTTCATACAAGCCTTCAATGGATTATGCAGGTTCAAGCCCAATTGACATTAGCTATTCCCACATATACCGATTAAGAAGGCATATTCGCGGCAATGATGCGTTTTTGCTTTCGTATGATCGCCCAGTTGATATGCTACTTGGCTTGAATGGGCGTTATTTTTTAGGCGTCGCGCGATCGCATATTTGCAATATAGTGAATTAGCCCCTAAAGTGTCTAGTTTGTCAATTTTTAGGATTTCAATAAGTTGTGCCTTGAGTTCCTTGAGGTGGGGTGGGGTGGTAGCCATCCGGTTGCGTAGGATGGCTCTACGAGCAGACATATAGCAGGTGGAGAGCCAGTCTTTGCTATGACATAATACTTTGTGTTGGTCTTTAGAGAGGTGAGGCATAAGCACTTCAAAGTTACTGAAAAGGAGAGGGTAGATAATGCCATGTGGTTTGAGGCTTGTTATGGTTTCGGTGAACTGCTCCACTTTGTTCCAGAATTCTGAAATAGCTGGGCAGGACCAGAGTCTGCGAAGCAAGCCTGGCCTTTCAACATTGCAAAGAGGGCAGCGCGGGCTTTCTTGAAAGTTTTTGGGAGGAATATGTGGTATATTGGCTCTATGAAGAATCTTTAGTTGCTGTTCCCTCCAAAATTTGTTGGTTATAAATTTGCATGTAGACTTGAACCCCAACAGGATAGTATTGAAGGCATCCGGTGACTGTAGGTCTAGATTCCATTGAGAGGATTGGGAGGGTCGATGCACGCAGGTAGCTTGTTTTTTCAATAAGTTGTAGATGTCTGAGATTCTGTGTAAGTCCCTTTGAATGAGCATTTCCATTGGAGACGTTTTGAAACGCTGGTGTTTGAGAGGGTATATGCTGATAATAAAGCTGATTGCTTGGTGTAAGTGCAGGTGATGATGAGGGGGAAGGCTGTAGGTCCTTAAAAGGTGGGGGATGGAGAATGCTTTCCCTGTAGTGACATCAAATAGTTGGCTAAATTTGCAAAGTCCCTGATCATTCCATAGCGAGAAAGCGTGAGATTGCTGACCCTGTGGGAAGAGGGGGTGGCCTCTGAAACTGAGGAGGTTTGGGAGAGACTGAGATACCTGGAATTTTTTGTTAATTTCCCTCCAAGTAACTGCCGTGTCCCAGATAAGCAGATTCTGCCTCAGATAGGCAGGGATGTTTCTTATGCCGCAGTATAGATTGACAGATAATTCATAAGGGGCAGCCATTTCAGCTTGTAGCGCATAATTGGAATACCTAGAATTTTTCGTGATCCAGGCCAGGCCCACCCTTGCTAAGCATGCCAAATTGTATAGCCTTGTATCAGACAGGTTTGCACCTCCCTCTACTTTGGGTAGAAAGAGTTTGTGTAGGGCTATGCGGGGTTTGCGCCTCTTCCAGATAAATGATATCAGGGCTTTGTGGAGTCGTTGTGTATCCTTGTGTTTTAATAGGAGAGGGATCGTTTGTAGGGGAAAAAAGTAGTTTGGGGAAACTGACCATTTTGTATAAGTGACACCTTCCCAGGAGGGAGAGAGGGAGAGAAGACCACTGTTTTAATTCTTGTATGATTTTCATTATCAAAGGGAGGAAGTTTAGTTGGTAAATAGAAGAGGGGGATCTTCCAATTTTGATGCCCAGGTATGTGATGTGTGTTTTTGCTATAGAGAAAATCTATGAAGGGGCCCAGGGAGGGGTGCTGTTGTAAAAAAAGGGGTAATATTTCACTTTTGACAATGTTTATGCGTAAACCTGAACATAGTTTGAACCAGTTAAATGTTTCTTTAATGAATCCCACGTCCCCAGCTGGGTTAGAGGAAAAAATTAAAATATTGTCCGCAAAAAGAGTGTTTTTTTAGTTCTAGAGGGCCGACTCTAAATCCGCTGAGGCGAGTGCTCGAATTTAGGTATCTGGAGAGAGATTCCAGGGCCAAATTTAAGAGGAGAGGGGAGAGGGGGCAACCCTGCCTGGTGCCTTTGTGGAGACGGAATCTGCCGGAGACGTGACCTGCAGCCACCACATTTGCAGAGAGATCAGAGTACATGGCATCAACCAGGTGGCAGAAGGGACATGTCACGTACCTGGTGGTAGAGTCTGGCTTATGCGGGGGCAACCTCTCTTGCGGCCCTGGTTCGAGAACCCCTGATAGTGGGAACAGGGAGCTCTGGAGCACAGGGGGGCACGAGGGCTGGACAATCTTCAGGTGGTAAGGAGAAGTCCAAGGTAGCTCGTGCAAGACAGGAGAATAGTGGTACAGTCCGAGTTGGCAACTGGCAGGCGGTGCGGTACAACGGGATCAGGCAAACGGATGGTCGGGTTCAGGCAGGGTCGGTAACGTGCTGGCAACAGAAGTACAGGAGGAGCAGGCAAGCGGGTGGTCGTAAACAAGCCGGGGTCAGATGCAGGCAGATATCAACAGGTCCGAGGGATAAGCCGGGGTCACAGGAACAGGAAGTCACACAGAAGTAGTCACCGGGGGGTCGCTGGTGTAGGAAACGCTGTAGAGCAGCTGGCCACCAGGCTCTGCAGATTGAAATAGAGCCGCCAGGCGCCGTTTCCGGCGCGTGCGCGCGCACGTGAGCGCGCGCGCACGCGGGTGCGCGCACGGGCGCGCGCGAACGCGCACGGGCGCGCGCGAACGCGCACAGGCGCGCGCACCACCGCGGAAAGGCTAGGGAACAGTCTTTTCCTGACAGGACATAAGAAGCCAAATGAAGAAAGAACTTTGTGTAGCCATTGGAAATTTACATTATCAAATGCTTTCTTGGCATCTAATGTTATGATGGCATGGTCTCCGACAGATTCCACTTTTGCCAACTCCAGCACCATGAGGACTTTCCTGATGTTCAATGTGGCAGATCTGTCTTGTGTAAAACCTGATTGGGCTGGGTGGAGAAGCAAAGGCATGAGTGGGGCTAATCTGTTCGCAATTATTTTACAGAATTTTTGAGTCAAGGTTCAGTAGTGATATTGGCCTGTATGAGCCGGGGTCTAGGGGGTACTTTCCTTTTTTGGGGATGAGTTTGCTGAAGGCTTGGTGCCCTATGGGTAGATAAGGATTACTTTTAAGGATATTTTGTTAGGCCTCTTGGAGTGTGGGGATTATAGTGGATGCATTTAACTTGTAGAAATCTGAAGTGAAGCTGTCAGGGCCTGGGGCCTTGCAGAGGGACAGGGAGTTAATTGTGTTAGCTATTTAGAGTGGTGTTATGGGTGCATCAAGGTCTGCAAGGCTAGATTGAGGGACCTTGGAGAGAATGACTTTATCCAGAAAATCGGATGCTTTTTCCTCGTCTATGGGGGCTGTATAATGCAGCAAAGAAGTCTTTGAGAACCTGGTTCATTTGTTTGGGTGAGGTGACAATGTTGCCACTTGTATCCTTGAGACCCACTATGTGTGATGGTGTGAAGGGGCCTCTACAGAGACGGGCTAAAAATTTGCCTGGTTTATTGCCATACTTATGAAACGTATGCTCCTGAAAGGAGTGGTGTTTCTTTTCCTAAACTCCGGCCCACACGTCAAACCTGTCCTTAGCTACCCTTAATTTTTCCCTGTTATTATGTGAGTTGTCCAAGGAGAGGTTTGCGTGTGCAGTACGGAGCTCTTTGCTAGTGTTTTGATATTCAGCGATGGCTTTCTTTTTGAAGGTCGCAGCGTATGCTATGATTTTGCCTCTCAAAACTGATTTTCTGGTATCCCAGAAAAGGTTGGGGTTTGTGTGCTGCATTAGTAATTGAGAACTCTGACCAGGTGTCAGCCAGGTTGTTTGGGGGCACAAGATCAGATAATCGGGGGGATACTGGGGCATGGTCCGATATGGCTATATCATGTATTAGGAGATCTATGGCATTGGGCAGTATGATAGAATTAACAAAGAAATCTATCCTGGAGAGGGAGTTGTGGGGGGATGAAAAAAAGGAGAAGTCCCTAACTTCAGGATGGACCAGTCTCCAGACATCTGGGAGCATTAAATTTTTGGACCATTGGATGAGTTGTGAGGGAGCCTGTGGAAGGGTGGGTTTTGTTAGGGTCGAGCGGAAGATCTGTCTTTGGCTGGGGACATTACTGAATTGAAATCGCCTGCTATGACTAAAGGAAGGTGAAGAAATGGGGCAATGTGTGAAGAGATGGCCTGGAAAAATTGTTGATTTGGAGGGTTTGGGGCATAGACTGTCATCAGCACCCAGTTTTTATTGTGGGTTCTAAGGGTCACAGATAGGAGACGACCCTCATTGTCAACGTGGGATGTGGGATGAGATTATTTCACAGGGAGTATTCTTTTTTTTTTTCCAAATCAGCTTTTATTGGAATATTGTAGACAAAATATACAGAAGCTGTATAACAGGACATCTTTGGATACATAATATCGCATGAAAGTTGGTAACCAATTGCATGTGTCATAGTCCAAAAAATCAAACAGCACCTGTCTGCGTTTAAGGATAGTTAACATCAAGAGCAACATTTAACATGAGAAGTGAACAATTGTCAATAACAATGACATGAATACCAGAATATAAACCCTTTGTCTCTAAGCTTGTAGTAGTACTGCTTCCTCAGGTCCCCCCCCAGCGCCTCCAGACCGCCCGACCACCCCGACTGGGAACTTGAGGTCAGGCAGGGGCGCCGGAGTGGGGCCCGCCGAAGCAGCCCCGAAGCTCCTCCTGTGTGCTTTTAATAGAAACCTTGTTAGCTGTGGGTGGTATACGCATGGCCTACTACAAGAGTGTAGGGAAAGAATATCTCCAATATCTGCTTAAGAGGGTAGGGGCGAGAAGGTTCTCCCCCAATCCTCGTTTATCGTGTGGGTAACTTGTTGGAGTCACTAAGGCTGTTCCAATAGAGTTCTGCGGATCCCATGTAGTACTGGGGTGAATAACTGCAGTCATAGGGGGACCCAGCCTTCTGTAATTAGTGGGGCTGTGTACCGGTTTGGCAAGTTGTTGTGAGTGAGGAATATTCCTCTGATCGTTTGAAGTATTGCCAGCAGGACCATATTGTTCGGAATTTGTGGGGGGGTCTCGTTTGCTTGGTGAGCTAGGTCTTCCATTTCTTCTATTTTGTTAATTTTTTTAAACCAGTCTTGCATTGTGGGGGGATTAGATGATTGCCACAAGGTGGGGAGAGTCATTTTTGCTGCATTAAGCAAGTGGAGCGTAAGGGTTTTTCTGTAGTGTTTTTGGGGGATTGATGCATGATGGAGGAGTATTTGTACGGGAGAGAAGTCAATTTTGTATGAGGAGATAAGAGTCATCAGACGATGAACCTCTGTCCAGAAGGGGACGATTTTGGGGCACAACCACCATACGTGAAGAAATGATCCTATATCTTTAGAGTAGCGCCAGCAAGTCGGGGGAATGGAGGGATACATTTTGTGTAGACGTAGAGGTGTTTTGTACCATTTTGATAGGATTTTAAACCCATTTTCCTGAGCTGAAATGTTGACTGAGCCCTTGTGTATGTGTGTACAAATGGTTTCCTAGTCTTCTGAAGATAAGTCTATGTTTAGGTCCCTTTCCCAAGATTTGATGTGGGTGTTATGTTTTATGTCCACATTTGAGAACAGGATTACATATAGCTCAGAGATCGAGTGTCTCTGTGGTGAGGACCACGAGCAGAGTTCTTCAAAGGTTGTACGTGGCCTAGAGAATCTCGTTCTGTATCTAGGGCCGTTTAGAAATTGTTGTAGCTGTTGATAAGTCCAAAAGTAAGAGGGATTATTTGCGTTTGCCTCAAGGAACTTATCGTAGGTTAAGAATGAATTGTGGGGGGGCGTGGCTTGGACTCCGAGGATGATGGCCGCTTAGACCTCGCGCTCCGCCACCTCACAGCCGTCCTGTAAGCTACAGAGGACCACAGACGACACCAGCTGCACTGAAGACATGGGGAAGTCAGACACAGCCCGCTCACGATCACCCAGAGCCTCGGGCACACAGCTGAGCGCGAACATACCGGAGATGTTCCGCTCTCGCTCACGCTCCAGGGAGACGGCGCCATTACAGGCCGCAAGCCAGGGATCTACTGAGTGGAGTCTAGGGACCGAACGCCGGACATTACCGCGGCAGAGGGACCTCGCACTCGCTCTCGCCTTGTAGAGGCCATACAAGCGCGAGTCGACACACGGGCTCCGAGACCCACTAGCACTCGCCCGACACAGACTGAAGGGGTACAGAAGTCACGTCGACCACAGCAGACACCAGGAGACATCGAATGTCCTGCCGACACTCCACCGCCTCGCGCTCCAGATTCGCCGGTAGTAGGAGCCTCAGGTTCGGTGCGGGGGGGTGTTAAGTAAGAATTGGATGCTATTCAAGGAACTCCGTTTGCGTTTATTAGGGAGAATGAAAACCTGAATAGTTGTCG
>BLSH010178786.1:139877-151474 GCA_018402905.1 Glandirana rugosa
GTATAAGAGACAGGGGTTAGTCTTATTCCTAAGTATTGTAAATCTGTTGTGCTCCATGGGAATGAGACTTTAGATTGAATGGTGAGCTTAGTTTCCCGGGGGATTCCTAGGTTTAATATTATGGATTTGGCTGTGTTTACTTTGTAATATGAGATACTGCTGAATTGTTCTAGGATTTGGTGTGTATGTGTTATAGATTGTAGTGGGTTTGTGAGCATGAGGATAATGTCATCCGCGAACAGGTTTATGGTGTGTTGTTGTTTCTTGAATACAAAGCCTGTTATTAGTGGGTGTGTCCGAATGGTCTCTGCTAGTGGTTCAATTATCAGATTGAAAATTGTTGGAGAGAGTGGGCACCCCTGCCTTGTCCCATTGGTAATCTCAAAGGGTTTGGAGATTGCCCCTGAGGTGAAGACTTGTGCGGATGGAAAAGAGTACAGGGAAGATATGGCTGATTTGATGTTTCCTGAGAACCCAAACTTTGCAAGTACTGCAGACATATAGTGCCAGTGTACTCTATCGAACGCCTTCTCTGCATCTAGAGCAAGAAGCAGAGAAGGCGTTCTTGTTTTTTCTGCATGGTGAATTATATTTATAACACTCCTGGTGGCGTCTGTCGTTTGGCGCCCTGTTACAAATCCGGATTGGTCTCTATTGATTAGTGAAGGTAGGATTTTCGTGATTCTTTTGGCTAGCAGTTTAGCAAAGATTTTGGCGTCACTGTTTAGTAAAGATATTGGTCGGAAGTTACCTGGTGTTGTTGGTTCTTTCCCTGGTTTGGGAAGGGTAACCACGTATGCTCTCAACATCTCCGGTGGTAGTGAGGAAGTGTGTATAGCTTTAGTGAGGGTGCTCAGGAGGTGTGGATTTTGTTCGTCTTTAAATAATTTGTTATATTCATTGGGGAGGCCGTCTGGGCCTGGGGATTTACCGTTAGGGAGGGAATTTATAATTCTTGATAATTCAGGAGTTGTGATGGGTTCGTTCAAAAATTGTAATTGTTCTTCGGAAATTTGGGGTAGTGAGAGTTTATCCAAAAAATTTTGGATGTCTGAGGTTGAGGGTTGAGGGGTATTAGCATCCGCCTTTAAGTTGTACAAAGATTCATAATACTCAGCGAATGTGTCTGCTATTTCTTGGGGGTGAGTTATTTTGCCTTTATTTGTGGGGTGGATTAAGAATTGTATCCTTTCTTTGGTTTGTTTAATTTTAATTCTGTTAGCGAGGTATTTCCCCATTTTGTTGGCTTGAGAGTAGGTGGTAATTTTAAGTTTGCGTAAGTGGTGATCGTATTGTTCCAATAAGAGATTTCTGAGGGAATTTCTGAGTTTGTGAATTTTTAAGAGCTTGTGGGATGGTGGTGCGTGGACTGTCCTTTTCCGATTCGAGAGCTGTGTGGTGGTGTCACCTCCTGAGGCTAGGGGCTGCAAACTGTTAAAAGAAAACTGAAAGTTAACATAAAAAGAGGACCTGAACATTGGTCCGGTAACAGATCTAGCTGTCTTGTTGTATTTGAGGGCCATTGGGTATGTTCTACTCCATTGGCCTGGGATAGGATGTCGTTGGTTAACATGGTTTTGGGTGGTCTGTGCCTCCTTCTGCCTGTTTGTTCTTGGCTGGTCTCTTACGTGACACAGTTTGCCATTCTTCCTCCAGTGGGTGGAGGTGGGTTGTTTGTAGTTGTGTGTTGTGCGCCATTGGTGGTAGGATTCCCCATCTCCTCAACGCATGGAGGCCTTCGTCCAGATTTGGGATCATTGTTGTAGTGCCATTGTATGTAACTGACAAAGTTGCTGGGTATTTCCAGCGGCCTTGGTGATCGTTGCTAGATTTTTCCTCCTCTGCAGCGTGTGCTTGGACAAATCAGGTAGCATTTGTATGCCTGCATACTCCCCTGGTAGGTCTGCAGCTTTTCTGAATGCTAGTGTGATCTGTTCTTTTGACTTGTAGTAGTGCATTCTGAGGATTACATCTCTGGGTACTTCTGAGGCTAGAAAAGAGGGTTTAGGCAGTCTATGGATTCTGTCTATTAGCAGCTCATTTGCAGAGAGTGATGGTGCCACTTTCATGAACAGTTCAGTCACATATTTTTGTAGGTGTTCCTGGGGTATATTTTCTGGGATACCTCGTATTTTGAGGTTATTTCTTCTAGCCCTGTCCTCTAAATCCGAGATCTTGGCTTTAATCCACTCGATTTCCTCTGCATGGCTGCTGTGTGCATCTACCATAGAGTTAAATGAGGTGGTGATCTGTTCAATGGAGGTTTCAGTGCGTGCTACTCTGTCTCCTAGATCCTGGAGCTCAAGCTGGAACTGCTGCATGCACTCTTTGATATCAGATTGCAGGGATGTTCTCAGTGAGATCAGCATTCCCTTCAGTGTTGTGTCTGATATTGGCTGTCCTATGGTGGGGAATGCATCTATGGGGTCTGGAGCTGTATGTTGTTTGCCACTAGATGTGGGGGATGTGCGGCCTACCTCCATGCTGTTTTCCATTTCTGGGGATTCTCTCCGCGGCTTGGATTTCGCTGGACTCTGTGTGGAGGGTGAAGAGGACCCTGAGGAGTTCCCACTGTCTGGGTTCCCCACTCTTCTCTCTCCTTGATGAGGGCTGTTGCAATGCGGCGCGTGGTCTCCTGTTCCACGTGTCTGCTGGAGGAGCGGACCGCCGCCATGTTGTCTAGGCCTTCCGACGCCCGGGTGGAAGAAGCTGGCGAGCTTCTTCACGTGGGCGCTTTCTTTCTTCCTGCGGGTCATTCCTTCTGCTACCCGCAACTCTGCTGGGGCTTGTAGGCACTCGCGCTGCTGCTGAGGCGGAGACCGTCGCCTTCTATCCCGGGTGGCTCAGCGGAGCTCTCAGCTTATGCGGCCATCTTCTCCGCTGGTCGCCACGCCCCCAGCTTTAATCTCTTAATATAGTATTCAAAGGATTTTTTAAAGATTTCGCTCAGTTGAGTCCTAAAGTCTTTCAGTTTATCAGTAAGGAGTGGGTCAATTTTTTGTTTGTTAAGGGTTTCCAATTGATGAATTTGGGTAGTGAGCTGGGAAATGGTGTGGAGGCGTGTCTGTTTCTTGTGGGCTGCCAGCTTTATAAGGGATCCTCTTAAGACTGCTTTGTGACTGTTCCACAATATGTTGGGATCTGCGACTGTTCCTGTGTTCAATTCAAAGAAGTCAGTTATAGCAGAGTTGATCTGTTTCTGGTATTCAGGTTTGGTTAGTAGGAGTGGGTTTAGCCTCCACGGTGAAAGGATATTTTTATCAGTTGTTGCAGAGAACTTTAGGGTTATAGGAGCGTGATCTGACCAGGTAATCAGGCCGATTGACGTGGAGTTAACTTTTTGTAGTGTGAATTTGTCTACCAGAAAGAAATCAAGTCTGTAGTATACATTATGGGCAGCTAAGAAGAAGGTATAATCCTTCTCATTTCCATGAGAGCATCTCCAGGGGTCAAAAAGATCTTCTTGAGAAATTAACGAGTGTAGAATTGAGGAGTGTTTCCGTTTGGGATTGGTGGAGTCAAGATCTGGATTTATAACTTCATCAAAGAATACTTTTCTATTAACGACACAAAAGATGTTTCTCCTGAAACCCTATGGGCGGCTCACAAGGCTACCATAAGGGGTAAAATTATTCAGATAACCACCCAGTAAAAAAAGGAACGTCAGTCGAACATCTCCAAACTGGAACAAATTTTTGTCACCCGGAAAAGGGAGCACAAGCAAAAACCCAATGAGAGAATCCCTAGCCCAATTAGATGCAGCCAGGCTCGAGCTAAATCTGGCACTCACAGTCAAAGCGAAAAAACAGATTAGATGGAGTGGGGCAAAGTTTTATGCCCAGAGGGACCGCATAGGCTCCATGCTGGCCACCAAACTTTCCCCTAGGCCTAGCGCGTACACTCTGCCTAAAATTAGAACCCCAGGGAAACCCCCCTCAGCTAACCCAATCCAGATTATGGAGGCATTCCATAACTTTTACTCGAAACTATATTCCTCCAGAATTACCAAGACAGGCTCTAAGTTCACACAATTCACGAAAGACCTGCCCTTACCCCATCTCTCCCCCACACATAGAAGCAAACTTGAAGCCCCTTTCACAGTGGATGAAATCTTAGGGGTTATCAAGGATCTGAAAAAAGGGTCCGCCCCAGACCCAGACGCCCTGTCAGTCCCATATTACAAGACCTTTGCTGACACCCTGGCCCCATATATGGAGAGATTTTTTAATTCCAAAACAAAGGGAGAGCCTCTAGATCCCACACCCAACATGGCTTATATAACTGTAATCCCAAAACCAGATAAAAATCCAGAGGAAGTAGGAAACTACAGACCCATCTCTTTAATAAACAATGACCTCAAAATCCTCACCAAAATCTTAGCCAACCGTTTAGCGGCTTTCATAGGACAATACATCTACAAGGACCAGGTGGGCTTTATACCTGGGAGACAAGGCCCAGATTAAATCAGAAGAGCGGCTGACATAATTTCCTTATTGCAGCAGTCGAACTGGGATAAGGGACCCAAGCAGTCAGGAATGTTGCTCTCCCTCGATTTACACAAAGCTTTCGACTCAGTCGAATGACCATATATCTTCTCTTTAATGGAACTCTGTGGCTTCGGGCAATGCTTCATCTGCATACTTCGGGCGCTTTACTCCACCCCAAAAGTGTTAATACATCTTCAAGGCCACTACTCAGCACTCATCATAATTTCCAGGGGCACCAGGCAAGGATACCCCCTCTCCCCATTGATCTTCGCGATAGCGATTGAATCACTAGTGACAGCCATTAGACACAACCCAAACATTCAGTGGGTTCCATGTGGCCCCCAAACACACAAATGTGGACTTTTCGCAGATGATATACTCCTGTTCCTGACCTCCCCTTTGACATCCCTCCCAAACCTCTGCAGAGTACTTAAAGACTTCTCAGAGATATCGAGCCTAATGGTTAACTACTCAAAATCACAGGCACTGAACATTTCACTACCCCTGGATCTAGTCTTGTCCCTGAAAAGCACATTCGATTTCACTTGGAGCGACTCAACACTCAAATATCTGTGTATAAACCTCACTGATAAGATAGAAAACCTATACACGGCTAACTTTCCTCCCATGTATAGGAAACTGGAATTCGATATGAAAAGCTGGTCTAAGGGTGAACTGTCCTGGCTAGGTAGGATCCACTCAATCAAAATGACTCTCCTCCCTAGAATCCTCTACCTGTTCCGAGCCCTGTCAATCCTGATTAGGAAAGATCATTTAAGAGTCTTTCAAAGTAAAGTAATTAAATTTGTATGAGGAGGGTCGGGTTATAGGTTCTCACAAAAGACCCTTCTCCGACCCAAATCTCAAGGAGGACTAGGGGTACCCAATCTTCTCTGGTACTACCAAGCAACTAGATTGGCACAACTTTCACTCCTTTACTCCAAACTAGAAAAACCTGACTGGATCCACATAGAGAGGCAGGCTTCCCCTGCTTATACCCCAGACTTTCTTCTCTGGGTCCCTCCTAGAAATCACCCACTGATTCTCTCCCCTATCCTCTTACAGGCATAGGTCCCTTTGGGACAAGTTGAGACCCTTACCCTCCATAACCTCTGACATGCCCCTTAGCACATATATTCCACAATCCTGAATTCCCTCTGGGGATGGACATAAGAGCTTTCAAATGGTGGTTGGATAAGGGTTTGTACCGAATTTGGCACTTCTTTAATTCCATGGGCCCCATTTCCCTGCCCTACTGTGTGAGCAATCTAGAACTCCCAAGCTCCGAAAAATTTAGATTTAGTCAAATCTCCCACTTCCTCAAATCGAAATGTCATAACAAACCAAACCCCCATCATTAACCCCATATGAACAATGGTGTGGTCAGTCCGAGGGTCCCAGAGGTGGCATTTCTTTAATACACCAATCCCTGGCCAACACATTGGATAAACTGACATATATGTCAGCTTGGGAGGAGTATCTTCAGTTTAAATGGAACCTCAAAAAATGGCTGAGAGTTCATTCTAGAGCCTATGCCGGCTTACTTAATATATCCCTTATAGAGGCGAATCTCAAAGTCGAGACACAATGGTACTTGACTCCCACAAGGCTGGCAGCTATATTCCCGACTGCTGACCCAACATGTTTCCGCAAATGCCTGCTTAGGGAACATTGGCTCATATATGGTGGGAATGCCCACGGATTCGTAAATTTTGGAACAAAATTTTCAACTTGATTTATAAAGTCACCAATATTCTCTTTCCCAAAACCCCAACTATTGCCCTCCTCAATGTTGACATACCTAAAGTCCCCAAGAATAGCCAAAAACTCATCCAATTTATCCTCACCGGAGCTAGAATTACCATAGCAAAAGCTTGAAAACAAACCACAGTGTCATTTAGGGTCGCTACCCGCAAAATTTTGTGGATCATGACCCAGGATAAACTGGCTAGCATCCTTTCTGATGCAAAGATGAAATGCGAGGCCACCTGGGATCCATGGGCATGGTTTGTAGGAACCCCAACCCCTTGGTCTCTATAAGCTCCTAAAACCCATTCACCCCTTCCTTGACGACTGGCTACTGTCTCCACTATTCTGTCCTTTCCTGCGCCTCTCTGTTCTTCTCCTCGTCCTGTCTTTCTGTTTATTCATAATATCGATGGATTTCATTCGCAGATGTTGCTCGGAACTTCTTTTTTATGATGACAGAACCAAATCACAGGGCTGGACTTCCCATTCTGTATAGACTCCTAGATGAGTGGGCAGGGAGGCTAGGCTTAACCCCGAGACGCAGTTTGCTCCCATCAGGGGTGCCTTGCGGATACCGTCTCCGCTCCTGACCATTACCCACTTTGTTTACAAAGTTAATTTAGATGTAGTGCTGCTTTCTACCTGGCTCATATTTGTCGGACCCTTCAATGTAAAGTCACAAAGTCACAGCTTTTGCTTATTCTGGTTTTGTATGTCAATGATTGAGCTTTTAGTGACTACTGGACAATATCAATTGTATAGCTACTTTGTCATCGCTCCTTTTTCAATAAAAATATTGAAAGTAAAAAATCCATACCTGACTCAAAGGGCTTGGTATGGATTGGGGGGGGGACCCATGCCATATTTATTTTATTCTGTATTGCTGGGAGCCGGCAATACATTATAGCCGCAAGACAGTTGAAATTGCATTTTTGATCAATGTGGGGGAGGATGTGGTAGCTATATTTGGTGTGGGTGGGGTTCATTGATTTGTTTATTTGGCATCACCACACATTTGCTTCCAGCCCATGTGCACACATCACTTCCTGTTTACAGCCACATTACACTTCCTGCATTTGTTCTGCTGATGTACAGTAAATCTGTAAGGACTATGCAAATATAAATGAAAGTATGACTGAGGGCCAGTTCACATGGCAGAGCTGTCCGAGATCACAAGTGATTCGCACAGCACTGCAGTGAAAATTACATGCGATCTCTGTGTGATGCATTTTCAGCTATACAGATAGTATGTTTGAGATTGCATCACAGTCGGACCAAACTCGCACAGGACCCTTTTTTGGTCCCGTATCAGAATCATATCGCATGGGTGTTCACACCCATGTGATCCAATTTCTGTCTGAGTTTGCAGTGCGATCTGCAAACTGATTTGTGAGTGTCATTAGCTTTCTATTGACACTTCCAGCAGTTTGCATATGGCAGTTTAAACTGCCTGTGAGATGTGTGTGATGGGGGAACCCTGCGAATTCACTGTGGACTGCAAATTCAGGTAGTAATCTGATCGCATGGGTGTGAACATCCATGCAATCTGATTCTCCTGCAGAACAAAAAAGGGTCCTGTGCAAGTTTGGTCCGAATGTAATGCGAATTAAACCATACTATCTCTATGGCTGAATTTGCATAGCACAGAGATTGCATGTGATTTGCACTACAGTGCGAATCACATCCGATCTCGGACACCACAGCAGTTTGAATCAGCCCTAAGGAAGAAAATCCACTTCCCCAAAACCACCACCCCCCAAAACAAATTAAAAAGTAAGACGAAACAAGAGAAAAAAACAAACAAGAGCTCAATGATGTCCTTTTATTTTGCCAGCAGAAATACAATTATGTACATACAGTATTTCACAAAGGTGAGTATACCCCTCACATTTTTGTAAATATTTTATATCTTTTCATGTGACAACACTGAAGAAATTACACTTTTCTACAATGTAAAGTAGTGAGTGTACAGCTTATATAACAGTGTAAGTTTGCTGTTCCCCCAGAATAACTCAACACACAGCCATTAATGTCTAAGCCACTGGCAACAAATGTGAGTATACCCCTAAGTAAAAATGTCCAAATTGGGCCCAATTAGCCATTTTCCCTCCCTGGTGTCATGTGGCTCGTTAGTGTTACAAGGTCTCAGGTGTGAATGGGAAGCAGGTGTGTTAAATTTGGTGCTATCGCTCTCCCCTTGCTGAAGAAGCTGAGGGTAAAGGTGATGGACTGGCCAAGCATGTCTCCAGACCTAATCCCTATTGAACAACAGTGTAAGTTTGCTGTCCCCTCAAAATAACTCAACACACAGGCACACACAGCCACTAATGTCTAAACCACTGGCAACAAACATTCACATTTTTAGCTGCAAAATTATAGAAACATACTTAACGGTCATCCTAACAAACCATTACAACATAATATTAAATAAGGCACATATTCAAACAATAACACTCACCCCCCCCCCCCCCCCCACATTCTACACACATACATTGGTCAGTATTTTCTCCTTGAAGAATGCATGGTCAGACAGGAACAATACACACACAAAACTGACAGCATGGTCAATTGTGATGGTCAAAATGCACAATAATTTCAGCAAACAAACAGCTCTTGAGGCATTTGTCATTATGCACAATATCATTCCTTATCTCACAAAAACCACAGCAAAAAACCTGGCCTGTTGTCAGGATAAACCAACCCCCCTACTGCAGTCCTTTATATAAGATAGGTTGTATTGTTAGCACACTGACACATGCCCAATTGAAGTACACGCCCACCAGTATATTTCAATGTGTCTCTTCATATATGTCTAAATTGACCGCACCTGAGGAGTAGCAACATGTAATACTATTTGCTGTGTTAGCCCTTGGCTATGTGCATCAAATCTATAATGCACGGCCAAAATTCTAAGTCCATATGTATGCACATAATCCAAGCAATAGTTTTCTAATCAGATGTACCTGTGCAGTGTAAACCTTACAAATTACATCAGTCCCTGGCTGCAATGAGCTTCCAATTTAAAGTCCAAAAATAACTTGCTTACATTACAGACTATTTGGACAGGAGAGAAATAAAATGCTGCCTGTCCTTGGATTGTGGTGAATAACCCACAAGGGATAACTTATATACTTCAACACAAGCATTAGCATGTCAGGGATCTGAACCAGCAAGCACCGTGCTGCTAGGCGAATTTGCTAGCCACTTAGCTAGTGAGCATCCTCACATGTGTCCTGTGCATCTCAGTGGTGTGAACCAGCCCTAAGTCCATAGCCATGATCAGTGTATATACAATATATTGCCCTAAGAATTGGGACATCTGCTTTTACACACACATGAACTTTAATGACAGCCCATGGTTCATTATAGAGTTGGGCCACCCTTT
The DNA here is from genome assembly GCA_018402905.1 of Glandirana rugosa. Lineage (NCBI taxonomy): Eukaryota > Metazoa > Chordata > Amphibia > Anura > Ranidae > Glandirana > Glandirana rugosa. The sequence continues at coordinate 149,499 of BLSH010178786.1, forward strand.
GCAGCTATAACAGCGTCAACTATTCTGTCCACAAGGTTTAGGAGTGTGTCTATGGGGATGTTTGACCATTCTTTCAGAAGCCCAGTTGTAAGGTCTGGCACTGATGTTGGACGAGAAGGCCTGGCTCACAGTCTCCGCTCTAATTCATCCCAAAGGTGTTCTATCGGGTTGAGGTCAGGACTATGTGCAGGCCAGTCAAGTTCCTCCCCCCCAAACTCACTCATCCATGTCTTTATGGACCTTGCTGTGTGCACTGGTCCAAATAATTTGGTGGAGAGGGAGTTATGGTGTGGGTTGCATTTCAGGGGTTGGGCTTGGCCCGTTTTTCTAGTGAAGGGAACTCTTAAGGCGTCAGCATATTGAGACATTTTGGACAATTTCATGCTCCCAACTTTGTGGGAACAGTTTGGGGATGGCCCTTTCCTGTTCCAACATGACTGCACACCAGTGCACAAAGCAATGTCCATAAAGACATTGATGAGCAAGTTTGTGGTAAAGGAACTTGACTGGCCTGCACAGAGTCCTGACCCCAACCCAATAGAACACCTTTTGGCTGAATTAGAGTGGAGACTGCGAGCCCGGCCTTCTCGTCCACATCAGTGTCTGACCTCACAAATGTGCTTCTGGAAGAATGGTCAAACATTCCCATAGACACTCCTAAACCTTGTGGACAGCCTTCCCAGAAGAGCTGAAACTGTTATAGCTGTAAAGGGTGGGCCAACTCAATATTGAACCCTACGGAGTAAGACTGGGATGCCATTAAAGTTCATGTGCATGTAAAGGCAGGTGTCCAATACTTTTGCCTAGATAGAGCATCTGCCAAGATTTGCAATGGTGGTGGAACCCTCCTACACATAAATACAGTTCTGTTTAACAACATAGAGAGAACAAACAACATCTCTACACGAAGTGGCATGTTTGGGATTCAAACTCAGGACCTCAGCAATGGTAGGCAGAATTGCTACCTTGTGAGCCACAGGGCTGCTACATGTTGTTAACCTCCCCCAAACCCCTCCCAGTATAAATTCAGTTTAAGTTTTGGGACGGCTGGCGAGGGACAGGTTGGCCACTGCTTGGTTAAGTGTTGGCACTTTTAAAACGGCAATACTTCTAACAAGCGACATCATCACCGTCATCCTCTCATCATGTCCTCCCTGCTCTGCTTTTCCAGGTAACTGCTTTCACTTCTCCCTGCAACACAAAAGCCAACCTGCCTGTCTGCACACATATCTGCCTGCTGTAACCATCGGTAACTGCTTTCACTTCTCCCTGCAATACAAAAGCCAACCTGCCTGTCTGCACACATATCTGCCTGCTGAAACCATTGGTAACTGCTTTCACTTCTCCCTGCAACACAAAAGCCAACCTGCCTGTTTGCAAACATATCTGCCTGCTGTAACCATCAGTAACCACTGACTAAACTCTTCTCTGAAAAACTGGGCTACATTGCATGACTGATATCAACCACTGCCTTGTTTAAGACTTTCAAACTGTTGTTTATACTTGTCTATTGAGGTTGCACTTACTTTATTATGGTGTTCTGGCCAAGATTAAACACCTATACTTATCTTACAGAGTCTGTCTCTTGCTTAGCAATTTGTTTTAGGACAGAAAACCCCCCACTTTCTCCATGTGCCTTTTGATTAGCTCTAAATTGAATAATTGTTAACCTCCCCCCGTGTACCTCTTTCACCCCCCAAAAGACAGGATTTTGTTTAACGATTCGTTCTCTGTCTGAGACATTCTATTCATATCCACAAATTAGAACCGGTCTTGTGGTATTATTTCATTCACGTTGGAGTTATCTGTTCATATTTGTTGTCAAACTTTCAGAATTTGTTCCGTCACCAACTATAGTCAGTACGTTACATCGGGTCAAAAAGTCTCTTCTCAAATCAGTCACCAATGACTACCAATGTCGTCCGTCTATACAAACGTTTGTCCGTCCAACCGAAAACACAACGTCCCTCTTCACT
>BLSH010178786.1:168543-179636 GCA_018402905.1 Glandirana rugosa
TTCTGCTATCTGTCCTCAGAGCAACAGCACAGACAGCAGTAGTAAAGTAATCTATCTCAGGATGCAGGATCAGGTCTTAAAATGGCTAAAATCTGTCCCTCACGCCGTCAGCTTCCTTTCCCTATACTAACCCAAGGAGCATGTGACTGCAGCACTGTGACTCCAGCTTATAAAGAGGCTGGGTCACATGATGCACCGGCCAATCACAGCCATGCCATTAGTAGGCATGGCTGTGATGGCTTCTAAGGGCAAACCAGTGAAACGCTTGTTGATTGGCTGCCCTGCAGCTTCTCAACACGTGGAGTAAAATAGCAGAACCCCGGACCGAACCCGAACGATTTTTGAAATGTCCGGGTCCGGGTCCGTGCCACGGACACCCTAAAGTTCGGTACGGACCCGAACGTTACAGTCCGGGTTCGCTCAACACTACCCGGGAGGATGATGAGGTAGATCCCCTGGAGGGGAAGGATGTGTGAGAACTAGGGGAGGGTTCCCCCTGATCCATGGCCATATCCAGTGAGGTGTTGAGGTAGTGCTCTGCCTCTGAGGAAGACGTGAATGTGACACGTTCGATATTAGCAGGTTGGATGTGGAGAATAGCTGGGTAAGCCAAAGTGAACTTGACACGATTATTATAGAGAATGGAGCAGACACATGAAAAGTATTGCACTGGCACATCACCTCAATGGAGTAATCAGCAAAGAGCAATAACAGGTGGTTATCCACAGAGAGGTTACAGACACACCAGTATTTTTGAAGGATAGCGTGTTTGTCAGCATAATTGAGGTATCAGACAATGACCAGTCATTTGTTGTGGGCTTCTGAAGGTTGCCCCAATGCGATGCGCACGCTTGACCATGTAGTGCCAGCGGAGGTCAAGTTGCTCTGAAATAGTAATGGAGCAGGTGTTGATAAGCAAAGCTGGCGTGTAAGTTTCCAGCCACCCTATAATGCACATATTATTGCATCTAGCCTGGTTCTCCAAGTCATCTACCTTCTCTTGTAGTTTCCTGTGAGAAGTAGGAAGCCTAGCCACTGATGCTTCGTCCTCAATGGAAGAGATTCTCTCCTCAGTGTGTGTGTGTGATCGGATGTGCCGCGAGCTGCAGATCACTGCAGAGCTGCTCCAGAAACTTCATGACTGCTTGATTGATGGTCACAGTAAGTGTGGGGGTGAGGAGTGCCACCACTGCTTAGGCTATCCCAACTAGAGAGGCAGGATCCACCATCGCCGGCATGCTCAGAGCAAGGGGCTGCTGACAGTCCCTGGTTGGTGTTATCAGCGGACGCCATCTTGGCTGCAGGGGGGAGCGTGGTGTCCTCTGAGGAGGATCAGGGAGACGGGACTGAGCGGGGAAGCGATCGCTCCACAAAGCGGTCCATGGGGATTCCCCAAACTGTCCTGGATTAGGAGGAGGGTGACCCCCAGATGCTGTCAGATTTGGGAGCAGATTACCGAGGAGCACAGCGGGAGCTGTATCTGCTTAGCTCCTCTCCATGCGGTGTTGGAACCGGAAGCCCATGAAAATTAATTTTAGAAACAAATCTACATTTCATCAGTGGATAGGTCCAGATGGTAGTATTGAGAATAATTGTATGTATCCAGAAAACCTCCATTTCAAGAACCCTTCTATCTAAATCACCCACTCTATCTAAAGGGGATTTACTAAAAGTGGATTATGCAAAATCTGGTGCAGCTCTGTGTATAACCAATCAACTTCCAGGTTTTATTGTTCAAGCTTAATTGAACAAGCTGAAGTTAGAAGCCGATTGGCTACCATGCACAGCTGCACAATATTCTGAGTCCTCCAATTTTAGTAAATCTCCCCCTCTCTCTTTAAAGGAGAAAGGAGGACATATTGCTCCAATGTATGTCTAAGAAATGTTCAGACAGCAGATGGGTGAAGGGCTTCTGGCATACAACTATCACAAAAGTGCATTCCTATTCTGATCCTAAGGGGTTGGATTATGTAACCTATGTTTTGTAAAGGACATATTGGTCATTCTATTAGACCACAAATTGCATGTTACAATTGATTAAATTCTTAATAGGAAACACTTTTCTCCCAACCAATAAGTTAATACATTTTGTTTTGTGGTATATCCCATATTCCCGTACATTTTTTACTCCACACTTGTCTGAGACTGTGATCAATAGCTAGGTTTCTATCCTCTTCTTTAAACCATCTTTAAAATTTGATCAGCTTTAAAATTTACTTGAACAAAATAGTTACATTTTTCTTAATGATATTTACTTTGTGTGGATATTCTACAGAAAAGGTTGTGAGGAAGGTTATCTCCTTTCCTTTCCTTTTCCTCTTCTTTTTTTTGCTATTACTACAGAACTACTACTATTGAAACATAGATCATGTCCAGCCACAAACCTTCTGGCTTTCTATGATCCATTAGGGATAGCCTCAGTCCCATAATCTTTTCTGCAGACATGACTACTTTTATTCTTGGAGTTAGATCTGGCTTAAGAGTAGGGATTTAAAACATACCCGGCATTCAATGGGAAAGGGATCAGTACACAAAGTGGGGGTAAATGAAATAGCCAGCTCAGCTTCTTTTGCCCTTTTGCCCACCAAACGCCCCACAATGCACTGCATGCTTCATAGTGCATAACCACTGGTACAGTGCAAGGCTTGGCCAATTAGCACTGTCAGAGCCCTGATTGGACAAAGTGATGGTTACTTTATACAATCATGGCTCAGTGCTCATAGTCCCACCTATCACTATAAAATGTAACTTCCCATATAAATCTCTTGTAGTGTGTTGGAGTGGAGATAGATAGAGCAGGGCTCATTTGCTACTAGCAGTTAGCATGTTCACTCATTGTGACTAATGCCTCGTACACACGCTGCGACTGTTGTACGACCGCACGTTCAACAATCGACTGTTGGCGGTTATGAGCATATAACGAGGAAGTTCAGGTGAATGTGATTTGTGAATTAGGAATACAAGTTTACACGACAAGCACTTCCTGGATTCTGAGCATGCCTGTTTGCACTTTCAACTTTTGTTGGGCCAACTTCTGCACACATGAGTCAACAGTCATACAACGGTTTGTTGGCCAACAAAAGTTTTATAGTTTGCTCAACCAACTTCTGTTTTATGACTGTAGAACATCAGCTGTTGTAATCACATGTACTAACGGTGGTTGAATTATCGTACAACAAGCTGTTGTACGACCATTGTTGTACGACAGTTGCACTGTGCGTACGGGCCATTAGAGTGACTCACTGAGAGTAGAGTGTTAGTTTAGTGCTAGTATAGTGTGTGGGAATAGTGTGTCAGTGTAGTGTGTTAGTGTAGTGCAGTGTTTAACACAGCATTACAGTATCTCACAAAAGTGAGTACACCCATCACATTTTTGTAACTATTTTATTATATCTTTTCAAGTGACAACACTGAAGAAATGACACATTGCTACAATGTAAAGTAGTGAGTGTACAGCTTGTATAATAGTGTAAATTTTCTGTCCCCTCAAAATAACTCAACACACAGCCATTAATAACTAAACCGCTGGCAACAAAAGTGAGTACACCCCTAAGTGAAAATGTCCAAATTGGGCCCAATATTTTGTGTGGCCACCATTATTTTCCAGCACTGCCTTATTCCTCTTGGGCATGGAGTTAACCAGAGCTTCACAGGTTGCCACTGGAGTCCTCTCCAACTCCTCCATGATGGCATCACGGAGCTGGTGGATGTTAGAGACCTTGCGCTCCTCCACCTTCCATTTGAGGATGCCCCACAGATGCTTAATAGGGTTTAGGTCTGGAGACATGCTTGGCCAGTCCATCACCTTCACCCTCAGCTTCTTTAGCAAGGCAGTGGTCGTCTTGGAGGTGTGCTTGGGGTTGTTATCATGTTGGAATACTACCCTGTGGCCCAGTCTTGGAAGGGAGGGGATCATGCTCTGCTTCAGTATGTCACAGTACATATTGGCATGGTTCCCTCAATGAGCTGTAGCTCCCCAGTGCCAGCAGTACTCATGCAGCCCCAGACCATGACACTCCCACCACCATGATTGACAATAGGCAAGACACATTTGTCTTTGTACTCCTCACCTGGTTACCGCCACACACGCTTGACACCATCTGAACTAAATAAGTTTATCTTGGTCTCATCAGACCACAGGACATGGTTCCAGTAATCCATGTCCTTTGTCTGCTTGTCTTCAGCAAACTGTTTTCGGGCTTTCTTGTGCATCATCTTTAGAAAAGGCTTCCTTCTGGGACAACAGCCATGCAGATGAATTTGATGCAGTGTGCGGCGTATGGTCTGAGCACTGACAGGCTGACCTCCACCCCTTCAACCTCTGCAGCAATGCTGGCAGCACTCATACATCTATTTTCCAAAAAAAACCTCTGGATATGATGCTGATCAGATGCACTCAACTTCTTTGGTCGACCATGGTGAGGCCTGTTCTGAGTGGAACCTGTCCTGTTAAACCACTGTATGGCCTTGGCCACCGTGTTGCAGCTCAGTTTCAGGGTCTTGGCAATCTTCTTATAGCCTAGGCCATCTTTATGTAGAGAAACTTTATTTCAGATCCTCAGAGAGTTCTTTGCCACGAGGTGCCATGCTGAACTTCCAGTGACCAGTATGAGAGAGTGAAAACGATAACACAAAATTTAACACACCTGCTCCCCATTCACATATGAGACCTTGTAACACTAACAAGTCACAAGACACAGGGGAGGGAAAATGGCTAATTGGGTACAATTTGGACATTTTCACTTAGGGGTGTACTCACTTTTGTTGCCAGCGGTCTAGACATTAATGGCTGTCTTTAGTTATTTTGACGGGACAGCAAATTTACACTGTTATATAAGCTGTACACTCACTACTTTACATTGTAGCAAAGTGTCATTTCTTCAGTGTTGTCACGTGAAAAAATATAATAAAATATTTATAAAAATGTGACGGTTGTACTCACTTTTGGGAGATACTGTATGTAACATGTAGTGATATATACAGTGCTGCATACCTTTTTTTTTTTTTGGTTGCTGTGTGTTTTTTTTTTTTTTGTTCTGTCCCCTGCCTGCCCCCTTTTTATAAATTGTTAGTGACAGTTTTTCTAACTGCGAAGTGGTGTCCCTCCCCCCTTTTTATTTCTCTTATAGTTTTTACATTTCTGTCAGTGTCAGTCCTTAATTTAAAGTGTGTCAAACACCACTTTGCATGAAGTGCATTCCATTACACATTTCTCAGTATCTATAAAAGTTGGGTAATAAGCCCCCCCATCATTTCTGGGAGGCCGAAAAGGAGAGGGAGACATTCCCATGCCACTATGAGGGGGCATGGATGTGGTTCGTCCTCAGCCAGGGCACTTTTGTCTCTGTTTAGTGATGTTGCCCGTGCTATCCAGCAACAGCATGTGGATGAGGTGGTGGACTGGCTTATTAAACCATCCTCATCCTCTATGACCCAAGCTGGCACTAGTGTGCAGTCCACCACAGCTGACAGAATAGCTTATTCTGCCTCCTTCTGTCCACAGCTTCTCCTGCCATAGCCCCAGCACCATGCATGGAGGAATCAGCTGAATTATTTGAACACAGCGTCAGCCACTTGCTTCTTGAGGATGTACAAACAATACTTAATTTTGATGTTGGTTCTGAGGTAGAGGAAGGAAGTAACATGAGCCTACAGAGAGGGGAAAACACTGATAAGCAACAAACTAGCAGTAATGTTCCCCCAGCTGCAGCATATTGCCAAGTTGGCTCCAGGGATGATTAGGATGGAGGGGGTGATGATAACGAGGTCACTGCCATGACTTGAGTGCTGGATAGAGCAGAGGAGGAAAGTGAGGGGGAGAAACAACCCCAATAAGGCAGGATGTCCTCCAGAGGCAGGCATGGAAGAGTAGATAGCAGCCACCTTATTCCATTGGATTGTGGAGCTGTTATCACCTGGCCCACTTCCCATGTGGGCCAGCTATGTGGGCCTTTTTAAGCACATGTCCAACCAATAGCACTGTTGCAATTTGCAATTAAGAGTGGCAAAACACCAGCAATTTGGGTACCTCATGCTTGACAAGGCATAAAACCACTCAGCCAGTTGGCAAGATCACGTGAAAGCCACACACAAGGGACACAATTCTTCTCCTCCTCACTCCTCACCTTTCATGTCTACCCCCACTATATCACAAGACATCTCAGCAGCTTCCACTGACACGGATGAAGGTATAACAAAGGGCATCACAGGTTCTTGCAACACGTCTGCCAGCAGCACACCACCAGCTGTAGAGTATAGCAGACAAATTCCTCTGTCCCAGCTGCTACAGCAAAAAAAAAAAAAAAAAAACACACTCCCTGCCACCCACATGACCAGAGTCTAAATTCCAGCTTGTCAAAATTTCTAACTTTACAATTCTTGCCTTTCCATCTGGTGGATTCTGAACCTGTTAATTTTCAGAATGTGCTGTACCACAATGGCAGGTTCCCAGTTGCTATTTCTTTTCATGTAAAGCCATTCTAGCTCTGTACTATCATGTGGAGGGCAATTTTTTGGCATCTATGGGCAAGGCAGTCAGCCACAAGGTCCATCGTACTGCTGACTCATGGTCCAGCAAGCATGGTCAGGAACAATATATTTTGTTCACAGCACACTGGGTAACTCTGCTTGCAACTAGGAAGGAGGCAGGACAGGGCTCAGTGCTGGAGCTTGTTTTGCCGCCATGTCTCCATATAGCTGGTGGTGATGATGCAAGATCTGTCAGCTCCACCCCCTCCTCCTCCTCCATGCCCTTCTCTGCTGGATTTTTCATATGAACCACCAGTACCCCTAAGCGTTCCAGGGGCTGTTCAACGAGTCAGGCTAAATTATGTCATGCAGTGCTTCAACTGGTCTGTCTAGTGGACAAGAGCCACATGAGAGCAGAGAATCTTTCAGCTCTGCAGGGGCAGGCCCAGAGGTGGTTCACGCTATGAAAGCTTGAGCCAGGTATTTTGGTGTGCGTTAATGGCACTAACCTTCTGTCCCCCCTTCAACATGGAAAATTGACACATAGGACATGGCTTGCACATGTCCTCAATTTGGTGGTGCAGTATTTCATAACCACTTCAGCCCCAGGAAGTTTTACCCCCTTAATGACCAGGGCCATTTTTTGGGATACGGCACTGCGTTGTTGTAACTGAAAATTGCGTGGTCGTGCGACACTGTACCTAAACAAAATAGATGTCCTTTTTTTCCCACAAATAGAGCTTTCTTTTGGTGGTATTTGATCACCTCTTTGTTTTTTTTGTTTTTTGCGCTATAAACAAAAAAAGTCTGACAGGGGCATGGCTTGGCACGAGGACGAGATGGCCGCCTGAAACAGGAGCTCCAGCACCACAGGGGGGTTACAAAGCTACCAAAGCTCAGAATCTGCAGTAATGGGCAGAACTCTGAAGACGTTGTGGAAGTGACGAAATGCATCAGTGGAACGCAAGTTGCGTTAGGTAAAGCCCCCTAGAGATGCTCGTTTGGAACGCATGCTGACACGCTCGTTCGGAGAGCTGCGACTTCCATCGGAGCTCTGGGCTATTGAGAAAACAACGCTGTACTTTTATTATTTGGCAAATAAAGCCGGAGATTTTTTAACATATGACACAATGAGAGGTTTGTCCCTTCTTTCTCCATGAATATTCCACAATACACTGAGGAAGGATCCGTAGCATCTAATCGGAACAAAGCCTGAACATCGAGGACCCAGGGTCAGGATACAGACCATAAGCGCGATTTGACCTCTCTTTGTTATAATTGAAGAGGGTCAATGAGGTCTGGTATGTAGGGACCTGAACCCTTTGTTTATACATGGTGGTGTCGGCACGTTGGAAGTACAAGCGCTTTTAAGAAGATTTTGTATGCACGGTCACTTTATTGGATTTGAGACTGTCACAATATTAAGTTACCATGAACTGGACTGCACAGTAGTAGTTGGAAGCACAAATATTATCGCACTAATAAGCATTTATTTGATTGGGAATTGTTGTTATGTAAAGTATTGATTCATTTCACAGTGTAATTTATGAGTTACATGTAGTGTATAATGCTTATATGAATTGATATCATTGATTATTCACAAGTCTATGGGCCCCATTGCAATAGAGCACTTGCACTTTATAGGGTCATGTTGCACTTTGGTTTAATTCATTGCACATTATCACATATGTAGTACTCAAATCGCAACCTGGTAATCAAAGTTAATAATGACTAACAAATTGCAAGCAGCGCTAAACAGAGTCTTTCGTAATGTGAAGTCTTCCTTAATATATGCAAGAAGTGTCCATCCACTAAATTTCAGATGTATTGAAGTCCTGGCCACCACCACACCACGTGTGAGAAGACTGGGAGGAGGGACCCCCCCAAAGTGGAAAAAACTCACCAGATCTCTCTGGAAAAACGCATTCGGGTTAATATCGTGTTCACCAATTCGGATCCTGATATATATGACTGGGACACAATCAGTGGATGACAGCAGTCAGGGTCACAGAGTAATCCTCCGCCACTCCACCTCTCTATAACCTCGGTGCTCACGTGGTCAGATTTCCTTCAAACAAATGTGCTCACCCCCCTATGATCATCATCATATTGATAAAAGGTGTCTCGGCTGAGAACTAATCCGTCTCACCACTCCGATGCTTGAGCGAACCAGCGCGAAGCGAAGCGAAGCGGCGTTCCCGGGAGCAGAGAAGACCCAACCGATGCAGACAGACGTGCACGCCCTCAGACGAAGTAATGACGAAACGCGTCAGGCGTGACCGCGCGGTTGTCTGTCTTCTCTGCTCCCGGGAACGCCGCTTCGCTTCGCTTCGCGCTGGTTCGCTCAAGCATCGGAGTGGTGAGACGGATTAGTTCTCAGCCGAGACACCTTTTATCAATATGATGATGATTTTAATTTGTTAAAGTCTGAGTTTACATCTGCAAGGGGGGTTTCTGTTATCTGTTAAATGCTGAATAAAATCTTGTGGATCATGCACTATGTGAGCACATTTGTTTGAAGGAAATCTGACCACGTGAGCACCGAGGTTATAGAGAGGTGGAGTGGCGGAGGATTACTCTGTGACCCTGACTGCTGTCATCCACTGATTGTGTCCCAGTCATATATATCAGGATCCGAATTGGTGAACACGATATTAACCCGAATGCGTTTTTCCAGAGAGATCTGGGTGAGTTTTTCCACTTTGGGGGGGTCCCTCCTCCCAGTCTTCTCACACGTGGTGTGGTGGTGGCCAGGACTTCAATACATCTGAAATTTAGTGGATGGACACTTCTTGCATATATTAAGGAAGACTTCACATTACGAAAGACTCTGTTTAGCGCTGCTTGCAATTTGTTAGTCATTATTAACTTTGATTACCAGGTTGCGATTTGATTATTGGTACTGGAAAGTAGCAGCTTTACATTTGTATTTATATTTATCCAAACATCCTTTGTTTGTTTATGTTTGTATATTTTTGTGATATCATATATTCAGGGCGCTGATACTTGTGGCAAAGTTTCTTTGGGACTAAGTTATAAGGTTTTTAACATATGTAGTACTGTATACACAATACATATTTTTAAGAGGATCCGCCAACCTAGCAAGCGCTGTTGGCACGGGAATTTCCCAGTGCATAGAAAAATTATCATTCTCCCTTTGTAAGGTTAAAACAGCTGCTGCTTCCAGGTTGAATTAACTGTGGCACGAGAGTTTTTTTAGTATAAACTTAACTCTATGTTGGGTACCTCATTAAAGATACAAACAGATGTCACATGCCCCCACCTATAACTGGCCATTACAGTAAGGAGCACTGGAAGGGCAGACGCACGTCAAACAAAAACCAAAGAATTTCCAAGCTCAACTTACTGACCAGCTTGTGACTAACCGAATTAACCTGGCTAACAGTATGTGTTAAAAACAGGGGTTTGGTTACACACATTTGCAAATGCATGTGTAAGCTGCAGGCCGGCGACAAGGTACCCTGTATACTGCAGAACCTATCTCTGTATAAGGGTCTCCACAACACATATTTTTAAGAGGATCCACCAACCTAGCAAGCGCTGTTGGCACGGGAATTCCCCAGTGCATAGAAAAACTATCATTCTCCCTTTGTAAGGTTAAAACAGCTGCTGCTTCCAGGTTGAATTAACTGTGGCGCGAGAGTCTTTTTAGTATATACTTAACTCTATGTTGGGTACCTCATTAAAGAGCCTGGACGAGAGGGGGAAGCGGGTTATAAGTGGCTAAGCACCACCCACTAATAATCCCCCTATTATCCTCATTGAAGGATATCGCAAAAAAAAACACACCATAACGACCATCCCAGGCCCCATGACCCCGATTAAAGACAATCTGGACTTTCTGTCAGGGTTAGAAAAGGGCCTCACAATCTTTCCCTCAAATTTCAATCCCAGAGCAGATCACTTCTTCAGAGATGGAGTCTTTTGCACATTAGAAGATTTCTCATAAAATCATAAGTTCCCCCATACCTTTTTGGTCCTACCTACAGCTCAGACACTATCTAAACAATTCTAGGAATAAACCCATCATCTCGAGACCTAAAACAGCTCTGGAAAAGCTGTGCTTAGGCCCACCACAGAGACATCTAATTGCTTTCATCCATGCCAGTATTTCTTCTATAGACCCAGATCATCTTGCCCCGATCAAAAAAGCGTGGGCATCAATCAAGAATAAGGGGTTGACGGACGATCAATGGGAATCAGCATGTAACACAGCCCTTAAGGGTACCCTAAATGTCTCAACCCAAGAACATAACTTTAAATGCAAGGTAACAACCTTTTCACTAGAATTTACATTCTACCAATGCCTACTACACCATTCTAACTCTATGAAATATTTCTTTAAAAAGTCACTGGCAATGCACATGATAAACATGGGCCGACTTTGTATTCCAGCCCTTAAGAGACAAAAGAAAGTACCCTCAGTGGCAGGCTGGTTTGCCAGACTGAATAAAATGCGAGAGATGGCAGAACTAATAGCCATTTCAACTGAATCCGTATCCGCTTATCATAAAATATGGCTGTGCTGGATAGACTACAAAATCACTGACCATTACAGGTACCTCCTGAAATTGCCTTGATAACTGATTTGACATGCGGAACAG
>BLSH010178786.1:212064-223059 GCA_018402905.1 Glandirana rugosa
AATTCCCTTTCTAATAAGAAGATTTTAGTAGTAGTTCAACATGTCCCTTTCCAAGGTCGAAACAGGGTTTTCCCACACACTTTGAAGATGATTTTAGAACAATAATCTTTCCCTTAAAGCAACAGCTGGAACCTTTCCCTGTACAACTTGATGATGATTTTAGAACACTAATCTTTCTCTTAAAGCAACAGCTGAAACCTTTCACTATACAACTTGGAGATGCTTTTAAAACACTAATCTTTCCCTTAAAGCAACAGCTGGAACCTTTCCCTGTACAACTTGATGATGATTTTAGAAGAATAATCTTTCCCTTAAAGCAACAGACTCTACCTAGTCCAGTCAGATCGTTCCGTGCAGCAGGATGAGGTGTGCAATCTGTCCCTCAAAGCACCAGTACTAGTATCTCTCCCTAGTCCACAATCAGATCGTTCTGTGCAGCAGGATGAGATGTTCTGCAATCTGTGCCTCACAGAGCCAGCAGCATCCTCTCCCTAAACTATCCTGAGAGCATATGACATGCAGCACGGTGACTCCAGTCCCATATAGAGGCTGGGTCACATGGTGCACTGGCCAATCACAGCCATGCCATTAGTAGGCATGGCTGTGATGGCTTCTAGGGAAAACCATTGAAACACTTGTTGATTGGCTGCCCTTGGCAGCTTTTCAACACGTGTAATAAAATACCAGAACCCCAGACCTGAACCCAGACTTTTTTTTGAAAAGTCCGGGTCCGGGTCCCAGACACCCAAAAGTTCGGTACGGACCCGAACTTTACAGTTTGGGTTCGCTCAACTCTATTCATAAGCAATCTTCTATGCTGTATAATATGATGTTTCATCTAATCAAGGTGGCCCCTTACCAGATGAGGTGGACCCCCATTACACGGGTCAAATTCGCCTTACTATTACACAGACTGCTTTTAGAATGCCTGAAGGTGAAGCTTCAATGTTGGGCCTCTGTATGTGGCCAGGCTGGATGATGGTTCCTTAGTTGCTGTATATTTCTTTGAAATTTTGGACTCAGATGATTCAAAAGACCACAGCTCTGGCTAACTCCCTTGGACGCTCAGGCTGCTTGTGTTGCATTAATCAACTGCTTGGATACCTCAGGTGTCCAACACCTGAAGTATCCAAGCAGTTTTAGCAAAAGCAGCCCTGAAGGATTCAAAGGCTTTAATGGAATCCGGGGACCAATTCTGTGGGTTGCCATCCTTCATTGTCATATCAGTCAGGGGTTTGACCAGAGAAGAGAAATTACAAATTAAATTCCAATAATGATTGGAAAAGCCAAGAAAACATTGTAGCGGACGTAGACCTATGGGTCGAGGCAACTGCAAGACTGCAGGTAGTTTCTCTGGGTCCAAAATCCGGCAGTAGAAATTACATAACCGAAAAATGTAACCACTTGCCGACCGCCGATCGGCATCTGACGGCGGCAAAGTGGCTCTGTAAGGCGAAACGCCGTCATACGACGGCGGCCACCAGATCGCTCACTGTGTCCGGGGAGGGCCAGGGAGCGGGTGCGGCGGCTTCGATTGCGGACGGCCACCCGCGATGCCCCCCCCCCGGAGTGAAGGAACGGAGGTCCGTGTATGTAAACACGGACCTCCGTTCTGTGAAGGTACGTGGTACTTCCTGTACGTGGAGGCTGTGACCACTTCCCTTCCCCAGCTAGGGCAGTCCCCACACAGTTAGAACATGCCCAGGGAACATAGTTAACCCTTAGAGCTCCCCCTCCAGGTTAACCCCTTCACTGCCAATGGCATTTACACAGTAATCAGTGCATTTTTATAGCACTGATCGCTGTATAAATGCCAATGGTCCCAAAAAAGTGTCAAAATGTTCCGACATGTCCGCTGAAATATCGCAGTACCGCTAAAAATTGCAGATCGCCGCCATTATTAGTAAAAAATAAAAAATAATAAAAACCCCAAAAATGAATTCTCATCATCCATAAACGCGACCACTTTTGCGCAAACCAATCAATAAACACCGATTGCGATTTTTTTTATTGCAAATATGATGAAGAATATAAATCGGCCAAAAACTGTGAAAAAAAATGTTTTTTTATATTTTTTTTTGGATTTGTATTTTAGCAAAAAGTAAGAAATTTGTTTTTTTTTTGCAAAATTGTCGCTCTTCTTTTGTTTATAGCGGCGATCAGAAATGACGCAGAGATGATCAAATACCACCAAAAGAAAGCTCTGTTTGTGGGAAAAAAAGGACGCAAATTTCGTTTGGGTACAACGTCGCACGACCGCGCAATTGTCAGTTAAAGTGACGCAGCGCCGAATCGCAAAAAGGGCTCCGGTCCTAAAGCTGGAAATCCTTCCGGTCCTTAAGTGGTTAACCTGTACAGGTTTTTGTCTGTATGGTGGTTCTCTAAGGATTTAGAATATATGAGAATATCATTGAGTTAAACCACCACTAATGCTGCAGCATATATTAGAGGACATCTTTAATAAATTCCTGAAAAACTGCAGGAGGGTTGCAGAGACCAAAGGGCATTATGAGGAATTCACAATGTCAGGTCCTAGTATTAACCGGTTCCCAACCGGCTCGTATACATTTACTGCTGCAGAGTGTCTCTGTCCCACGAATCGCCGTTTATAAATGGCGGCTCACTTGTGTGCTGTAGTGGGCGGGAGGGCACTGCCGACGTGCGCTCTCATGCCCGCTGCACTCTGCAGGAGTGTGGCCGCTGCTCGGGTGGACTCGATCTCTGCAGGCGAGCCGTGATTGTCTAACAGAGAAGAAAAACGGGGAACCGCCGTTTTAAACACGGCGGTTCCCCACTCTGTCAGGCAGCATGTGAGAGATCTACTGATCCCTGTCACTGGGATCAGTTAGATCTCTTATGCCCTTAGCAGCCCAGCCCCCTCACAGTTAGAACACGCCTAGGGAACACACTTAACCCCTAGAACTCCCCCTGCAGGTTAACCCTTTCGCTGCCAATGACATTTACACGGTGATCAGTGGATATTTAAATTTCTGATTGCTGTATGAATGTCATTGGTCCCAAAAAAGTGTCAAAAATGTCCAACATGTCCACTGCAATATCACAGTCCCGATAAAAATCGCAGATCAGCGCCATTACTAGTAAAAAAAAATTGTAAAAATGCCAGCAATTAATTCTCATGGTTTGTAAACGCGGTAACTTTTGCGCAAACCTATCAATAAATGCTGATTGTGATTTTTTTTTACCAAATATATGAGGAAGAATATAAATCGGCCAAAACCGATGAATACATTTGTTTTTTTATAATTTTTTTTGAATATGTATTTTAGCAAAAAGTAAGAAATATTGTTTTTTTTTTTGCAAAATTGTTGCTCTTTTTTTCTTTATAGCAGTGATCAGAAATGACGCAGTGGTGATCAAATACCACCAAAAGAAAGCTCTATTTGTGGGGAAAAAAAGGATGTAAATTTGTTTGGGTACAATGTCGAATGACTGCACAATTGTCAATTAAAGCGAAGCAGTGCCGAATCTCAAAAAGTGCTCTGGTCCTAAGTGGTTAAATGCAGTTTTCCATTCATTGTCCTCCTTAATCCTCACAAGATTGTTTACCCCTCTCAAATCAAGCTTAGTGAATACCGTTGCTTCCTTGAGGCAGTCAAATAATTCAGTAATCAATGGGATCAGATAAGCTTTCTTAACTGTAATGCGATTAAGACCCCTGTAATCGATACAAGGTCTCAGTTCACCAAGTTTTTTTCACAAAGAAAAACCTGCACCGGCAGGAGACGACAATTTGCAGATGAACCCCCAGGAAAGTGAATCTGCAACTTAGTCCTTTATGGCTTTATACTCAGAGACAGACAAACCTGGCCATGAGGAGGAATGGCACCAGGTTGAATGTCAATTGTTCCATTATAGGACCAATGTGGAGGCAAAATACCAGCCTGACCTTTGTCAAAGACATCACTTAATTCACAGTATTCCTCTGGCAATGAAGAGAGTGAAGACATGCACATGACCTTAATCACTTTATGAAAACATGTATTACTGCATTGTGGTGACCAAGAAAGAACCTCAGCATGATGCCAATCAAAAGAGGGATTGTGCCTCTGTAACCAAGGATAACCAATGACCATCAGGTAATGAGGTGAGGAAATTACTTGAAAGTGGATTATCTCACGGTGAAGAGCCCCTACAGCCATTGTCAACGGAGCAGTTTCATGAGTTACATGAGCAGGCTGTAAAGGTCTCCCATCAATAGACTCAATGGCAAGTGGGGAGGCATGAAGCTGCAGCAGCATCAAGTGCTTCGACACAAAGGCACTATCTATGAACAAGGCTGCAGCCTCGGAATCGATTAGAGCCCGGGTATCGATGGGAAACTCAGACCATGAAAAGGTAACTGGAACTAGAGGTTTATCCTTTAGGATAGCTGGGGATGCAAAGACGCCACCTAAGGTCTGTCCCCTACAGTAGGCTTGTGCAATTTGTTTCGTTCTGAATTTCGTTTTTAAAGAATTTTGAAAAATTCGGCAATTTTGATGAATTCCGAATTTTCAATTTCCGAATTTTTCCAAATTTTAATTTTTCCGAATCGCGGTAATTGTGGTAATTTGGAAATGTATTATTCAGACATTCAGAAATCCGAAAATTTGAAAATTTTCGAATTCCGAATGTTCAATTTCCGAATTTTTCCAAATTTTCGTTTTTCCGAATTGCGGTAATTCGGCAATTGCAGTAATTCGGAAATCTGAAATTCAGAAATTCGGAAATCTGAAAATTCAAAAATAACTAAGAATATTTGAAATAATAACTAACTAATAACTATTAAATTATAGCTATTGGAATTTCCTTGAAAGTTTGGCTGTTAGTGAACTTAAATATGAAATTTATCACTAATAGCCATACTTTCAAGAAAATTCCAATACCTATAATTTAATAGTTATTTATTATTTTCAAATGTTCTTTCTTATTCTGGAAATAAGGAAGAACATTTGAAATAATAAGTTATTCATTTATTATGTTATTAAGTTAATAAGTTATTATTATGTTATTAATAACATTTATTATGTTATTTATTATTATATTATTATGTTATTAAGTTATTCATTTATCATTTATTATTTAACTTATTATAAATTGTAACAAGCTATTATTATTTTAAATGTTCTTCCTTATTTCCGACTTTTGCAGTGTTTGACTGTATATATGCATACTGTATGTATGTGTGTGTGTATACTGGGTGTGTATATACAGTATACATACAATATACACACAGTATAAGCACACCCAGTATACACACACACATACATACATGCATACAGTATGCATATATAGTCACACGCTGCAAAAGTTAGATATAAGGAAGAATATTTGAAATAATAATAGCTTATTATTATTTATAATAGGTTAAAATAATAGACTCATAACTTATTATTTCAAATGTTCTTCCCTATTTCTGAATTTCCGAAATTCGGAGATTTGGAAATAAGGAAGAACATTTGAAATAATAATAGCTTATTATTTATAATGAGTTAAAATAATACATTTATAACTTATTATTTCAAATGTAATTCCTTATTTCTGAATTTCCAAAATTCGGAAATACGGAAATAAGAAAGAACATTTGAAATAATAATAAATAACTATTAAATTATAGGTATTGTAATTTTCTTGAAAATATGGCTATTAGTGATACATTTCATATATAAGTTCACTAACAGCCAAACTTTCAAGGAAATTTCAATACCTATAATATAGTAGTTATTTTATTATTATTTCAAACGTTCTTTCTTATTTCCACATTTTGGAAATAAGGAAGAACATTTGAAATAATAAGTTATTAATTTATTATTTTAACTTATTATAAATTATAATAACTTATTATTATTTCAAATGTTCTTTCTTATTTCCGAATTTCACAAATTCAGAAATAAGGAAGAACATTTGAAATAATAAGTTAATGATTTATTATTTTAACTTATTGTACATTATAATAAGCTATTATTATTTAAAATGGTCTTTCTTATTTCTGAAATAATACTAGCTTATTATTATTTATAATAGGTTAAAATAATAGACTCATAACTTATTATTTCAAATGTTCTTCCCTATTTCTGAATTTCCGAAATTCGGAGATTTGGAAATAAGGAAGAACATTTGAAATAATAATAGCTTATTATTTATAATGAGTTAAAATAATACATTTATAACTTATTATTTCAAATGTACTTCCTTATTTCCGAATTTCTGAAATTTGGAAATACGGAAATAAGAAAGAACATTTGAAATAATAATAAATAACTATTAAATTATAGGTATTGTAATTTTCTTGAAAATATGGCTATTAGTGATAAATTTCATATTTAAGTTCACTAACAGCCAAACTTTCAAGGAAATTTCAATACCTATAATTTAATAGCTATTTATTATTATTTCAAATGTTCTTTCTTATTTCCGAATTTCGGAAATAAGGAAAAACATTTGAAATAATAAGTTATTGATTTATTATTTTGACTTATTATAAATTATAATAAGCTATTATTATTTCAAATGTTCTTCCTTATTTCCGACTTTTGCAGTGTGTGACGTATGTATGTATGTATGTAGGTATGTGTGTGTGTATACTGGGTGTGTATATATTGTGTGTATATTGTATGTATATTGTATGTATACACACAGTATACATACAATATACATACAATATACACACATATATTCACACCCAGTATACACACACATATACATACAGTATGCATATGTACAGTCACATACTGCAAAAGTTGGAAATAAGGAAGAACATTTGAAATAATAATAGCTTATTATAATTTATAATAAGTTAAAATAATAAATGAATAACTTATTATTTCAAATGTTCTTCTGTATAGAAGAATAATTCTGTTACTTTTCTTCTGGGCCGATTTCTCTCATCTGAAGGGCTGCTAGGGGTGCCAATGCAATGATAGCCCAGATGATCTCACCAAAGCAAAAGAAACTTCCTTTGCTCCCTTCTCTGCCAGGCTCTGACTGATTACCATCTACTGCAGAGCCCAGCAGAGGGAGCCAGTGGTGGAAGTCTTCCTTTGCCACATTTTTACTTGTCTGGGCTGTCACTGCATAGGCATCCCTCCTCCAGAGGTGCCCGCTCAGCTACAGGAGCAGTTAAACAGCTGTCACTTCTCCTGTCAGCGGTGGTGCCCCCCCCCCCCTTCCTTCAATTCAGTGCCTTCTGGATAAAAAGATGGGCCCCAACACTGCACTGATCATCCCCGACAATGTATCATCCATGTGTGCTGGGTGGGTCAGGTCACAGTTCCCCCCCTCGGAGGCCCATGTACAATGAACACCCTGCACCCATGGATGATACGCCACTTGGCTCAAAGGCTTGAAAGATGAGATGTATATCTGTACAATTTTTCTCCAAATGAAGACACTATTTTTTGATTTCCAGATGCTACTGTGGCACACATGCATTAAATTTGTCTATTTCCAATTTCAAACAATGAAACGCTATGTTTTGTATTTCCATGTGCAATATGCCTGCTTAATAGTTGGGCGCAAATTTGAAACATCTTCAGTCCCAGGAAAAAGAAATCTATTTTTTATTTCCAGAGACAATCTTCTTTTTCTCTCCCTCAAAATGGTGATCTATAAAGATTTAAAATGTGTTCTTCAAATATGTACAAATTTTCAGTCTTTGAAAATAGACCGTGCTCTCCCTCTGAAATAGAGCAATATAAAAATGTTTCAAAACTCTGTTGTAAATATGTAACAGTTTTGGGTCCTGAGCCTCATAAAACAGACACTTATTTGTTTATTCCAGAAAAAAATCTGTTCTCTCCCTCTAGTATTGCTTCTTAGCAAAACTGCTTGCAAATCTTTGCAATGTTTGTGGCTGCTGTCTATGAAATATCACAGTCTTATGGTTATTTCTTGGGGGAAAAAAATTATGTCTCCCTCTTTCATTGCTGTCCCAGTCCCTAATCAAAATGAATATCTACAGCCTCTGTGCCATATATTTGGCTGTTGTCTCATGGCACTTTATTTTGTTCAGTTCGGCATAACAACTGTCTCACTTGTAATTGTAAGGTGTTTTGATGCCCTCTGGGTTGAAATTCAGTTATTTACAAAACTGTAGTATCATTGATAAAAAAAAAATCAGTTGTCTTTGTAAAAACTATCTAATGAACTAGACGCTTTTTTGGGTTGCTGCCGCTGTGTGTATATTTGAATAATGTACTGTAAAAGTAAACAAAATGATTACAAATGCAATGTAAATAATGTATGTGATGCCCCAATAAGATGTTGCTGATGCTGTCCCTGAGGATTGTAATGTTCTGTAAAACCATGAACACCCCGAGAATGTTCATTAAAGGAATTGCATAATCTTCATGTTGCTATCTTAAAATTTATTTTTGCTTTGATATACAGTATGTCCCCCAGGGAACTGCTCAGCTCCCCATGACCTTTGTTTGGCAATCCCTTGCTCATTAGCCCAGTGTTTTTCAACTCCAGTCCTCAAGGCACACCAACAGGTCATGTTTTCAGGATTTCCCTCAGATGAAACAGCTGTGGTAATTATTAAGGCAGTGAAACTGATCAAATCACCTGTGCAAACTCATGGAAATCCTGAAAACATGACCTGTTGGTGTGCCTTGAGGACTGGAGTTGAAAAACACTGCATTAGCCTAGTAAATTACTGATTTCTATCATCTGGCTTTCATTTATTGCAATGAGGTTCAGATTCGGCATTCAGACATTGACAATGTTCAGGAAACCCGTATCGAACCAATACCAAGAAAATTATCAGTGTCGTTAATTATCAGTGTCACTTTAAACACTGACAGATTTTTGCAAATGATACATAATGAACTATTTTATTCTTATTTGAAACAAATGTGCCTCTAAAGGCACAAATTGCACTATATTGTCAAAAGTATTGGGTCACCTGCCTTTACACGCACATGAACCTTATTGGCATCTCAGTCTTAGTCCTTAGGGTTCAATATTGAGTTGACCCACCCTTTGTAGCTGTAACAACTCTTATGGGAAGGCTGTCCACAAGGTTTAGGAGTGTGTTTAAGGCAGGTGTCTCAAACTGATGGCCCTCCAGCTGTTGCAAAACTACAAGTCCAATGAGGCCTTGGAAGCCTGACAGTTACAGGCATGACTCCCTCAGGCAAAGGCATGGTGGGACTTGTAATTTCACAGCATCTGATGGGCCACCAGTTTGAGACCCCTGGTCTATGGGAATGTTTGACCATTCTTCCAGAAGTACATTTGTGAGGTCAGGCACTGATGTTGGGCGAGAAGACTCTAATTCACCCCAAAGGTGTTCTATCAGGTGGAAGTCAGGACTCTGTGCAGGCAAGTCAAGTTCATCCACCCCAAACTCGCTCATCCATGTCTTAAAGGACCTTGCTTTGTGCACTGGTTCAAATCATTTGGTGGAGGGAGGATTATGGTGTGAGGTTGTTTTTCAGGGGCTGGTCTTGGTCCCTTAGTTCCAGTGAAGGGAACTCTTAAGTTGTCAACATACCAAGACATTTTGGACAATTTCATGTTCCCAACTATGTGAGAACAGTTTGGGGATGGCCCCTTTCTGTTCCAACATGATTGTGCACCAGTACACACTGCAAGGTCCATAAAGAAATGGATGGACAAGTTTGGGGTGGACCTCAATCCAATAGAACACATTTGGGATGAATCTCACAAATGCACTTCTGTAAGGACAGTAAAATCTTTCCATAGACACACTCCTAAACATTGTGAACAGCCTTCCCAGAAGAGTTGAAGCTGTTATAAAGGGTGGGCTAACTCAATATTGAACCCTACGGACTAACACTGGGATGCCATTAAAGTTCATGTGCGTGTAAAGGCAGGTGTCCCAATACTTTTGACAATATAGTGTATGTTATAATAATAAAAAAAAGTAATGATATTATGATTGTTTACCCACCCTCCTTGATGTTCAATAATATGCTCAAAAATGTCATAGTGTAAGAGTTAGCATTTAGCAAAATATAGATATCCCAGTGCAATACTGATATTATCTTTATATTAATAAAATCTTCGAAAGATAAACAGTCTCCTGATATGTTGGAAAATTGTACAAATCAAATTCAGTTAGAACATGCAAACTAGCACTCTGCAAGCACTGATAAATACTAGCAGCAAGCAGTAACTGACATATAGAGAAATAAATAATCCATTGGGTTTATAATAAGCAGCTTCTAGGTTCAACTCCAGTGGGAAATCATTAACTAAATATATTGTGGCTGTCTTTCTCCTTAGTAGAAAGGTTGAATATTTCAGACTCTGGCAAGGGAATTGATCTTAGAAAGAATACCACTGGAAATCAGGAAACTATTACACAAAGCATATAAAACAAGCAACTTCAAGGCTAAACCATTGACAAGCTTGACAAGCTTTAGATTTTAATGATACAAATGATAAAACATAATAAGCTGGATTTACTGCATCTTAATAAAGTATATTTTTTTGGAAGTGTACCAAAATCAGAATATTGTACTAGCTCTAAAGAAGGTGGAATTATAATACTTCCTTATAGGATTTATAGTTAATGGCAGTGCCAGACCATGGTTAGTTGGTACTTAACCACTTCAATACCAGGCACTTAGGACACTTCCCGCCCAGACCAATTTTCAGCTTTCAGTGCTGTTGCGATTCGAATGAGAATTGCGCGGTCGTGCGACGCTGCACCCAAACAAACTTTTTGTCATTTTGTTCCCACAAATAGAGCTTTCTTTTGGTGGTATTTGATCGCCTCTGCTGTTTTTATTTTTTGCGCTATAACAAAAAAAGACCGAAAATTTTGAAAAAAAAAAAAACATTTTTCTAGACCGTGACGGTAATTGATATTTAGGATATTCCTTCATAATATTAAGGTGGAAGAAATCTCGATCATGTTATAAGACTAAAACCATGTGAAGGTTTTTTTATATGAAATAATTCTACGTCATTTAGGTCGAATAATACAAAATAGTAAACATAGTAATTTTAGATTTCGAACAGTTC
>BLSH010178786.1:227944-243663 GCA_018402905.1 Glandirana rugosa
CGGTACTGCGATATTTCAGCGGACATGTCGGACCATTTTGACACTTTTTTGGGACCATTGGCATTTATACAGCGATCAGTGCTATAAAAATGCACTGATTACTGTGTAAATGCCATTGGCAGTGAAGGGGTTAACCTGCATGGGGCGCTCTAAGGGTTAACTATGTTCCCTGGGCGTGTTCTAACTGTAGGGGGACTGCACTATCTGGGGAAGGGAAGTGGTCACAGCCTTCACGTACAGGAAGGCTGTGATCACAGCCCTTCCCCCTCACACAGAGCGGAGGTCCGTGTTTACATACACGGACCTCCGCTCCTTCGCTCCGGGGGGGCCATCGCGGGTAGCCGGCGGCAATCGAAGCCGCCGCACCCGCTCCCTGGCCCTCCCCGAACACAGTGAGCGCTCGGGCGCGCCTCCGGCGGCTCGTGCGCTCTCACTAAACTCGTTCCCGCAGCCGCCGTTGTATGACAGCGTTTTGCGGGAACAAACCACTTTGCCGCCGTCAAATGCCGATCGGCGGTCGGCAAGTGGTTAAAGTGAAAAAGAAAAAGAAAAATTCCTTTAAATATTGTGCCTGGAGGGTGTCCTTAGTCTATGTGTGAAAGGGCACATCTCTTTGAGGTGTAGAACATAGCCAGAGCAAAATTACATTTCCATAGGAAAACTTGTCATTTAAAACCGCCGCTGTAATGTATTGCCAGTTCCCGGCAAAATAAAAAAAAAAAATCCCCCCAGTCCAAACCAGGCTCTTCGGTCTGCTTTGGATATTAAGGGGAACCCTGTGCCAAATTAAAAAAAAAAATTGACGTGGGGTTCCCCCTAAAATCCAAACCAGACCCTTATCCGAGCATGCAGCCCTGGCCGATTAGAATGGGGGGGCGGGCGAGTGCCCCCCCTTGTGAACCATACCAGGCTACATGCCTTCAAGATGGGGAGTATGGGTGCTTTGGGGGAGGTGCGGCTCTGCCTCCCACCTCAAAGCACCTTGTCCCCATGTTGATGGGGACAAGAGCCTCTTCCCCACAAGCCTGGCAGGTGCTTGTGGGGGTCTGCGGTTGGGGGGCTTATCAAAATCTGGAAGCCCCCTTTAATAAAGGGCCCCCAGATCCTGGCCCCCTATACAAATAGGTATGGGGTACATTGTGCCCCTACCCATTCACCAAAAAAGGAGTGTAGTGTTACAAAAAACAAGAGGCAGTTTTTGACAAGTCCTTTATTGTGTAAAATAGCTCTTTGCTTCTTTCTTCTTTCTTCTTTTTTCTTTCTTCCTCCATCTTCTCCTGGCCCCGTCCTTCTTCTGGTCTTCTGCTTCTTCTTTTAGTCTTCTTGCTTCCTCTCTTCGTCTTCACTCTTCATCTTCTTCTTCTTCTTTCACCGCCGCTGCTCTCCCCGCTGCTGTAGCCCAGTCCCTGCGTGTCTCCCAGAATAGGCAGTCTTCACAATGTCCAAGAAGGAGCGGGCCAGGAGAAGATGGAGGAAGAAAGAAGAAAAGAGCTATTTTACACAATAAAGGACTTGTCTTGTTTTTTTTAACAATACACTCCTTTTTTGGTGAATGGGTAGGGGTACAATGTACCCCATACCTATTCACATAGAGGGGGTCAAGATCTGGGGGCCCTCTTATTAAAGGGGGCTTTCAGATTCTAATAAGCCCCCTGCTCGCAGACCCCCACAACCACCGGTCAGGGTTATGGGGATGAGGTCCTTCTCCCCATCAACATGGACAAGGGGCTTTAGGGGCGACCTCAGAGCATCCTCCCCATGTTGGGGGCATGTGGCCTGGTATGGTTCAGAGGGGGGGTGCTCGCTCGTCCCCACCCCCTCCTGCCATGCCAGGGCTGCATGCTAGGATAAGGGTCTGGTTTGGATTTTGGGGGGACCCCACAGAATTTTGTTTTAAATTTTGGCGCAGGCCCTGCTGTTGTAAATTAGTTTAAAAATTGTGATAAAATCCCCCAGTCAAACAGGTGGTGAAAGATTGGGCCTTGGGTGCTGGCAATGCAAGAACACTGTAACCCCTTGCACTTAGTCTTGTTGGATGGAGGAACTGGGCCTGATGTAAATTAGTTTACAAATTGTGACAAAAGCCCCCAGTCAAACAGGTTGCGAAAAATTGGGCCTTGGGTGCTGGAGGTGTCAGAACACTGTAACCCCTTGCAGTTACTCTTGTTGGATGGAGGAATAGGGCCTGATGTTTTAAATTAGTTTAAAAATTGTTATGGCATGCCCCTGTAAACCAGGTGCAGAAAAATTGGGCCTTGGGAGTTGGCAGTGCCAGAACACTGTAACCCCTTGCAGTTACTCTTGTTGGATGAAGGAAGAGGGCTTGATATTTTAAATTAGTTTAAAAATTGTTATGGCATGCCCCTGTAAACCAGATGCAGAAAAATTGGGCCTTGGGTGTTGCTGGTGCCCTAAATACAAAATATTGTTCTAGATTATGGACAGGAGGAATAGGAGCAGTGGCAGTCTTCAAGGGATCCCAGATCCCTATCAAATTTAATCAGTTGCATCAGGGGCTTGATAGCTGCTGATCCAGGACTGATTCATTTTTATAAATATGAGCCTATCAACCTAGTCTGTGGACAGGCGCACTCTTTGATCGGTTACGAACCCTCCAGCAGCACTGAATGTCCGTTCAGAAAGCATGCTGGATGCAGAACAGGCCAGTAGCTCAACTGCATATTGAGCAAGTTCCTGCCAGTGGTCCATCCTCAAGACCCAGTAACTAAGTGGATACTCAGTTGGAAAGGTCTCCAAGTCTGCTCTTGCCCCTATATATTTCTGCACCATTTAATGCAGACGTTGACGATGGTTGCTTGAACCTATCAGGCCTGGGTGCTGAGGACTGACATTTTTTTAAAGGCCTCGCTCAGCCGGCCCCCTTCTCCACCACTCTGCCTCTGAATGACTGAAGCTTCAGAAACACATTGTCCAGGGCAAGCAGCGGGACATGGTAATCTCCCAAGGTTTGGAAAGGCATTGCATAAACTTTTCTTCAAGGTATCCTGAAGATGTTTCATCCTCTGCACCCTCTGCACAGGCAGGATGAGTTCTCCAACATAACCCTTGTAACGTGGATCAAGAAGGGTTACCAGCCAGTAATGATCCCTCTCCTTGATACCACGAATCCTAGGGTCTTTTCGCAGGCTTTTCAGAATCAGAGAGCCCATGCAGCGTAAGTTTGAGGAGGCATGAGTGTCCTCTGGGTCACTGAGGATGACATTATCAGGACTTACCTCCTCCCAGCCATGTACAACTCCTTGGGTTTCTGGTGCCGGAAAACTATGATCCCTTGAAGACTGCTGTGTATTATACTCCACATCCATGCTGACACAATCCTCCTCCTCCTCCTGTGTGTTTGGCGGCTCTGCAGGAATGTGCTCTACATAAAGGGGGCCTTGAGAGGAAGGGAAGTCCTCCTCTTCCTCCCTCTGTTCTGCCTCAAGTGCCCTGTCCATGATTCCATGAAGCGTGTGCTCCAGAAGGAATATTAATGGGACAGTCTCCCTGATGCATGCATTGTCACTGCTCACCGTCCTTGTGGCCTCCGCAAATGGTGACAGGACAGTGCATGCATCCTTGATCATTAGCCACTGATGTGGCAAAAAAAAGCCAAGCTCCCCTGAGCCTGTCCTGGTGCTATGCTCACAGAGGTACTCATTGATGGCCCTCTGCTGTGTGTGCAGCCGCTGCAGCATTGCCAATGTTGAGTTCCACCTGGTGGACATATCACAAATGAGGCGGTTGTTGGGCAGGTTGAATTCCCGCTTGATGTCAACTAGTCTGGCACTGGCATTGTATGAATGCTGGAAATGACCACAGACTTTTCTGGCCTGCCTCAGGATATCTGGTAAGCCTGGGCACCTGTTCAAGAAACTCTTTACCACCAAATTCAAGCCATGTGCCAAGCATGGAACATGTGTCAATTGTCCCAGTCGGAAGGCAGAGAGAAGGTTGGTGCCATTGTCGCATACAACCATTCCTTGCTCAAGCTGCCGTGGCGTCAACCACCTCTGAGCCTGCCACCGCAGAGCTGAAAGAATCTCTTCCCCGCTGTGGCTCCTGTCCACAAGACAGACTAACTCAAGCACCGCATGGCATCTTTTAGCCTGACTGCTTGCATAGCCCCTTAAACGCTTAGGAAGCACTGCAAGTTCAGAGGACAACCAGCTTTTTGGAGGCGGAACTATTTCCAAAACCGAACCCTGTCCTGCATCCTTCCCAGCTGCCAGCAGAGTTACCCAGTGCACCGTGAAGGATAGGTAACGTCCCTGACCATGCCTGCTGGACCATGAGTCAGCGGTAATATGAACCCTGCTGCTGACCGCACTGCTCAACAAGGCCAAAACATTGCCTTCCACATGACGATAGAGAGCTGAAATGGCATTATGTGAAAAGAAATGTCTTTTGGGAACCTGTCACTGTGGGACAGCACATTCCACAAATTCATGAAAGGGGGCAGAGTCTACCAGCTGTTGGAGTGCTAGCAATTTGGCCAAGCTAGAATTAAGACGCTGAGCATGTGGATGGCTGGGACAGAATTTCTTTTTACGGTTCAGCAACTGGAGTAGGGATATTTGCCTGCTGAATTCACCTGGTGGTTTACTGCTAGCAGATTGGTTGCAAGTACTAGTTGTGGCACATATTGCTACACCTTCATTCCTCTCAGTGCAGGTTTTGGAGAGGACTGCAGGTATAGTAAGGGTTGAGATCCCAGATGAGGAGCAAGGAGGAGTCCACCTTGTTTTCTGGTGTGGGTTCTTCAGGTATTCTTGCCAACAGACTGCATGGCTGGTCGTCATATGTCTTGTCAAGACAGTAGTGCCCAAGCGGCTGGAGTCCTGGCCGTGCTTGACCCGCTTCAGACATAGCTTGCAAATGGCAACGGCGTGAGCTACTGCACATGTGCTGAGAAATGCCCACACCAAAGAAATTTTGGAAGTCGGCGGGGAGGCAGCAGCGCCCTGCACCTGTGGAGCTCTGTGGTCTGATGCAATTGGATGGCTGCCCTTAAGCTGGCCCCTGGATGACATCCTGCCTTGTTGGAGTTTGGCTCCTCCTCCTCCTCCTCACTTTCATCCTCTCTTCTCTCAGGCACCCAAGTACAGTCCGTGTCCTCATCATCCCCTCCCTCCTCATCACTGAAGCAAACTTGGCAGTATGCTGCAGCTGAGGGAACATGACTGCTAGTTTCTTGTCCTTTTGTGGCACCCACTGTCTCTAGGCTCACGCTACTCCCTTCCTCAACCTGGGAACCAACATTGGAGCCTTCAAACTGCTGCACATCCTCCATGAGCATGTAAAAGACACTATGGTCGTACAACTCTGGTGAGTCACTGTGGACAAGGATCCAGTGAAATAGGCTGCTTTGCCAGATGCGTTGAGAGGCAAACTTGTACGAGGCTGGGGGACAGAGGATGAGGAGGATGATGACAGCTTTGTTATATACTCCACCAACTCTTGTGCATGTTGTGGCTTAATACTCCCAACAGAAGAAAAAAAGGACAAGCGTGGCCCTCCAGCAGAAGATGCATCATGTCCGCCACCACCACTTTTTACTGAAGACACAGAGGCTGCTTGCCCTCTTTTGGTGGCCTGGGAGCGTCTGCCTTTCCTTTGTGGCCTTCCTGACATGATGGGTATTTTTTTAACACTGCACTACACTGTACTATATCCCGTACACCCCCCGGAATACACTGATATATAGTGTACACTCAATATGCTGCGTGTATATCTGGATACACTAGACTGTATATATTTGAAGACAACATGTCAAGTAGTGTGCTATATACCGTACACCCCAAAATGCACTGATATATAGTGTACACTCAATATGCTGCGTGTATATCTGTATACACTAGACTGTATATATTTTAATACCATATGTACAACCCGAATGTACCGATATATAGTGTACACTCAATAGGCTGCGTGTATATAAATATATATATACGCTAGACTGTATATATTTTAAGACACCACATATACTATATACCGTACACCTCCGAATGCACGGATATGTGGTGTATACTCAATACGCTGTGTGTGTATATATATATATATATATATATATATATATATATATAGTATCTCACAAACGTGAGAACACCCCTCACATTTTTGTAGATATTTTATTATATCTTTTCATGTGACAACACTGAAGAAATGACACTTTGCTACAATGTAAAGTAGTGAGTGTACAGCTTGCATAACAGTGTAAATTTTCTGTCCCCTCAAAAGAACTCAACACAAAGTCGTAAAGAGGAAGTAAACCCAGATGGGGTTTACTTCATCTACATACACCTGTAAATTAGAAGCATAATGGGCTACGATTAGGGCGGGACAGTAGTGTAGTGGATAGCACTTTCGCCTGGCAGCAAAAGGGTCGCTGGTTCGCATCTCAACTACGACACTACCTGCCTGGAGTTTGCAGTTTTCCCTGTGCCTGTGTGGCTTTCCTCCAGGTACTCCAGTTTCCTCTCACACTCCAAAGACATGCTGGTAGGTAACTTAGATCCTATCCAAATTGGCCATAGTATATGCATGAATGTGAGTTAGGGACCTTAGAACGTAAGCTCCTTGAGGTTAGGGACTGATGTGACTGTACAATATATATGTAAAGCGCTACGTAAATTGACAGTGCTATATAAGTACCTGAAATAAATAATACTATGCATCGCATAGTAACCCATTATGTGCCACTTACCTGCAAACAAAGCCTGCGATGTCCAGCACACCCTGTGCTGGAGGCATCCATCTTCAGTGCCTCTTCCTTCTGGGACCACGACTCCGGCTCTGTGGCTGGCCGGAGTCGCGTGACATCACATGCGCGCGGGAGCCGCCAGTCAAGACACAGTGTAAGTGGAGAAATGGCACTGAGGCCGTTTCTTCACTGTGCATGTGCCGAAATGACGTCGGCACATGCAGAACACTGCATATCTCCTGAACTGTACAGGTTTGGGAGATATGCAGGGTACCTACGGGTAAGCCTTATTCTAGGCTTACCTATAGGTTAAAGTGGTTGTCACAGGTTGACAACCACTTTAATGTCTAAACTGCTGGCAACAAAAGTGAGTATGCCCCTAAGTGAAAATGCCCAAATTGATCCCAAAGTGTCAATATTTTGTGTGGCCACCATTATTTTTCAGCACTGCCTTAACCCTCTTGGGCATGGAGTTCACCAGACCTTCACAGGTTGCCACTGGAGTCCTCTTCCACTCCTCCATGACAACATCACGAAGCTGGTGGATGTTAGAGACCTTGCACTCCTCCACCTTACGTTTGAGGATGCCCCACAGATGCTGAATAGGGTTAGGTCTAGAGAGATGCTTGGCCAGTCCATCACCTTTACCCTCAGCTTCTTTAGCTTGGCAGTGGTCATCTTGGAGGTGTGTTTGGGGTCGTTATCATGTTGGAATACTGCCCTGCGGCCCAGCCTTTGAAGGAAAGGGATCATGCTCTGCTTCAGTATGTCACAGTACATCTTGTCATTCATGGTTCCCTCAATGAACTGTAGCTCCCCAGTGCCGGCAGCACTCATGCAGCCCCAGACAATGACACTCCCACCACCATGCTTGACTGTAGGCAAGACACACTTGTCTTTGTACTCCTCACCTGGTTGCCGCCACACACGCTTGACACCATCTGAACCAAATAAGTTTATCTTGGTCTCATCAGACCACAGGACATGGTTCCAGTAATTCATGTCCTTAGTCTGCTTCCCATCAGAAAACGGTTTGCGAGCTTTCTTGTGCATCATCTTTAGAAGAGGCTTCCTTCTGGGAGGACAGCCATGCAGACCAATTTGATGCAGTGTGCACCGTATGGTCTGAGCACTGACAGGCTGATGCCCTACCTTTGCAGCAATGCTGGCAGCACTCATTCATCTATTTCCCAAAGACAACCTCTGGATATGACACTGAGCACGTGCACTCAACTTCTTTGGTCAACCATGGCGAGGCCTGTTCTGAATGGAACTAAGTGTCCTGTTAAACCGCTGTATGGTCTTGGAAACCTTGCTGCAGTTCAGTTTCAGGGTCTTGGCAAACTTCTTATAGCCTAGGCCATCTTTATGTAGAGCAACAATTCTTTTTTTCAGGTCCTCAGAGAGTTCTTTGCCATGAGGTGCCATGTTGAACTTCCAATGACAAGTATGAGAGAGATAACACCAAATTTAACACACCTGTTCCCCATTCACACCTGAGACCTTGTAACACTAACTAAACACATGTCACTGGGGAGGGAAAATGGCTAATTGTGCCCAATTTGGACATTTTCATATATGGGTGTACTCACTTTTGTTACCAGCGGTTTAGACATTAATGGCTGTGTGTTGAGTTATTTTGAGGGGACAGCAAATTTACACTGCTATACCAACTGTACACTCACTACTTTACATTGTAGCAAAGTGTCATTCCTTCAGTGTTGTCACATGAAAAGATATAAAATATTTACAAAAATGTGAGGGATGTACTCACTTTTGTGAGATACTATATATATATATATATATATATATATATATACCAGGCAGTATATATATTAATACACCACATCAAGTGTACTATATAACGTATGTACAGTGTACACTGATATATAGTACACTGTGCATATATATATATATATATATATATATATTCTAGACTGTATATAATATATACTTTACACATATATATATATATATATATATATTTTTTCCCCTACACTTACTTGTCTGCATTAACTGACAGATAGATTTTATATTTCTATCTAGTTAGCTATCTATATTTTGTACGTTTTTTTTCTATTTTTAAACAGACGTTAGAAAGCTAGCTAGCTAAACTGCCTGTTTTCAGGAACCTAAGCTCTCTTGTCTAACTCCGACTACCGTACCAGCAGCTTTATATAGTGTGGGGCGTGGATTGAGGCTGCTGTGCAGTGATTGGCTAAAGGCACCCTGCATTTAGCCAATCAAAGCTCTCCCAGCAGGCTGCCTGCTGATTGACCAAAGCATGCAGGTCATGTGCATGCTTTGGCCAATCAGCGGGCGGCATTTCGCTGCCATTGTAATGCATTATGGGGCATGCGAAGTTGCCACGAATGCATCATAATGTTCGGGGAAACCCAAACAATCGAACAACCGCTGTTCGAGTTGAACTCACGTTCGACCCGAACATCAAGCTCATCCCTAGCGATGACCTGCCCGAGAGAAAGAACAGGGAACCGCCGATGTAAACACGGCGGTTCCCCGCTCTATCAGTGGGCATGTAAGAGATCTACTGATCCCTGTCACTGGGATCAGTTAGATCTCTTATGCCCATGGCAGCCCAGCCCCCTCACAGTTAAAACACACCTGGGGGGCGTGGTCTAGCCTAGATCCCAGGTGGCTGCTTAACCAGAGAGCTCCTGCACATTGAGGACATACAAAAGCTTTTTTTGGGGAATCCTTCGCCACCAACACCCAGGGATCAGCTGGACAGGAGCCCCCCAACAACTGGACACCCTGTGAGATCGGCTCAAGACCTGCACACACACTGCAGAGGAACGATTATAAACAAACACGCTTCCCCCAGGCCGGATCAATCCAGAGGCATTCGGACACAGGGAGAACGGGTGAGCACTTTAACCACTGCAGCCCACTTCCCCATCCCTCCAGCTACGATCTGCACCCTCTATTGTGCGGATCGGGAACAGCCGCCCGCGCCGGCCGAAAATTTAGGCCATGGCTTTTGCGGCCTACAGGCCCCGGAACTGACGTCGCCAATCCCAGAGCTTACAAGCTCCATCTACCACCCATCTGCCCTGCTGGTGACCCCCTGGGCCCTTAATCAATCAAGGGACACTCCCCAGACAGCTATTGAACACCCAGGACTCTCTAGTCGGTCGAGGCCTAGACAGGATTGGAATGTACGGCCTGTGTGCTAAAACTTCGTTCTGCCGAACATTCATATTTGTTCGTTCTGGGATAAACCTTCATTCTACCGAACGTTCGTTCGGGGGCTAGTACGTATTTTTGAAATATGGGTAAATCCAGCAGAAGCGCTTCTACACCCCGCACCTGGAAAGAGACTCATCCACAACCACAATACTCCATCCCGGACCTCTTTCAGTCCAAATGTGTGGGCAAGCAAGCACCCTCTCAGGCCTCCATGCAGCGCTCCCCAAGCAGCATCTCTGATTCGCAGGTGGAACGAGGGGAGTCCAGCAATCAATACCCGTTGCAACCCCTGAGCCTCCCTTACTTACAATCAGTCACTCTGGACATTAAAAATACGCTGACTGCTGCGATCACTGACCTGAAATCAGATTTACAAACGGTGGCCCATCTCATCACTTGTGTGGAACAAACAACACAAGTTCACATGGATGCCATTTGACAGGTGTAACGCACATATGGTGCCCAGCTACCCCACCTCCTGGAACTACACTGCCATGTTGAGGACCTCCACAGCCACGGACAAAGACACAACATTAGGGTGAGGGGGATTCCTGAGGGAGTGGAACCAACTGCCATCCCACAAACTCTCTGCGCCATATTCAATGACGGCACCCGGCAGACTCTCCTATTGAGATGGAAAGAGCCCATCGAGCGCTGCGGCCCCCTCCTAGGGACTCTGAGCCCACGAGAGACATAATATGCTGTATAGTTAACTTCCCACTCAAGGAGGAAATCCTCCGCAAAGCACGGGACAGGGGCTGAATACTGTTCAATGGGGCTGAAATTAAACTATTTCAGGATCTTTCACAAATAACATTACAGAACCGACGTGCCTTACGCCCCCTCTTGGAGGCACTACGTTCCCATAATATACAATATTGCTGGAAATTCCCATTTTGCCTCTCAGCCTCCGCTAGGGGTCGTTCAGCTCTTCTGCGTACACCGGAATACCTCCAATCATTCTGCGAGCAACTTGATCTACCCCAGATTGATCTGCCAGATTGGTACGCCTTCTTTTTTCCTACAGAGCCCTGGCACCCAGTATCACACAACCCCTCACCAAAGGCGCAGAGATAGCGATCCAGACGCCGCAGAATGGACCCGACGATGCCGGAACAACTCCCCTCCCGTAGAGACCTGAGCCACTCTGGCTCTGGAGTCTCCTCCACTCCTCACAGGAGCAGAGCAGGTGACTAACATCCCTACAGGGCATTAAATCTACGGACCCTTCACTTGACTTTCCTGGATTCCACCTAGTTATGTTACTACTACTTTCTCCGTTTCCTGTCTCCCAGTCTCTCTAGAGGAGACATGCAGGATATTGACATGTTCGTCAGAGACCACAGCCATGCCCGGCTTTATCTTCATCAGACTGCAGCGTATTATCTACCCGACACTGTACTCAGGTAATTGCTTGTTCTCCATGGTAAACATTCTTAACCGCCCCTCAACGGCGGCGATACCTCCCAGTATCCCACAAGGAACTTGTCTGTCAACTGCTTCATTCCACACCTAATGGATAACGTCACACACCTTGTCTCCCATCCTGGACTGCAGGCACTGATGCCCAATATTCCTGGGTCCAGCAATATTGTGGATTGATACCTTCTTAGGAGAGCAGTCCTGCCATATTGAACCGAGACCAACGCCGTTGATGTCTACTCCCTCACGCCCCTACTCATATGAGGAACTGATGTCCCCAGTACTCTGGTTCTGCACTGTATCTATCCTGGGAGGCGGGTGAGGCTGGGGTCCCAGTGACGGGAGGCCTGATTACACTGCTATAGAACCTGGCCACTTAGGAAGATTCTCCTATGCTAACATCGTGGTGGCTGTGCAGTGACAGTAGAGAAATCTACTTAATGCCTACACATATGCTCAAGCCCTTCCACCATTGTGGATGTTGGGGCCAGCCCATGTGGGGGGCCTCAGCCAACCTGACCCCTCATAGCACCTTCACTGTCTTTTATAGAGTATAAGATATAAACTACTTTCGTAACAGAACACCGTAATTGCTGAGGGCTGACCAAACTTCCCTTCGTAAAAATTGGTTCATTGACGAGTTGATGAGCGTGGTTAGCAGCATTGGCCATTAGGTGGGAATGAACTCTAACAGGAAGCACAGTGCACGCCTACAGGACATGATTACGTTCTGCAGAGCAAATAAATTCATATAAAATGAAAGCAATACAGTACATTATTAATATCCAATTATTTCTGGTTCTGACTGAGATCCCTGCGAATTTACTTCAGACCAAAACATCACAAGTCAGCATACAACTGGGGGAGCGTAGATGGAGAAAGTTCCACTTAGACACGGGTTATTACAGTTTAATACTTCTTTTGGATCTAGTCGTTTGGAAGTTTGGTCTCCATCTTAACATGTTTACTATGCTTTAACTCTTGCAGGTTGTATTTAAATGCTGTGTTTCCAGGATGACCTTTTACGACTCCAGGTAGCCCCGACACAATTATTTTATCCAAGTTAGTCTCATTGAGATTCCCACTCCACTTAATTATCCTCTTAGTCCTCTTATGTGCAACATCTCTTGATCCTTGCTCAACTCACTATCCCCAAACAGCAGTCCCATTGGACACCTGCTGAAAATCCATATCTACTTCTCTAGGCAAGGGAGTACTTCTACCTTTGCCTCTGGTATCTATTAGCGGACACACATTGTCTGCCCCCAAATCTCTTTGACTCTCTCTGAAAGGTCTTGATTCTCTATTCTCTCCAACCAATCTTCTTTTCTATCACCCCCCCTTTCCATCTTCCTCTTTCTCCTACCTCGGCCATTTCACTTTTTCTCCTTTGTTTTTTTTTTTGCTTCTTTCTCCCGACGTCTGGGCTCACCCCCCCCCCGCCCTCCTCTCCCCATCTAGCGACCCCGCAGCAGGCAGAAATTCACAACATAAAGATGAATTCAAGTAAAGTAGCTCCGATATCCCTGAAATGCATTTCCCTTAATGCCAAGGGGCTAAATGTCCCAGAGAAAAGGACGCAGACCCTGACCGCGCTCTCTAAGCAAAAAACCCAATTCATTTTCCTACAAGAAACCCACTTTCAATCTGACTCTATCCCCAAACTTAAAAAACATATCTACCAGACCGCACTCCACTCCACAAATCCGCGCGCTAAGACCAAAGGGGTTTCTATATTGATATCCAAACACTCAAATTTTCACATTATTGGCTCCCTCATGGATCCAGAGGGAAGGTACTTATTTATTAAAGGGAGATACGCTTCCAAACCCCTCACATTAGCAAACATCTATTGCCCCAACGAACATCAGGTCTCCTTCTTCAGGAAAACCTGTGATCTCTTAGCTTCGTTTCAAGAGGGCGTCATATTACTAGGTGGAGATTTCAATACACCACTAAACCCAGACATCGACACCTCATCAGGTACATCTTCACTACACTATCGAGCGATCCGGCTAATTAAAGTACAGTTTCAGACTTTAGCCTTACATGACACCTGGCGTACACTATATCTGTCCACTAAAGACTACACTTTTTTCTCCACCCCACACCAGAAATATTCAAGGATAGACTATTTCTTCCTGTCCCAAAAAGACCTTCCCTACCTCAAACAGACTACCATAGAGCCACTGTTTCTCTCCGACCATCACCCGATCACAGTCACTCTTTCCTTCCCTGAATCAGAACAAATAACAAAAACCTGGCGACTGAACCCCTCTTTATTAAAAGACCCATCTACTGTTGATCTCTTAAAATCCCGGCTACAGTCATACTTTAGAGAAAATATCACCTCAGGACTTTCACCCACAGTCTTGTGGGAAGCACATAAATGTGTAATCCGAGGCGAACTAATAGCGATAGCTGCAAGAAATAAAAGAAACCAGCAGGAGGTGGTTAAAACGCTAATGAACAAAATTAAATGTCTGGAGGCTGCCCACAAACGATCAATTTCCCTTGCGACCTTTCAGGACCTGACTCATACACGATCCTTACTTCCAGACAAATTAAGCAAACGCACAAGGCGGCAGTACGTCCTCCGCCAAAAAGTGTTCTACGAAAACAGCAACAAGAGTGGCAGACTTCTGGCATGAACAGTGCAGGCTTCCAAATCCTCGTCCTTAATTCACCACATTCAATATAACCAAGGCAACCTGCTTTCTAAAAACGAGCAAATAGCGACACAATGTGAACGTTATTATACAACTCTATATAACCTAGCGCCCAAACATAGAAGCCCTAACACCTTGAAATCTTGTTCCGAGGAAATTAAACATTTCTTATCCCAATTCAACACCAAACCAATTACGAACCAACAAGCCAAAGATATGGAATGTCCCCTCACGGCGGAAGAATAAAACAGACAAAAACAGGCAAGAGCCCGGGCCCAGATGCAGTGGTGGCTGGTGTGTGAGGGGCGCTAGGGCGCCGCCTCGCCGCCGGCTAGAGAAGAAGAAAAATAAAAGTCAGCCCCGCCCCCCTGCAGGTGGCGCCGATGCATTGACTTTCTTTTTTTTTTTTTCGGCTCCTTGGCTGTCACATGACAGCCAAGTAGTGAGCCTATTGGTCGGCCATTAAAAGCTATGTAGTGTGCGCTGAACAGGCGCACACTACATAGCTTGATTGGCTGCCCTGAGCCTCCACTCATTGTGATTGGATGCGGGGCTGGGTCACTGTGGAAGCGGAAGTGACTTCCGCACCCACAGAGACCATGACCACAAACTAAAAACGAAAAAGCACTACTGCGCTACCAACAAAAAAATAGTGAAACCAAGCTGCTGGCACTACAACTTTCCCAAATTGTATATAACTCTGTAAACTAAAAAGTGCAGCGCTTTGTAAATAAATGTGAGTGAACAATAATAAAACAACCTTAAGTGAACGGTATTTAAACATAAGAAAGGGGTAGACTGAATGTCAGCCCAATCTGCACAGTACAGTGAATAATAATCATCAGAAAAATGAGTCCATTTTGGTGAACATAGTAAATCCTTGTTCAAAATTGAAAAGAAAAGTTCTTATGTAGTCCTTCACTAGGTACGACACCAAAAAAGTGAATAGTACTTCCAATAAGATGCAAAACACCGGCATGCACTGTGCACCTTCACCATAAGTAATAGGTACTCTTACCAGACATGAAAAAAGTGTAGACATATGGATATTAATTATCCAGGGTAATCCAGTAGAGGCCACATGTCAATACATCAACGACGGCTTTTCACTGAAACTGCCCCCAGGTGTTTTGCACCTTATTGGAAGTACTATTCGCTTTTTTGGTGTCGTACCTAGTGAAGGACTACATAAGAATTTTTCTTTTCAATTTTGAACACGGATTTATTATGTTCACCAAAATGGACTCATT
Organism: Glandirana rugosa; assembly: GCA_018402905.1. Taxonomy (NCBI): domain Eukaryota; kingdom Metazoa; phylum Chordata; class Amphibia; order Anura; family Ranidae; genus Glandirana; species Glandirana rugosa. The sequence goes on from BLSH010178786.1 coordinate 243,199, forward strand.
TTTCTGATGATTATTATTCACTGTACTGTGCAGATTGGGCTGACATTCAGTCTACCCCTTTCTTATGTTTAAATACCGTTCACTTAAGGATGTTTTATGATTGTTCACTCACATTTATTTTCAAAGCGCTGCACTTTTTAGTTTACAGAGACCATGACCGCCGGGGACCGACGAGAGGGGGACAGCCGCTCTCCGTATGCCGAACTCTGCAGACTCAGTGCGCTCTCCGCATGCCGAATCTCTGCAACAATCCTGCCTGCTGTATGGGGTATGTGAGGTGCGGGGGGGGGAATCTCTGCAATGTACCCCACCTGTGTTACTGCCTGCAAACTGCCCCACCTGTGTCCCTGGCTGCAAACTGCCCCAACTGTGTCACTGGCTGCAAACTGCCCCCACCTGTGTCCCTGGCTGCAAACTGCCCCCACCTGTGTCCCTGCCTGCAAACTGCCCCCACCTGTGTCCCTG
>BLSH010178982.1:5666-17479 GCA_018402905.1 Glandirana rugosa
CTAACCTCGGAACGTCGGCCTCAAGACCGTTAATAGGACTAATAGGCCGTTGAGGCCGGTTTTCAGTCGTTAAAGGGGAAGGACCTGTAGTACTACTGGGATGTAACAGGAGTCTCGGTACGGTATCTCGTTTGTTCATTTTCCCTCTTAGCATAAGTAGTAAGGAACAGACGTCTATATTATGATTAGTTTAGGTGAGGTGGGGTCATTTGATCTATACAGGTCTCCTTGTAGACGGATAACTTTGGGAAATGAAAGTAAGAATTATTTGGATGGTATTGGTCACACAATAATAGGATGTGGATGTGAAGGGGGGTAATAGGAGGTTTTCTACTCCCCCCATGGGGGCACATTTAGTCTGGACTGTTTAGTGTTTGTTACATCATGGAGGTCCCAGGACTCTCTTAACCTGTCAGATCAGAAATTCCCTTTTCTCTGTTAGGTTTGTTTGGTTTCTGAAGTGGATTTGATTAGTATTATATCTGCAGACAAGGAATGATGAATACGATTCTCCCTTTTACTTGTTTGCTCTATGGCATGGCTCTGAGGACAATGTAGGGTCATCATGATGTCCAGGAAGGGGAAATTGCTGACTTTTGGCCGGAGTTGCCGGATAATCAGGATAATTGCCAGAACTCCGGCTGCAAGGCTCCAATCTCCGGCAGCCTGCTGACTGACAGGAGTGATGTCACTGTCACTCTCTGCAGTAAGAGAAGGGATTGGATAGCAGGAGGAAGATGCTGGTGAAGTAGAGTGTTATGGGGAGGAGTCTGTTCTCTTTTCTCCAATGACAGCCCAGTGTGGGTAGGAGGACAGCAGGGTAGGTGTTTGTTCTCTTGATCTATTTTGTGTTCTGCAACAAATTTCTTGACCAGTGAGATGGTGAGGTGAAGGTTTCCTTCACTTGCTGGCAGGAGTTCTTTAACCACTTCCCGACCGCCGTATGCAAAATGACGGCCGGGAAGTGGCTCAGTTATCCTGACTGGACGTCATATGAGGCACGCATCGTGGCGATCGGTGGTGTGGGAGGTCAGTCTGACCCCCCGCAATGCCGATCTTGGTAAAGTGCTTCGATCCAAAGCACTTTACCATGTGACCAATCACGGCTGGTCACAGTGTAATACAGGAAAGCCGTTTATCGGCTTTCCTGTACTCAGGTCTGCAGACCTGATGAGGGGAGAGCCGATCGGCTGCATCCCTGACAGGGAGGGTTTGTGCTGCTGATTTATCAGCACAGCCCTCCCTCGGATCGCCACCCTAGACCACCAGGGAGCCTGCCCAGGGACCACCAGGGATGTGCCCACCCAGGACCACCAGGGAGCCGATCTGGACGACCTGGGAGACCCCCCTAGACCACCAGGTAAGTGACATACTGCTCAGTGCCACCTTCACTCAGTGCCACCTTCAGATGCCACCCTAGACCACCAGGGAATGAGCCCCCTATCAATGTATATGCCCACCAGTGCCCCTATCAATGCATACCAGTGCCACATATCAGTGCCCACCAATGCCAACTACCAGTGCCCACCTATCAGTGCCCATCAGTGCCACCTATCAGTGCCCAGTGCCGCCTATGAGTGCCAATCAGTGCTGTCTATTAGTGCCCATCAGTGCCGCTTAGCAGTGTCCGTCAGTGCCCATCAGTGCTGTATATCAGTGCCACCTCTCAGTACCCGTCAGTGCTGCTTATCAGTGCCGCCTAACAGTGCTCATCATCGCTGTATATAAGTGCCACCTCATCAGTGCCACCTCATCAGTGCCGCCTCATCAGTGCCAATCAGTACTGCCACATCAGTGCCTGTCAGTGTAGCCTCATCAGTGCCCACCAGTGATGGAGAAAATTTACTTTTTACAAAGTTTTGTGACAAAAATAGAGAATTTTTTTTTTTCTTCAAAATTTTCGGTCTTTTTTTATTTGTAGCGCAAAAATAAAAACCGCAGGGGTGATCAAATACCACCAAAAGAAAGCTCTATTTGTGGGAATAAAATTATAAAAACTTTGTTTGGGTACAGCGTCGCACGACCACCCAATTGTCATTCAAAGCGCAACAGCACTGAGAACTGAAAATTGGTCTGGTAGTAAAGGGTTCTAAGTGCATAGTATTGAAGTGGTTAAGGAGGTCAGAAAAGTAAGTGCAAGAGGGGTGGAAGGACAATCAGAAATCAAGAGCCCCTATGAGCCCTAAAGCCCCCCTTACCTCAGGAGCCTTGCAGCTTGACTATCCCCACCAGAGGCCCCAACAACCCTTCAGCCCCACTGACCTCTCAGAGTTCTTCAGCCCTATTGCGTCCTAAGGGGCCCCCGATGTCTTTCAGATTCAATTCCTCCTAAGGGGTCCCAGAGTCCTTCAGATGCAGTAAACCCTCAGAGGCTCACTTTAGTACCAATACTTCCTCAGATCCTCTACTTCCTTCAGAACCCTCAGTACTTTGGCTGGGGAATGTTTTCTTCCCCTGACCCCTGCACTCCATCATTGTATTGGCTGCATAGTGTAATGATTGCCCATTGGCTGCCTGTGTAGTGTAACAATTGCCCTTTGTAGGCCATGTATGGTCAGGATGGTCATTGTCTTGTCTATTTATTGTCAGTGATGTTTGTTTAGAGGAACAAATTACTAGAATTTATCTCCAAAATGAAGAGAATATTCCGGCCCCATAAATGGGGAAATGTTCTGCCCCTGAAGGGGTTAATCTACAAATAATAAATGTTGGGGCAGCGCTTGCACTATGGACAAAATATCTGAATCCACAACACGATAATTCCAATAAAACTTTCTGATAACAAAGTGTCAGCCAACTCTTGAGGTAACCTGGCAGCACTTCCTCAGAAAACCCCCGGCTGTAGAATAAAATTGCCCCCCCCCTCCGGATCACCATCTCCTCCCCCCACAATCCAGTCCCTATCAGACTCCTATTGTGAGAGTCACCATAGTGTCTCTGGAGGGGGCGCTGATCATTCCCATGTAAAATCTTACAGAAATCTTCTCTAATCCCAACCTTTAATTATCATTTCATTCCCCCCACATACAATGTCTGGAACCGCCATTTACTGACATCAATAACTCCCCTCGTGGTACCGACCATAAATTCCCTCATTGTAATATACGGGGTTATTCTACATTCCCACACTATATATGTGTGTATCATCATCTGCTGGAGATAAAAGACCTCACAGTGACTATGGAGGAAGAGGACGGACATGACGGGGGGGTTACTGGGTGTAAATAGAAAATAAGATCTTATTACCTCCTCTGCTGCCACTTCCAGCAACGTCTCCTCTCTACTTCCTCACAACTCACCTCTCACCCGGAACTTCCTGTCTGTACCTGACATCACTTCCTGTCTGTACCTGACTTCACTTCCTGTCTGTATTCCATTGGAGACTTCCTGTCTGGGCAGAAGTTAGATCACCACCTTGTGGAGTGCAGATGAACTGCAGCCCAAGAAATATCTCATGGTGTGATTCCAGCCTTGCCATTGCATCCAGATGATGAAGGACAGTCCCGGGTAGGGTTGCCACCTCATCCCTTTAAACCCGAACACATATGAATTACACAGGTCCTGTGGCTGATTAAGGTGGTAATTAAACTCACTTGGTGCCTCATCTGCATTAAATTAGCCTAAGAACAACAACCTGTGTAATTCATATGTGTTCAGGTTTAAAGGGATGAGGTGGCAACCCTAGTCCTGGGATTGTGGGCACTGTGATGTCATCTCCTCATCTCCCAGGTTCCAGGACTCAGAGTGCAGAGTGTCAGTGAGGGGATGACGGCTGCAACTCTCTCTGGGTCCCCTCACCAGGCACTGCAATTGTAGCCGACTGTGGGGAGCAGTGACCTCCTTTCTGACAGTGATAGTAGAACTCCGACATCAGCAGAGAGGCAGCGGGAGTGATCAGGTAAGTACCCCCACTGACCACCAATGCTGGGCTGGGGTTACACTTTATTATCACTGACACCAACAATGGGGCTTATTTTATCTCACTGACACCAACAATGGGGCTTATTTTATCTCACTGACACCAACAATGGGGCTTATTTTATCTCACTGACACCAACAATGGGACTTATTTTATCTCACTGACACCAACAATAGATCTTATTTTATCTCACTGACACCAACAATGGAACTTATTTTATCTCACTCACACCAACAATGGGGCTTATTTTATCTCACTGACACCAACAATGGAACTTATTTTATCTCACTCACACCAACAATGGAACTTATTTTATCTCACTGACACCAACAATGGGGGGCTTATTTTATCTCACTGACACCAATGTCGGATATCAAGGAAATCATGCCCACAGTGATTTGCTAACTGGAGTGAGATCCTTGATTGGTGGAGGAGGAATTAGGGGAGAGCTTTCTCTGGGAAGATAAAAGCAGCTATGATACAGTTCTCACAGCCTGCAATACTGCTGACCACCACTGGAGGGAGACTCTCCCACATTTATCTGGCTGGACACACACAGGCAGATACAAATCTTTCATACAATCTAAGGAGTGTGGAGCAGACAAGTGACCCCCACACACTTCAGAGGATCCCCCAAGTGATCCTTCAATCTAGAATCCTGGTGTGATGACTTCTCCCCCCACCCCGCACACATGATTTACTTGTCAGATGGAAGCATTCGGGTGGCTGAGCGAATGTTTCCACCCCCCTGGTAAAGTGCCCCCCCCGACACACCCGCTATGTATCCCGGGCACCTCTGCCAATCTGTGGACCCGGGACCAGCATAGCGGGTGATGATGGGTAGAGGGGAGGGAGGACACACATCAGCTCTCCTCCCCTTCTTGTTCCTGACCTGGAAGTGACATGTATGACATCACTTCCGGGTCCCCGGTGACAGTTTCCCCGCTATCAAGGCCAGGAAAGGATATAATGCAGTGTGATCTGTATTACATTACATTCAGTGGAGCACAGGGGAGACATTGGGGGTCTTTTAGACCCTGGATGTCTCATTAAAGAGAACCTGTCACCAAAAAATCATCACATAGGGGACTTTTTGTCCTCTGTCAGTGTTTCCCAACCTTTTTTCAGTCGAGGCGCCCTCCAAAATTATGGACAATCTCGGGGCACCCTATAAAATGATGGACAGTCTTGAGGCACCCTATAAAATGATGGACAGTCTTGAGGCGTCCCAATCTAAAATGTAAAAACTATTCTAATAGTTCTACATAATGCAACAACATCCACACACGTAGGACCCCCAACGTTATCAGTGATTTATTCTTCCAAAGCAAATAGACTTTTGCACACTGGTACTGACTAGTATTCCAATGTTTCTCTTCTCCCTCAGTTTTTCTCCATCACTCAGCTAATGAGACCCCAAAGCTGATGGAGAGGGGCGGGGGAGGGTCACACAAGGATGATATTCAGGCAACTGACATCCTCCTTATCAGCTCATGATGTCATTGGTCGTTAGGAGGTTGGCAGCTAGAAGGGTGTAATGGTGAACAATGAAAACCTGAGGCTTTGTGTAACTAAAAGGCTTCACCCACCCTCCGGCTTGTATACAATTTTGGGGCAATTGTTGGGCATTTTGCCAAGGCGCCCCTGAAGAAACCTCAAGGCACCCTGGTTGATAAAGGCTGCTGTATGTGATGGAAAAATAAAAAAATCTTTGTAATTGTAAAAAACTATCCCAGGTACATAAAGCCCCACCCCTAAAAAAAGGAGGCCCGCCCCCACATATAACGCATGTACAAACAAAATCACACATTGGGGCACCTACACCTGAAAACATTGATTGTGATACACATGTTACATATCACCATGCAGGCCAGAATGAGAGCAATAATTCTATCACCAGACCTCCAATGTAACACTAAACTGATGACCTATAGGGGGCTTTTAAAGCGTCACCTATAGAAAATATAGGGTACTGAGGTTTGTCACCATTTCACAGGCGCACACAAATTTAAGGTTTGACATGTTGGGTATCTATTTACTCGGTGCAACCTCGGCTCTTATATTTTACCATAAAATTGGGTAATTTTTTGTATTTTTGTGCCCCCTGAAATTAACTTTAGTCTGTTTTTGACTGAAATTTTGCATTTCCTAGACTTTTGCGATAATATCGCGTGACATAAAAAAAATTGGAAATACCACTATTTTGTTCTCTAGGGGGTCTGCTTTCAGAAAATATATCATGTTTTGGGTGTTTTATATAATCTTCAGGCCTAAAATGATTTTTAACTCCTTCCTGCCCGGCCTATAGCAGAATGACGGCCAGGCGGGGTTCCATTATCCTGACTGTAAGTCATATGACGTTCCAGAAGAATAAGCCGCTTGGGTGCAGATCAATTGGTGGTGCGATGTGTCGCTCTGACACTCTGCATCTCCAATCTCGGTAAAGAGCCTATGACGTAGGATCTTTACCATGTGATCAGCTGTGTCCAATCAAAGCTAATCACATTGTATCACTTTCCTTTATTAATGCTGACAAGGCACGAGGAGAGCCGATCAGCGACTCTCCTGACAGAGGGGGGGGGGTTCTGCATTGATATTCAGTGCATTGATTATAAGTGCTGGCCCATCAGTGATGATCACCAGTGCCCCACCAGAGATGCCAATCAGTACCCATCAGGTATGCCAATCAGTGCCCAGCAGGAATGCCAATTAGTGTCCAGCAGTGATGCCAATCAGTGCCCAGCAGGGATGCTTGTCAGTACCTCCTCATCAGTGCCACCCATCAGTACTGCATATTAGTGCCTCCTCATCAATGCCCATCAGTGAAGGAGAAAACTTATTTACTAAATTTTATAACAGAAACAAAGAAAAACTTTTTTTTCAAAATCTTCAGTCTTTTTTTATTTGTAGCACAAAAAAAAAACCCGAGAGGTGATCCAATACCACCAAAATAATTCTCTATTTGTGGGAATAAAGATAAAACTGTCATATAGGTACAGTGTTACATCACCGCACAATTGTCATCCAAAGTGTGAGAGCGCTGACAGCTGAAAATTGGCCTGGGCAGGAAGGGGGTGAAAGTGTCCGTTATTGAAGGGGTTAAACATGTGGGGCAAAACCATCTCTGGCAGTGAAAGGGTTAAAGGAAACGTTCCCCTTCGGGAAGATGTTAGATGTTCCTGTTCCTGCAGCGGCTCAGCGATCCGAGCCCTCTGTGTGACAGCAGAGCGGGGAGAAGTTCCCCGTACCGGCTGTCACTTTTTGAAAAGAGCGCGGCCGTGCCATTCATTCACAGAGTTCTGTCCTTTGCCGATGTCGGCTTGTAGTTTTCAATGAACTCCCACACCTCTGCTGAGCTCTCTGGTAGATGAGGAACAAGGAGATTGGGACACCAATTTAGTTCCTCGGACAAGTCGTTTTTTCACAAAATGTCCACAAACCCTGGAACTGTTTCTTACATGATGAAGATCAGCCATGGAGTATATCTGAGGTGTATATCAGGGGGTGCTTCTTCCCCACATGAGAGCTGTGATGTCCAGCATCATTCATATAGAAGACATTTCTGTACTCAATGCACAAATACACCTCGAGGGTTGTGTGGGATCCCTGATGTACAGGAAGACAGCACTTCAGTGAGGAGCAATTCCTTTACTCAGGACAGGAATACGGCTTCTTCTTCGTGTGAGATCTCTGATATGTGACAAGATGTGATTTTATTAAAAACATTTTCCACACTCAGGACAGGAATATGGCTTCTATCCCATGTGAGATCTCTGATGTCTGTAAAGATGCGACTTCCTTGAAAAACATTTTCCGCACTCAGAACAGGAATAAGGTTTCTCCCCTGTGTGAGATTTCTGATGTCTGTAAAGAAGGAACTTGCTTGAAAAACATTTCCTGCACTCAGAACAGGGGTAGGGCTTCTCTCCCGTGTGAGATCTCTGATGTTTGTCAAGATGTGATTTTATTACAAAACATTTTCCACACTCAGGACAGGAATACGACTTCTCCCCTGTGTGAAATCTCTGATGTCTGGAAAGATCAGACTTCTGTAAAAAACATTTCCCACACTCAGGACAGGAATACGGCTGCTCCCCTGTGTGAAATCTTTGATGTCTGTAAAGACTGGATTTCACTGAAAAACATTTCCCGCACCCAGGACAGGAATACGGCTTCTGCACCATGTGAGATGTCTGATGTTTGTAAAGACTGGACTGCTGTGAAAAACATTTCCCACACTCAGGACAGGAATACGGCTTCTCCCCTGTGTGAGATCTCTGATGTGTGTAAAGATGGGACTTCACTGAAAAACATTTCCCACACTCAGGACAGGAATACGGCTTCTCACCCAAGTGAAATCTCTGATTTGTGTAAAGATTGGACACCTGTGAAAAACATTTACCACACTCAGCACAGGAATACGGCTTCTCCCCCGTGTGAGATCTTTTATGCACAATAAGTTTGCATTTAAAACGGAAACACTTCCCGCACTCAGAACAGGAAAAGCTCTTATCTGTTGGAAGGACGGCACCGTCCCTCACAGTCTGAGGTTCCTCAGGATAAGAGGAATACGATGGTCCGGCACCGTCCCTCACAGTCTGAGGTTCCTCAGGATAAGAGGAATACGATGGTCCATCTACACTGTGTGGTGCCGGATGGACATTTGAGGTAGCCGGGTTTTCTCCTGGACTATACTGTGTGATGTCCTCATCTTCTACTTTACAGTCTGGAGACAAAGTGAGACGATCCTCTGAGGTTTTCCTCATCTCCCGTCCATCTACTAAAATAGAAATAAAAAGATTATTACTAGACATCAGCTGATTGGTTCCCCTAAACCAGGACTCTGCCCACATCAGGCAGCTTTGTCTCTGAGGATCTTACAATTCCCCCCTCAGGGTAACGAGTAAATGGCTCCTCTGTAGGGCTGCAACTAATGATTATTTTCATCATTGATTAGTAGGCAGATTATTGTTTCGATTAATGGACTAATTGGATAAAAACCTCAAAAAAAAAAGTTTGTTGTATAATGGAGTTAATATTCTTGAGTCTCTATATGCAGCGGTAAATATAAATCTCCAGCTATATAGTTGGATATTTCATCCACTCTGAGAATAACAGACAGATAGATGGATTATTAGAGGGTGAATCTGCTACATATCACAATCACACATCAACATTATTAAAATGTAAAAAAAGACCTAAAATGCAGTTTTGCAGATTCTCAGACAGGAGTGTAATATAATATGATGGGTGACAGACCCCCTTGTCATAGGTAGGTAGGTGGGCACAAGCTCCCTGCCCCCGCTCTCACTTATGCTGGCCGGACACAAACTCATTTTTCTTTCAAAACAACATTCATCCAATTTTCCAAATATTTCTGTGAATATTCTCATCCAAAAATCGATCATGCTATGACCAGCATACGAGATTTATAGTATCTCACAAAACTAAGTACACCCCTCACATTTGTATAAATATTTTATCCTATCTTTTCATGACAACACTGAAGAAATGACACTTTGCTACAATGTAAAGTAGTGAGTGTACAGCTTGTATAACAGTGTAAATTTGATGTCCCCTCAAAATAACTCAACACACAGCCATTAATGTCTAAACCGCTGGCAACAAAAGTGAGTACACCCCTAAGTGAAAATGCCCAAATTGAGCCCAAAGTGTCAATATTTTGTGTGGCCACCATTATTTTCAAGCACTGCCTTAACCCTTTTGGTCATGGAGTTCACCAGAGCTTCACAGGTTGCCACTGGAGTCCTCTACCTCTCCTCCATGACGACATCCTGGAGCTGGTGGATGTTAGAGACCTTGCGCTCCTCCACCTTCCGTTTGAGGATGCCTTAGAGATGCTCAATAGGGTTTAGGTCTGGAGACATGCTTGGCCAGTCCATTACTTTGATCCTCAGCTTCTTTAGCAAGGCAATGGTCGATTGGAGGTGTGTTTGGGGTTGTTATCGTCATGTTGGAATACTGCCCTGAGGCCCAGCCTCCGAAGGGAGGGGATAATGCTCTACTTCAGTAGGTCTCAGTACATGTTGGCATTCATGGTCCCCTCAATGAACTATAGCTCCCCAGTGCCGGCAGCACTCATGCAGCCCCAGACCATGACCCTCCAACCACCATGCTTGACTGTAGACAAGACACACTTGTCTTTGTATGCCTCACCTGGTTGCCACCGCACGCGTTTGACAATGTCGGAACCAAAAAAGTTTATCTTGGTCTCATCAGACCACAGGACATGGTTCCAGTAATCCATGTCCTTAGTCTGCTTGTCTTCAGCAAACTGTTTGCAGGTTTTCTTGTGCATCATCTTTAGAAGAGGCTTCCTTCTGGGACGACAGCCATGCAGACAAATTTGATGCAGCGTGCAGTGTATGGTCTGACCACTGACAGGCTGACACCCCACCCCTTCAATCTCTGCAGCAAGACAATCTCTGGATATGACACTGAGCATGTGCACTCAACTTCTTTGGTCAACCATGGCGAGGTCTGTTCTGAGTGGAACCTGCCATATTAAACTGCTGTGTGGTCTTGGCCACTGTGCTGCAGCTCAGTTTCAGGGTCTTGGCAATCTTCGTATAGCCTAGGCCATCTTTATGTAGAGCAAAAATTATTTTTTTCAGATTCTCAGAGAGTTCTTTGCCATGAGGTGCCATGTTGAACTTCCAGTGACCAGTATGAGAGAGTGAGAGCAAAAAAAACAAATTTAACACACCTGCTCCCCATTCCCCATTCACACCTGAGACCTTGTAACACTAAGGAGTCACATGACACCAGGGAGGGAAAATGACTAATTGGGTCCAATTTGGACATTTTCACTTTGCGATGTACGCACTTTTGTTGCCAGCAGTTTAGACAATAATGGCTGTTTGTTGAGTTATTTTGAGGGGACAGCAAATTTACACTGTTATACAAGCTGTACACTCACTACTTTACATTGTAGCAAAGTGTCATTTCTTCAGTGTTGTCACATGAAAAGATAGAATAAAATATTTACACAAGTGTGAGGGGTGTACTAACTTTTGCGACATACTGTAGTAGCAGCAGCATGATTTTTTTTAATCATCTGTTGTGATGGGGGTTAAAAAATAGTCCTTTATAGTACAAAAACAGCAGATAATCACTACTATAAGGGATTCATTCATAATAGTGAAAGTAATATATCTTATATCATATATATAATAATTACAATAATAATAAATATACCCAGAAGTAGGATATATGGGGATTTTACCTGGGAGTCAGACATGAAGCTATATGGAGGTTAGAGGAGGGAAAAAACTTTTTTTTATTAAAGTATAACTGAAAGCTGAGACTTTCTTCATGGATATAATAATTTTATATATAATGCACAATACTGGTAAACTTTTACTTTATGTAATTGTAATGTCTTCTATTACCTCCAGTCTATCAGCCTCCACCTTCTCTGGGTTCAGATGCCGATTAGTGTTGAGCGAACCCGGACTGTAACGTTCGGGTCCGTACCGAAGTTTCGGGTGTCCGTGGCACGGACCCGGACCCGGACATTTCAAAAATCGTTCGGGTTCGGTCCGGGGTTCTGCTATTTTACTCCACGTGTTGAGAAGCTGCAGGGCAGCCAATCAACAAGTGTTTCACTGGTTTGCCCTTAGAAGCCATCACAGCCATGCCTACTAATGGCATGGCTGTGATTGGCCGGTGCATCATGTGACCCAGCCTCTTTATAAGCTGGAGTCACAGTGCTGCAGTCACATGCTCCTTGGGTTAGTGTAGGGAAAGGTAGCTGACTGCGTGAGGGACAGATTTGAGACATTTTAAGACCTGATCCTGCATCCTGAGATAGATTACTTTACTACTGCTGTCTGTGCTGTTGCTCTGAGGACAGATAGCAGAAATTAGAGAT
>BLSH010179025.1:4100-20131 GCA_018402905.1 Glandirana rugosa
TCGCCTCGGCCCAGGGCTCGGGTACATCCAGGGGTAAGTGAGATCTTGGTGGAGAGGCACAAGGTGGAGCAGGAAAGTACAGTGGGAGAGAGCACTATCAGAGAGCTCTCCAGGAGAGGAACTGCAAGTGACAGGTGTCGGTGAGTGACACACCCTGGGAAGCAGGAGGAGGCATACTAGCGCAGATTGGGGTGAGAGACAGTCTCAGAAGTGTACAGAAGCCAGTTGGGACTGTGGTGTCACTGTGGCAGTGCAGAGGGCAGTTGCAGCCCAGAAGAGGATGGGCTGGGAGCAGTAGTCCATCAGACTAGCTAGCACAAATGTACTTTGCTAAACTTTAGGGGCCCATGGTCCCTGCCTGTAATGGGCAGTTCGGAGGTCATGCTAAAACTACAGCAGGCCTCACCATGTGCTAGCTAGGCCAAAACCAAGTTTGTGCTGGAGAGAGGAACAAGGAGTTAACTGTGCAGCAAGTGTTTGTGTTGGAGTGGAAGTGTATATACTCAGGGGCATAACGATAGGGGTTGCAGGGGTTGCAATTGCAACCGGGCCCCATGGTCCAGGGGGCCCATGTGCCTCCCTTGTACACCTGAATAGGAGGGATGGCGGGGGTGGCATTTAGAGGACCCAATCTCCTCCATTTTCCTCTATCCAGTTTACTTGTCTTCTGCTGTTCCTAGGGCCCCTGTGTGCTACCCTGGTCCCCCTGGGGCCTGCTGCAAACTTGTGAAAGGGCCACACTGCAGTACCATAATAAAGGGACCCACGATAGGCATAAAGGGCCCCAGGATCAGTGGGAAGAGGAAAGGGCCCTGGCCAGGGGTCAGGGGGCCCTTCATAATTTCTTGCACCGGGGCCCTGAAGGTTCTAGTTACGCCTCTGTATATACTGTGATATATATAGGGGTCCCATAAAAGATCTGTTGATTCGTGGGCATCCCATAATCATCCCTACCCTATCCAAGATTAATCTCCTAATAAAAACACAAAAACAAAGGACCAACCTGTTCTGTGACTCCGAATGTGAGAAAAGAGTGTGACTGAGGGCAATGTGATTAGGTGAACCACAGCATTCAGCAACCCCCCAAGGGGGCAATGGCTACATATACATATATATATATATATATAGTCAGAGCCCTCCAACCGAGATGGACGTAAAACCACATAAAGATAAGCCCAAACCCTGAAAAACAACCCCACACCATAATCCCCCCTCCACAAAAGGATTTGGACCAGTGCATAAAGCACCTTCTTTTCCACATCAGTGCTGACCTCACAAATGCTCTTCTGGAAGAACGGTCAAACATTCCCATAGACACTCCTAAACCTTGTGGACAGCCTTCCCAGAAGAGGTGAAGCTGTTATAGGTGCAAAGGGTGAGCCAACTCAATATTGAACCCTACGGACTAAGACTGCATCTGTCCCTAGGGCTGCCACCTTTTCTTCAAGCCAAACCCAAACACTTTAGCGGCGCACGACATGTTTTTTGTTTGGTGAACATAGGGTGTGGCCAAATTGTGAGTGTTATGCACAGAATGCAGGGGTCAGGAATATTTAATGTACAGGATGCAGGGGACAAGAGATCCAGCACTAATCTGTATGCTCACCCTCCAGCACTTATCCCCACCACTTCTAATACAAATCACCTTCCCCTACCAGCACAAGTTCTCCTTCTCCCCAATACCCCGGCAGGGGAGGTACCCGCTGTCAGCAGCCCTGGTGTCTGGGTCTCAGGCAGACAGAAACCTGGACACATCGTTCAAAATCAGCCACCTGTCGTGGGTCAAAACCAGATAGGGGGCAACCCTATCTGTCCCACGCCGGCTCTAAGACCGAGAACTGAGCGATCACATGACCACTGATTGCTCAGCTCTCAGTCTTAAGGTTGCAGAGAGCTGGTGACTGTCAGTCTTTCTGCTCTGCCCCTCCAGTGCTCACTGGAGAGTTTGGCTGTGTAGGGGGCAGTAGCAGCTGGCTCAGGCTCTCAGCAGCTCGCTGTGAGGCTGTGACAACTGCCAGTCCAGGCATCTGAGTGGATCCCAGCCATATGTTCAGGAACTTTTCTGGGCCGGCTTTATGATGTCAGCCGACAGTTGGCTTTAGCCCACCGTAGGCTGAAAACGGGTGCAGAACAAATAGCACTCCTGCGATCCATTGGTGAAGTACAGCCAAAATTCAGAGATTCCCTCTGATGAAGTGAAGTATTTGTGGCGTAACACGTAAGGGACAAGGCTGGTGACGCAGTATGTGATTTCAGGAAGTAAGGCAGAAAGCTGCATTGTTGAATACCGAAAGTAAAATACAGCATACCCCAGCATTAAAGGAGACAGTGAAAAGGATTTTTATTTGCTGATACTTACCGCAAGCTGTATCTTCCATCCATACTGCCTCCAGTGGTGGTTTAACTAAAGATAACTTCTCAGTTTTTATTGCTGTCTGTGTCCCCGTTAAGGAGAATCACCCTCTCTATTTGTCCTGTTTGGGGACCTGTGGGTCCCCAAAGAATTCCCTTGATTTGCAGAGATTTCCTCTCACTTCCTGTTTGGCTATCAGGCAGGAAGTGAAGGGAAATCTCTGCAATTGGACACAGATAGCGGAAATAAAAACTGGCCAGGGTTATAAACCTCCCTTGCTTTATCCAAACTGAAAAAAAAAAGTTTTGCCTATAGTTCTACTTTAAGTCAAAGATATCATGAGCATCCCCACCCCTTCGTTATTTGTGGCTGTGGGATGGGGAACACCCTGCTCACAGCTGGATTGATGGCTTGCTTCCAGATTTGGTCTAAATTCAGACCAAACACATGCACATCCTTACTCTGCACCAATGGGTGCATGTTATTTTAAGCTGACCATATAGCATGCAATCTGATTGTACAATTCCCTTTGGCTCTACCTTCAATTACGTAGTTCAAGGGCCTACCTGATTGGATACAATTTAAATGGATTGTTTAGTGTTGTACCCATATTACAACGTTTTGGTAAATCTAAAAGGTGATTGTACAATCAGATAATATAGTGTATGGCCAGCTTAAAGCTGAACTAAAAGGAGCTATACTCCCCTCCTCCCCTCCTACAGTTGCCATCCCTCACCGGTGGCGGCATCTTCAACTGTATGCTGGTTTACAACCATCTTAATTGGCTGGTGTGATGGAACCGTCCAGTACTCAGCTTGGGTGCTTCCGTCAAAATATAGCTTCCTCCAGTCTGAAACCAGGAATTGTAGCTGAGCACCCATGGACTAGATGACACTAGCTTAGGTGCAAACTGAAACTCACTTTGTTGAAAATCACACAGAATATATAGCACAAAAGATCAGGTAGACTGCTCAAATTATGGAATACAATGCTAACTGTAAACAGGAATATTATTAACATAACTAAGGAACTGCCAACATAAACATTGAGCTAACTAAACAACTAGTCATTTAAACAAGCCTAGGTACCCAGACCATTGGGCACCCAGCCCCCAACCGTGGATACACAAAGTACATTACACATTATCATAAGCATACACATAACATCCCACAATGGTTCAATAACAAAGGTAAAATGGTCAGAATATTAATCACATCTCCAAGGGATGAGCAGATAGACAGAAACAATAGGTGAGTCAATTAACAATGGGAATTCACACCTAGGAAGCATAGAAAAGGAGAGACATACTTAAGGCTACTTTCACACTGGGGCGGACGGGCGGTAGCGGTAAATCCCCGCTAGTATCAGGGGATTTACCGCTGTTATATCGGTGCTACGGTGCCGCTATGCAGGTGGGAGCGGGCGCTTTTAAACCCCAGGAAGAGGTTAACAAGGGGTTAAAAGCACCACCACACGGCACGGCCGAGGCAGTGTACAGACGATTCGTGAGCGCCGTCCATTGCTTTCAATGGAGGGGGCGCACCGCCCCAAAGATGCTGCTTGCAGGACTTTTCTTGCTGTCCTGCAAGCGTACCGCCCCAGTGTGACAGCACTCTGGCTTTCACACTGGGGAGAATGGGGGATGAGTTTTTCAGGCGCTGCACGGGCACTATTTTTAGCACCCCAGCGTCTGAAAAACGTTTCAGTGTGAAAGTAGCCTAACAACAAACACATACTTTAACACTTTAATAAACCGGACTATAGCAGGAGCCCCAGTATCAGGTTGGTTTGAGCTGATTATATTAACATTTGCTCTGAGTCTCACAGTCTCAAGCAGTCATTCCTGGTTTGGGCACAAAGGACCCAAATATGTATCCTGGGCCAAGATTCCCAGAGTCTGTATGTTTTTGGGGAGACAATCCCAAATCCCAAGCAAGACCACTCCAAGGGTCCCCCATGAACACACACCTCCCAAGAATACAGCCCTCCTCAAAAGCCAGAGCCCATAGTCAGTAGGCAAATGGCTACCTTGCAGTCACCTCCAAAAGCCCCATCCTGGTTGGGGCTGTCTAACTTGCAGAGCTGGACATCTTTCCCCCAGCTTCCCAGATGCCTGGACCGTTCGGCACCCAGCCCACAACTCTGGATACACAAAGTGCATTACACATTATAATAAGCATAAACACATAACATCCCACAATGGTTCAATAACAAAGGTAAAGTGGTCAGAATATTAATCACACCACCAAGAGATGAGCAGACAGACAAAAACAATAGGTGACTCAATTAAGAATGCGAATTCACACTTAGGAGGCAGACAAAGGGAGAGACATACTTAACAACAAGCACATACTGTAACACCTTAACCATTTGCCGACCGCCAGCCGCAGATGGTTCGATATCGCAAACCGCCATCATATGACGACAGCTGCGAGATTGTGCACTGTGAGCGCAGGCGCGCTCGCGCGCTCACTGGGTCCGGGGGGGGGGCAGGGATCGGGTGCGGCGGACTCGATCTCCGCCGGCTACCCGCGATGCCCCCCCCCCCCCTGGAGTGAAAGAACGGAAGTCCATGTATGTAAACATGGATCTCCGTTCTGTGAGATGGGAAAGGGCGGTGATCACAGCCTTCCTCTATATGGAAGCTGTGATTACTCCCCTTCCCCTGCTAGGGCAGCCCACACACAGTTAGAACACGCCCAGGGAACACAGTTAACCCTTAGAGCGCCCCCTTGGTTAACCCCTTCACTGCCAATGGCATTTACACAGTAATCAGTGCATTTTTATAGCACTGATCACTGTATAAATGCCAATGGTCCCAAAAAAGTGTCAAAATGGTCCGACATGTCCGCCGCAATATCGCAGTACCACTAAAAATTGCAGATCGCCGCCATTACTAGTAAAAAAAAGTAAGAAATATTGTTTTTTTTTTTTTTGCAAAATTGTCGCTCTTCTTTTGTTTATAGCGGCGATCAAAAATGATGCAGCAGTGATCAAATACCACCAAAAGAAAGCTCTATCTGTGGGAAAAAAAGGACGCAAATTTTGTTTGGGTACAACGTCGCACGACCGTGCAATTGTCAGTTAAAGTGATGCAGTGCCAAATCGCAAAAAGTGCTCTGGTTCTAAAGTGTGAAATCCTTCCGGGACTGAAGTGGTTAATAACCAGACTATAGCAGGAGACCCCAGTATCAGGTTGGTTTGAGCTGATTATATTAACATTTGCTCTGAGTCTCACAGTCTAAAGCAGTCATTGCTAGTTTGGGCACAATATGTATCTCAGGCCAAGATTCCCAGTGTCTGTAATAACCAGAGTTGGACACCTTTCCCCCAGCTTCCTCCTGGCACTCCCCAGTGAGCTGCTTCAGACCCAAATGTTCTCCAGGACTAGGCTTTGTGAATATCACCCCTCCCCCACCATCTGAACCCTCAGCTGGGACCTTGATGTCTTCTAGATCAGCGGTTCTCAACCCTGTCCTCAAGTACCCCCAACAGGCCATGTTTGCAGGTTTTCCTTTATCTTGCAGAGGTGCTTTAAATTAGAGTCAATGGCTTGGTATTTTGGACAGCTATTTTATCTAAGAAAAATTACCAAAACATTGCCTGTTTGGGGGTACTTGAGGGCAGGGTTGAGAACCACTGTTCTAGATGGCACATCCATAAATCCTACCCACAGGGGCAGAACCCCTGCATAGGGGTTTCCTCTAGCAGGACTGACCCCAGGAACACTGCACCCCCAGTCTCAGGCCGCAGGCTATGGGCTCTCATTACATTACATCTCTCTTCTGCAATAAAGAACCTTCCTGTTCGCAGAGAGCAAAAAGCAGAATTTTAGTTCCGCTTTAACTATGATATACGTAACTATGATATAATAGATCACAGCAACCTGCAGCAATGCTAACAATCTGTGAAGGAGATGCCCGCTATCTGAGAAGCTGTTCAATCGGTTTATTAGACAATCAATCGTCTATATTTAATGTGAAACCCCAAAGTCAATTCAATCAGTGCACTACAAATTAAAGCTGAACTTCAGACACAAAGACTTTCATTTAAATATAGTCATCAATGACCAAAAAGAATATCAATCCGATTTGTTTGCACCAAATATGACCTTGTAGAAGCAACAGTGACATCATCACTATATTGTACTATTGCCTATGCAGAGAGCAGAGCTGTGGGAGGGGCCAGGCAGGCTCCACCCAGTAGAGGTTGCCCACAGAAAACTACAGGAAGGGGCGGAGACATGACCAGTCACCCTGCACAAGGAGAGAGAGCAGAGCGGTGGGAGGGGCCCAGCAGGCTCCACCCAGTACAGGCCACCCACAGAAAACTATAGGAGGGGGCGGAGACAAGACCAGTCGCCCTGCACAAGAAGAAAGAGCAGAGCTGTGGGAGGGGCCCAGCAGGCTCCACCCAGTACAGGCCGCCCACAGAAAACTACAGGAAGGGGCGGAGACATGACCAGACACCCTGCACAAGGAGAGAGAGCAGAGCGGTGGGAGGGGCCCAGCAGGCTCCACCCAGTATAGGCCGCCCACAGAAAACTACAGCAGGGGGCGGAGGCAAGACCAGTCGCCCTGCACAAGAAGAGAGAGCAGAGCTGTGGGAGGGGCCCAGCAGGCTCCACCCAGTACAGGCCACCCACAGAAAACTACAGGAGGGGCGGAGACATGACCAGACACCCTGCACAAGGAGAGAGAGCAGAGCGGTGGGAGGGGCCCGGCAGGCTCCACCCACTACAGGCTGCCCACAGAAAACTGCAGGAGGGGGCGGGGACAAGACCAGTCACCCTGCACAAGGAGAGAGAGCAGAGCGGTGGGAGGGGCCCAACAGGCTCCACCCAGTACAGGCTGCCCACAGAAAACTACTGGAGGGGGGCGGAGACAAGACCAGTCACCCTGCACAAGGAGAGAGAGCAGAGCTGTGGGAGGGGCCCAACAGGCTCCACCTAGTAGAGGCTGCCCACAGAAAACTACAGGAGGGGGCGGAGACAAGACCAGTCACCCTGCACAAGGAGAGAGAGCAGCAGTGAGCGGTCTTTATTACAGGAAGTCTCACACCGGATTGCTGCACAGATCTGGGACAAAATACCCACTTGAAGTTTTCTGGCACTTTTTGTTCACATGTAACAATCAGTATTTTTTACTTGAAAATTACTTAGAACCCCCAAACATTGTATATTTTTTTAAAGCAGAGGCCCTAGAGAATAAATTGGTGAGCGTTGCAATTTTTTTTTATGTCACACGGTATTTGCCCAGCGGTTTTTCAAACAAAATTTTTTTTGGGGGGCAAAAAATACACTTTTTTTTTTTTTAACCACTTGCCGCAAAATCACGTACCTGTATGTCATTCTGCTTCAAGTGGTTGTACCGGGGTGATGCCTCCAAGAAAATACCTGACACGTGACTATTGCCGTCACATGGGATGTTTATAGTCCTTGTGACAGCAATAAAAGTGATAAAAAAAAAAGTTAAAGGGACGGTGTAAAAGTTCAAATAAATAAATAAGATTCTTTTTTTTTTTTTTAAAGTGCCCCATTGCACACATGTGAGGTATCGTCACGATCGTTAGAGTGAGAACAATAATTCTAGCACAGGACCTCCTCTGCAACATGGAACCGTTTTTTGTAACCGAGATTTTTAAGTAGTGTAGTTTGTCGCCATCCCAGAAGTGTGCGCAATTCTAAAGCGTGACGTGTTCAGTATCTATTTACTCAGCGTAACATCACCTTTCACATTATACAAAAAAAAAATTGGGGTAACTTTTTTTTTTTATTAATTCATGAAAGTGCATTTATTTTCCAAAAAAATTGCATTTCAAAGACCACTGCACAAATACGGCGTGACATAAAACATTGCAAAGACCGCCATTTTATTCTCTAGGGCAGGGATATGCAATTAGCGGACCTCCAGCTGTTGCAGGACTACAAGTCCCATGAGGCATAGCAAGACTGACAGCCACAAGCATGAGGCAGAGGCATCATGGGACTTGTAGTTTTGCAACAGCTGGAGGTCCGCTAATTGCATATCCCTGCTCTAAGGTTTCTGATAAAAAAATATATATATATAATGTTTATAAAATATATATATAGGTTTCTAAGTAATTTTCTAGCAAAAAAAATACCTGATTTTAACTTGTAAGCAACAAATGTCAGAAAAAGGCCTGGTGGTTAAATCTTAATGCACAAAACCATAACACATGACCCAACTTTTTGGTAAAATATGAAAGATGTTACGCTGAGTAAACATGTCACACTTTAAAATTGCGCAACGGTGACAAGCAACGTAAACTTTACTATCCATAGGCAACGCTTTAAAAGACTTTATAGGTTACCACTTTACTGTATATTTACAGAGGAGGTCTGGTGCTGGAATTACTGCCCATGATCCGACATTCACGCTGATACCTCACATGTGTGGGACGATCGCCGCTTGCGTGCATATGGGACCAACACGTGCGCTCGCATTTGCGGGAGCCGGAGTGCTTTAACCTCTTTGCGCCGCCGCCATAGCCGAATGACGCCTACAGCACGGCGCTAAAATGCCGGGAGGTATAGACGTCCTCCCATTTGGCTCGTGCTGGGCGCGCTGCGGGAGCGTGCCCGTGGATCGGGCGGACCCGATGTCTGCTGGAGACCCGCGATCTCCTTCCAGAGAGCAGGAACGGGGAACCGCCGATGTAAACACGGCGGTTCCCCGTTCTGTGAGGGGGGGCATGACAGATCTACTGATCCCTGTCACTGGGATCAGTTAGATCTGTCATGCCCCTGCCAACCCCGCCCCCCCCCCCCCACAGTTAGAACACACCCAGGGAACATAGTTAACCCCTTCACTGCCCCCTGCAGGTTAACCCCTTCACTGCCTATGACATTTATACAGTAATCAGTGGATATTTACATTTCTGATCGCTGTATAATTGTCATTGGTCCCAAAAAAAGTGTCAAAAACGTCCGACGTGTCCGCCGCAATATCGCAGTCCCGATAAAAATCTCCGCCATTACTAGTAAAAAAAATAAAAATA
Organism: Glandirana rugosa; assembly: GCA_018402905.1. Lineage (NCBI taxonomy): Eukaryota > Metazoa > Chordata > Amphibia > Anura > Ranidae > Glandirana > Glandirana rugosa. The sequence continues at coordinate 13,474 of BLSH010179025.1, forward strand.
AATAAAAACGCCATAAACCAATGTCCATAGTTTGTAAACGCTATAAATTTTGCGCAACCCAATCAATATACGCAGATTGCGATTTTTTTTACCAAAATTATGTAGAAGAATATATATCAGTCTAAACTGATGAATACATTTGTTTTTTTTATTTTTGGAAATTTATTATAGCAAAAAGTAAAAAATATTGTTCTTTTTTCAAAATTGTCGCTTCTTTTTTGTTTATAGCGCAAAAAATAAAAAACGCAGAGGCGATCAAATACCACCAAAATAAAGCTCTGTTTGTGGGGAAAAAAGGACGCCAATTTTGTTTGGGTACAACGTCGCACGACCGCGCAATTGTCATTCAAAGAGCGACAGCGCTGAAAACTGAAAATTGGTCCGGGCAGGAGGGGGGTTTAAGTGCCCAGTAAGGAAGTGGTTAAAGACTTTTTTTTTTCTAAAATTCATTAATTGTTTATTTTTATTTTTTACACTGTTGCTTTATATTTTTGAAATCCCTTTCATTATTATCACAGGGAATATTAATATCCCTTGTGATAGCAATAGACGGTGACAGGTCCTCTTTATGGAGAGATCTGGAGCCTATTAGACCCCAGATCCCTCCTCTGGCCTTAAATGTTTTTGGATCATACCAAGATTGGTGAGGCCAAAGGCTTTTCATTGTTAGAAATGACGCCGCTTACATCCAGGGAAACCGAAAGAGATGCATGCTCGTTACTTCCGGATTCCTATATCATAGATGAGAGCAGAGCCCTTCCGGTCTCCCTTTGCCTCTGTCATTTGCCCGGTGTGAGTGCCGGCTGGTCGATCGTCGGATGGCAGATCCCAGTAAAGTCACAGAAAGCAGCGGGGGGGGGTTCAGGGGCTGCGTGTAAAAAGCAATCCAGCGGCTAGTTAGCCACTAGGATTACTTTAACAAGATAGCCGACCGCCGGCTCTAGAAAGCAACGCCGAGATGATGCCTTCAGCTACAGACATCATCCAGGTATAACCACTTGACGTTATACCTGTGCAGAAAGAGAAAAATTGTTTTCTTTCGATTCGTTATTTCCATAAATCCATTTTCTTAATTCGTTTGATTCATTTACATTACAGGATTCGTTTCGTTTATTTAAATTTGAATTTGTTTAGAATTTTCCAAATTCACTTGAACTGAACTCAGTTTGACCAAAATCTGAATTCCATTTGAATTTCAATTTATTTTATTCGAGATTCAAATTTTGGAAGATGGTTATATTTTTTATTCCACGCTTTTTTATTTTCTTTTCTATTCTATTCTTTATGTTCTATTCTTCTATTTTCTATCCTATTCTTTTCTATTATATTCTGTTCTTTTCTAAATTATTCTAATTCAAATTTATCCTATTCAAAATTAGAATTTCGGAAGATGATTATATTCTTTCTATTATATTGTTTTATGTGATTATTCTTTACTATTCTATTATTTTATTTTTTATTCTATTTGGATTATAATTTATTCTATTCGAAAATTCCAATTTTGGAAGATGGTTACATTCTTTCTATTTTATTCTGGGTTTTTTTCTATTCTATTTATTTTATTTTCTATTCTTTTATTTCCTATTCTATTCTAATCTATTCTTTCCTATTTGAATTCAAATGTATTCTGTTTGAATTTTGGGAAACGGTTATATTCTATTTTATTCTCTTTTTCTATTCTGTTCTATAATTTTTTATCCTGTTATTTATTCCATTTGAATCTGAATTTATTCTATTCAAAATTTGAATTTCGGAAGATGGCTTTCTATTTTATTTTATTGTATTCTATTGTTTTTTTCTATTCTATTCTTTTCTATACTATTCTGTTCCAATTCGTTATTATTCTATTTTAAATTCGAATTTCAGAAGATGGTTATAGTCCTTCTATTAGTTTCTATTCCTTTATTTTTCATTCTATTTTATTCATTTTTTTAACTTCATATTCTATTTTTCTCTGTTTTACTATTCTAATTTATTTTCTATTCTATTCCTTTATATTATATCCTGTTTTTTTCTACTCTATTCTATTTGTTTGTATTATTTTCTATTTTTTTCTGAAATTTTAATTTGAAAACTTTTCAAATTTGATTTGAATTCGATCCAAATTCCAATTTCATCTGAAATCTCTTTTAGTTAATTTCGGATTAGTTTAAATTAAATTACTATTATAATTAGAGGGTTCTTTACGGTAAGAGCAGTAAGGATGTGGAATTCTCTTCCACAAGCAGTGGTTTCAGCTGGGAGCATCGATAATTTCAAAAAACTATTAGATGGGCACCTAAGGGACCACAACATTGAGGGGTATACAATGTAATACTGACATAAAAGCACACACATAGGTTGGACTTGATGGACTTGTGTCTTTTTTTCAACCTCACCCACTATGTAACTATAATTCCGAAATTCTGAATAACGAAAAATCTGTCCGAATTTAAATTTGGAACGAAGCGAACCGCGCGCATCTACTTGAAGTCCAGTGACTTACCGGTACGTCACCAGTCGTCCAGTGGATACACAAATCCCACCAAAATTGGCTTTCTTTGGAAGATGGCTATTTTATTTTATTGTATTCTATTGTTTATTCTATTCTATTCTTTTCTATACTATTCTATTCCAATTTGTTATTATTGTATTTGACTCACTAACTATGTAACTATAATTCCAAAATTCAGAATAACGCAAAATCTGTTTGAATTTTGATTTGGAATGAAGCGAACCGCACACGTCTACTTGAAGTCCACCGGTATGTCGCCCGTCGTCCAGCGGATACACAAATCCCACCAAAATTCAAGGAAGAACACAGATGACGATCAGATTTAGTCAATAATAGACGTGTGCAATTTGTTTCAAATTCGTTTAACTATTTTCGACAAATTCGCTAATTCGGAGATATCCGAATTAACGAAAACCCGTTTAATGAATTTTTCTGAATATTTGTAAATTCGAATAATTGTAAATTCGTAAATTCTAAAGTCCGAACATTCAAAAATGAGAGCAAAAATTCAAAAGAACGAAAATCCGAAAATAAATTTTTATTTTATTTCCTTTCAAATTTGGCTGTTAGTGAACGTAACGAATACAAATTTATCCAAAGTTAAGAATTATCCGAAATAATGAATGCCGCATCTACACAAATGGAACGAAAGGAATTAATGATAAATAATAATTTTCTTGTGGAAAAAAAAAATAATAATTATAAAAAGTTATTATTATTATTATTGTTATTTATTATTATTAATTTGTTACGTTCCATTTGTTTAGATGCGGCAATCATTATTTCGGATAATTCTTAACTTTGGATCAATTCGTATTTGCTACGTTCACTAGCAGCCAAATTTGAAAGTAAATACCAATACCTATAATTTAATAGTTCGTAATAGTTAAGTTATTATTCGTTCGTTTTTCGGGTTTTTGAATTTTCGGATTTTCGTTCTTCTGAATTTTTGCTCTTATTTTCGAATTTTCGGATTTTAGAATTTACGAATTTACAAATTTTCCAATACCTTTAATTTAATAGTTAGTTACTATTAATTAGTTAATATTTAAAATTTTCCGATTTCCGTTCTTTCGAATTTTAGGATTTTCTTTCTTATTTCCCGAATATGCGAATTTACGAATTTTCGAATGTACAAATGTACGAATTTATGAATGTACGAGTTTACGAATTGCGATCATAACGAATGACCCGAAAAATTGAAAAAAAGCTAAAAAAAGAAATGAACCGAACACGAAAATAATTACTTATCCAAGGAGTTCAACTTTCAGGCCTCATACACACGGACGTTTTTTGACGCCGGCGTTTTCTGGTGTTTTTTGCAGCTCTCCATGTTAGTCAATGGCCCCATAAAATCGTCAGCGTTTTTGAGCTGTAGATGGCGTCGGCGTTAGTGAGCTGAAAGTAGAACCCACGGCCAGCGCGTTCTGAGGCTGTAACGTTTTGGCGTTTTTTGACGCCGACGCCGCATAACGCCAACTAATACTGTACCGGCGTTAACCGGCGTATTTTGACGCCGACGTTTTTAGGTTGAAAAATAGCAGAGGGATGATTTTTTTTAAAAAACGCCTATTGACGCCGACGCTCACTAACGCCGATGCATAACGCCGAAAAACGCCAATTTTTTTTTCCTTGACGTCGGGCCCGAAGTTTTGTTTATTTTTTAACCACTTCAGCCCCGGAAGGATTTCACACTTTAGGACCAGAGCCCTTTTTGCGATTCGGCACTGCGTCGCTTTAACTGAGAATTGCGAGGTCGTGCAACGTTGCACCCAAACAAAATTCGCGTCCTTTTTTTCCCACAACTAGAGCTTTCTTTTGGTGGTATTTGATCCCCTCTGTGTCATTTCTGATCGCCGCTATAAACAAAAGAAGAGCGACAATTTTACAAAAACACACAAATTTATTACTTTTTGATAAAATACAAATAAAAAAAATATAAAAAAACATTTTTTTTTCATTGGTTTTGGCCGATTTATATTCTTCCTCATATTTTTGGTAAAAAAAATCTCAATCGGCGTTCATTGATTGGTTTGCGCAAAAGTGGCCGCGTTTACGGATGATGAGAATTCATTTCTGGGGTTTTTATTTATTTTTATTTTTTACTAGTAATGGCGGCGATCTGCGATTTTTAGTGGTACTGCGATATTGCGGCAGACATGTCGGACCATTTTGACACTTTTTTGGGACCATTGGCATTTATACAGCGATCAGTGCTATAAAAATGCACTGATTACTGTGTAAATGCCATTGGCAGTGAAGGGGTTAACCTGCAGGGGGCGCTCTAAGGGTTAACTATGTTCCCTGGGCGTGTTCTAACTGTGGGGGGACTGCCCTAGCAGGGGAAGGGGAGTGATCACAGCTTCCATGTAGAGGAAGGCTGTGATCACAGCCCTTCCCCCTCTCACAGAACGGAGGTCCGTGTTTACTTACACGGACCTCCGTTCTTTCAGTGCGGGGAGGGCATCGCGGGTAGCCGGCGGCGATTGAGTCCCTGGCCTCCCCCGAACACAGTGAGCGCGTGGACGAGCCTCCGGCGGCGCACACGCGCTCACAGTGCGCGATCTCGCAGCCGCCGTCGTATGACGGCGGTTTGCGATATTGAGTGGTTAAGAGACGTCCGTGTTTATGAGGCCTCAATCTTGAACAGGCGTTATGCCTACATTACAAAATCTACACCCCTTACCTGTAAGCTGAATTTGATATAATCCCCTGCGACCAGGCGTTTCATTCGGCGTTCTATTATATTATTAATTAAAGCTCTTTGTATAAATAGTTATATATAAAATAATATAAATGGTTCAGCTCAGGAAAAGCACGGAGGTGGAATTTTAGGCTTCCAAGCCTTTGAGATTTGTGGTCGGTATCTTGGCATTTTATGGCTGCTCGGTGCCGGGGCGAACAAGAAAACAATAATGTTGATGGAACAGAAACAATCAATAACGTAGTAAACACAAAGTTTATTATCTGGGTTTAAAGCTCCTAAAATACAGTCAACCAACTCCAGAGACCGAAGAGAAACTCCACTTTTATTTACCGTTTTCCTGCAAGTCAAAATCTAGACGTACGACCGCGGAGGCAACTATCGCATTCGGGGCAGGATGAAAATTTGGGGCCCCAAGAAATTTAATTGGCAGAGGGTCCCAGAGAGCTCCTCGCTTCTTTATTTACTTATTTGTTTCCCCATCTGGGTTCACTAAGCCAGCGGTCTTCACTGCATGTGCGCACCACAAACCAAAAACAATATTTAATTTATTTTTAATATTCAAAGTTAACTCCTCCCATCCATCCAGGTCTCCATGCTTTATTTTGTTGCGAAATCACTTTGGAAAACACCCCCCCCCTAGCATTTTCTAGCTGCGGCCATCTTGAGTAAGGGCAGATGATTCATGTAGCATTTACTTCCTGGAAACCATCTGCCCTTAGCTCAGACATGCAAACAGGAGGGTGTGCTTAGCTGAGAAAACCCCACCTACTCTCCTGCCCTACTGAAGACTACTGGGATGTATGTAGTGATGGCCAGGGGTGCAGGGGCGCCACCCCCTAATCCATGTGTCTGGCCCTTAATCTACATGCAGGGTGCTGGACGCGTGGATTTCAATGGGTTTTTTTTAACCACTTAAGGACCGGAAGGATTTCCAGCTTTAGAACCGGAGCCCTTTTTGCGATTTGGCGCTGCGTCGCTTTAACTGACAATTGCGCGGTCGTGCGGCGTTGTACCCAAACGAAATTGGCGTCCTTTTTTTCCCACAGAGCTTTCTTTTGGTGGTATTTGATCGCCTCTGCGTCATTTCTGATCGCCGCTATAAACAAAAGAAGAGCGACAATTTTGCAAAAAAACCCAAATTTCTTACTTTTTGCTAAAATACAAATCCAAAAAAAAATATAAAAAAACATTTTTTTTCACCGTTTTTGGCCGATTTATATTCTTCATCATATTTGCGATAAAAAAAATTGCAATCGGCGTTTATTGATTGGTTTGCGCAAAAGTGGTCGCGTTTACGGATGATGAGAATTCATTTTTGGGGTTTTTATTTTTTTTTTATTTTTTACTAAAAATGGCGGCGATCTGCGATTTTTAGCGGTACTGCGATATTGCGGCGGACATGTCGGACCATTTTGACACTTTTTTGGGACCATTGGCATTTATACAGCGATCAGTGC
>BLSH010179025.1:49708-65237 GCA_018402905.1 Glandirana rugosa
GTGATTATTATTAAACTCTTTCATTATTATCCATAAACAATGAAAATCTTTGTTTATAATTAATAAATAAATTTTTTTTATTATTACTAACTATCGATTTTTTTTTTTTTTTCTTATTAAAATCTTTTATTATTATTACATATAAAATAAATAATTATTATTTGTTTCTAAAAGTAAAAAATCATTATTATTACTTTCTCAAATAAATGATTATTAATGTATTAGGTTCTAAAATAAATTATTATTACTTTCTCAAGTAAATAATGATATTAATGCATTAATATATACATTATTATTATTTTCTAAAATTATTCTTTTTTTTTTTTTTTAGCTATCAATCATTATTATTTTTTTTAAATAAATAATTAATATTTGTTTCTAAAAGTAACAAATACCTATTATTACTTTCTCAAATTATTATTAGTGTATTAGGTTCTAAAAATAAATTATTATTACTTTCTAAAATAATGCTTTTTTATAGATATCGATCGTTATTTTTAAAATAAATAATTATTATTTGTTTCTAAAAGTAAAAAATCATTATTATTACTTTCTCAAATAAATGATTATTAATGTATTAGGTTCTAAAATAAATTATTATTACTTTCTCAAGTAAATAATGATATTAATGCATTAATATATACATTATTATTATTTTCTAAAATTATTCTTTTTTCTTTTTTTTTTTTTAGATATCAATCATTATTATTTTTTTAAATAAATAATTAATATTTGTTCCTAAAAGTAACAAATACCTATTATTACTTTCTCAAACAAATAACGATTATTAGTGTATTAGGTTCTAAAATAAATTATTATTACTTTCTAAAATAATGCGTTTTTTATAGATATCAATCATTATTATTTTTAAAATAAATAATTATTATTTGTTTCTAAAAGTAACAAATAACTATTATTACTTTCCCAAATAAATAATGATTATTAGTGTATTAGGTTCTAAAATAAATTATTATTACTTTCTAAAACGCATTTTTATGGATATCATTATTATTTTTAAAATATATAATTATTATTCGTGTCTAAAAGTAATGTATTAGCTTCTAAAATAAATTATATAATTTTTCTAAAATTATACATTTTTCTAGATATCACTTATTAATATTTTCAAAATAAATAATTAAAAAATAAATAGTTATTATTAGTTTCTAAAATGAATAAATAATTATTACTTTCTAAAATAAATAATTATTATTACTTTCTCAAGTAAATAATGATATTAATGCATTAGCTTCTAAAATCCATTGTTATTCTTTACTAAAATTATGCATTTTTTTCGATAATAATCAATCATTATTATTTTTTAAATTGATAATTAAAAAACATATTTTTATTATTCAGTTCTAAAATTAATAAATAATTATTACTTTTGCAAATAAATAATGATTATTAATGTATTAGGTTCTAAAATAAATTATTATTACTTTCTAAAATAATGCATTTTTTATAGATATCGATCATTATTATTTTTAAAATAAATAATTATTATTCATTTCTAAAAGTAATAAATCATTATTATTACTTTCTCAAATAAATAATGATTATTAATGTGCTAACTTCTACAATAAATTATTTTTTTTTCTAAAAAATAAATGGTAACCTTTTAAAATAATTATTTATCTTCTAAAAAAAAATAATGATAATTATTACCTAAAATAACTTTTTATCATCTAAAATAAATAATGAATAATTAATAGAGTAAATGCTACATGAATAAAGATATGCCACATATGCCAGAATTATTGTTGGTTGGTAGGGGATCAAATACTTATTTTACTCACTGAGCTGCAACTCAATTTGTATCATGTGTTTTTTTTTTCTGAATTGTTGGTTGATATTCTGTCTCTATCATATAAAATACACCTATGATAAAAATTATAGACCCCCCATTTCTTTGTAAATGGGCAAACTTATAAAATCTGCAGGGGATCAAACAATTATTTTAGCCAATGTACTTTCTAAAACAAATAATTATTATTACATTCTCAAATAAATAAGGAATGCACTATCTTCACTAAAATAAATAAATATTATTATTTTCAAATCTATTATTTATTCTAGATATAAATAATTATTATTTTTTTTAAAATAAATAATTATAAAATAAAAAATAATTTTTTTTTCTAAAATAAAACAATATTTTTTTCTAAAATAATTATCATTATTTTCTAAATAATTATCATTTAAAAAATTAATAAATATTATCTTCTGAAATAAATAATTATAATTACTTTCTCAAATAAATAATTAATGCATTATCTTCACTAAAATAAATAAATAATTATTAATATCAAATCTATTATTTATTCTAGATATAAATAGTTATTATTTTTTAAATAAATAATTAAAAAAAACATCATCTTCTAAAAAATATAATTATTTTTATTTTCTGAAATGATTTTCATTATTTTCTAAATATAAATAATTATAATTAAAAAAAAAATGAACTAGTATCTTCTAAAATAAATAAACATTATCTTCCAAAATAAATAATTATTATTCGTTTATAAAATAAGTAATTATTGTTTTAGCTTCTATAATAATTATATTTCTAAAATAAAAAAAATATTTTTATTTTCTAATATAATTATCAATATTTTCTAAATAATTATTTAAAAATGAATAAATATTATCTTCTGAAATAATTATAATTACTTTCTCAAATAAATAATTAATGCATTATCTTCACTAAAATAAATAATTAATAATAGCAAATCTATTATTTATTCTATATATAAATAGTTATTATTTTTTAAATAAATAATTAAAAAAAAACATCATCTTCTAAAAAAATATAATTATTTTTATTTTCTAAAATGTGATTATCATTATTTTCTAAATATAAATAATTATAATTTTAAAAAATAATAACTAGTATCTTCTAAAATAAATAAACATTATCTTCCAAAATAAATAATTATTATTCGTTTATAAAATAAGTAGCTTCTAAAATGAATAATTATCGATATTTTCTAAACTAAAAAATTATTACTGTATAAAATAAATAAATAATATCTTTCTGAAATAAATAATTATAATTACTTTCTCAAATAAATAATTAATGCATTATCTTCACTAAAATAAATAAATAATTATTAATATCAAATCTATTATTTATTCTAGATATAAATAGTTATTATTTTTTAAATAAATAATTTTAAAAAAACATCTTCTAAAAAATATAATTGTTTTTATTTTCTAAAATGATTTTCAATATTTTCTAAATATAAATAATTATAATTTTAAAAAATAATAACTAGTATCTTCTAAAATAAATAAATATTATCTTCCAAAATAAATAATTATTATTAGTTTATAAAATAAGTAATTATTGTTTTAGCTTCTAAAATAAATATTTTCCATAACATTAAATTACAGCACGGCATGTGTGCAATTGTGTATAACGTTATTTTTTTGTTTTAATTTCTTTTTTTAAATTAATATATCTATTTATTAATTATTATTATTTTATCTTTCAATTTTTTTTATATAGTTATTATTATTATTATTATTAATAATTATTTATTTATTTACTTATTTATTTTTGTTTGCATTTTTTTCCCCCACTAATGTGGCGTTACCCTTTAAAGGATATCTGTAGAGAAAAGGGTAAATTCTGTATTAAATTATATCTAAAGCCGAAGCCAAAGGACAGAACGGGGACATGGCGAGAACCCCGGTCAGATTTTTGCTGTTGTCAACGTTCCTGCTGGCAAGATTCACCCTTTTCTTTTTTTTCCCTTTAAAATCCTTTGTCATGAGAACAGAGAGCGACGTGAAATCCAGAATCTTAGAGCTGACACTAGAAAAGGAGGAGAGGGGAAACCTTTCAAAGGGGACATTTGTTCCGGTGACAACGGCCTCACTTTACAGGGACTTCCTGTTGTGTCTCTGGGACAGGAAGTGTAAAATCCCCCCTCCCCCACCAAGACAAAGCAAAAAGAAAAAAATTAATTACCAAAAGTATTGGGACGCCTGCCTTTACACGCACATGAACTTTAATGGCACCCCAGTCTTAGTTCCGTAGGGTTCAATATTGAGTTGGCCCACCCTTTGCTTTGTATTCAGCTTTAATTTGTTAGTCAAGTCTGTCTAAATCTGCTAGTCCATTTAACAACTCCACCCCCAGACTGACAATGCTGCTTCCCAAAGGTGCCTCCACTGGTCCTCCATCCAGAGTGAAGACATCATAAGGCAGGAAGCGTATTACTGCCCAATCACCAGGGGAAAATAAAGGAAAAAAAGACTAAAAAACTAAATGCTAGTCCATTTAACAACCCCCCCACCCCCAGATTGACAATGCTGCTTCCCAACTGACAATGTTGCTCCCAACTGACAATGTTGCTTCCCAACTGACAATGCTGCTTCCAAACTGACAATGCTGCTTCCCAACTGACAATGCTGCTTCCAAACTGACAATGCTTCTTCCCAACTGACAATGCTGCTTCCCAACTGACAATGTTGCTCCCAACTAACAATGTTGCTTCCCAACTGACAATGCTTCTTCCCAACTGACAATGCTGTTTTGCAACTGACAATGCTGCTTCCCAACTGACAATGTTGCTTCCCAACTGACAATGCTGCTCCCAACTGACAATGTTGCTTCCCAACTGACAATGCTTCTTCCCAACTGACAATGCTGCTTCCCAAATGACAATGTTGCCTCCCAACTGACAATGCTGCTTCCCAGCTGACAATGCTGCTTCCCAACTGACAATGCTTCTTCCCAACTGACAATGCTGCTTCCCAACTGACAATGTTGCTTCCCAACTGACAATGCTTCTTCCCAACTGACAATGCTGCTTCCCAACTGACAATGCTGCTTCCCAACTGACAATGTTGCTCCCAACTGACAATGTTGCTTCCCAACTGACAATGCTTCTTCCCAACTGACAATGCTGCTTCCCAACTGACAATGTTGCTCCCAACTGACAATGTTGCTTCCCAACTGACAATGTTGCTTCCCAACTGACAATGCTGCTTCCAAACTGACAATGCTGCTTCACAACTGGCAATGCTGCTTCCCAACTGACAATGTTGCTTCCCAACTGACAATGCTGCTTCCAAACTGACAATGCTGCTTCACAACTGACAATGCTTCTTCCCAACTGACAATGCTGCTTCCCAAAGGTGTCTCCACCAGTCCTCCATCCAGAGAGAAGACATCATAAGGCAGGAAGCGTATTACTGCCCAATCACCAGGGGAAAATAAAGGGGAAAAAAAGACTAAAAAAACGAAAAAAAAAAAAAAAAAATGCAGCCACCAAATTGAACGTGGTCGTAAACCTCAGAATGAAGTACGAGCAAACCATATCCCTCTATAGTGTGTACTTATTGGAAAGAATAATTACTATTATTATTATTATAAATTATAATATAATATACTATTAAATAATAAAATATAATATAATAAATATCTAAAATATAATAATAAAAATAATAATATAGTAGTAAATAAATAACATAACCAAAATAAATAATAATAATAATAAATAAAATATAATAAAACTATATTATTATGATATTATTAGATATTATTACATGCTGCATTATTATTATTATTATTATTATTATTAATAATAGTATTAGCATTATCAATTATAGTAATATAATATGATATAATATATATACTGATAATGCTGCTTCCCAAAGGTGCCTCCACTGGTCCTCCATCCAGAGTGAAGACATCACAAGGCAGGAAACATATTACTACCAAATCACCAGGGGAAAATAAAGGAAAAAAGACTACAAAACGGAAAAAAAAAAAAACGAATGCAGCCACCAAATTTGAAGTGGTTGTAAACCTCAGACATGAAATACGAACAAAGCATTTCCCTCTATAGTGTGTACTTATTAGAAATAATAATTACTATTATTATTATTGTCATAAATTATAATATAATATAATATACTACTGAATAATAAAATATAATATAATAAATATATCAAATATAATAATAAAATCATAACAAAAATAAATAATAATAATAAATAATAAAATATCATAAAATTATAATATTATGATATTAGATTTTATTACAAGCTGCATTATTATCATCATCCTCATTATTATTATTATTATTAATAATAGTATTAGCATTATCAATTATAGTAATGTTTTCCTGACACCAAGAGAAAAATGGTGACAGGGGAGGGACCTCCAGCTGATTGACAGCCTCAGCTCTGTACCTGTGTGCTGTGTGGGGGGTGTCTCTTCCCTCCAATCAGCTCTCAGAGTTCTCCTCACTGAGCTCTGCAAAATGTAACTTCAGCTCTCAGCCCCCTGCTTTGTGAAGGCTCAGACGAGCTGTATAAATTCTGAACTTTGAATGGCTGTAGAGAAGAGAATACTGCAGATAAATGGGCACAACTTATGCAGGAGGATTTATTTAATCTCTGTGTATCACCCGAAGCCAATCACTTCACTGGGTATACAGCGTGTAAAATAAGTACTGAACACGTCACCATTTTTCTAGGTAAATGGTAAAGGTTCTATTGATATGAAATTTTCCCCATGTGTCGGAAACAACCCATGCAATCCATACATAGAAAGACAGCGAAATAAATACATTCAGAAATGAAGTTCTGTGTAATAAAAAGGAATGAGGAAAGTATTGAAGACAACTGAAACGTATTTAATATTTGGTACAAAATCCTTTGTTGGGAATGACGGCTTCAAGACGCCTCCTGTATGGAGAAACGAGTCGCATGCGTTGCTCAGGTGAGATTTCGGCCAATTCTTCCACACTCTTCAAATCTTGAAGGTCCCGTGGGCCTCGTCTATGAACTTTGATCTTTAGTTCTTTCCATAGATTTTCTATTGCATTCAAGTCAGGTGATTGGCTGGGAAATTCTATCAGCTTTATTTTCTTTCTTTGAAACCAATGGAGAGTTTCCTTGGCTTTGAGTTTGGGGGTCGTTGTATTGCTGAGATGTCCGCCCTCCTTTCATCTTCATCATCCTGGTAGATGGCAGCAGATTTTTATCAAGAATGTCTTGGTCCATTTTTCCATTCTTCCTTCAACGATATGAAGTTTGCCAGTCCCGTATGCTGAAAAACAGCTCCGCCCACATCATGATGTTCTCACCCTCCAAACCTCACTGTTGGTCTAGGGGTGTTTTTGGGGTGCAGTGCTATGTGACCCCCAAACATGGTGTGTAATATGGAATCCAAAGAGTTCAGTTTTGGTCTCACCTGACCAGACTATATTCTCCCAGTATTTCACAGGCTCGTCTAAATGTTGTGCAGCAAACTTTAAACGAGCTTCACCATGCTCTTTCTTCAGTAATGGAGCCTTGCGTGCACACAGGCCATGGCGGGTGGGTGCATTACCTATTGTGTACCTGCCAATTCCAGGCCTTGCCTCTTGGACAATTCTTCTAATAATTCTTTTCACTCCTCTGTCAGAAATTTTGTGAGGAGCACCTGGTTGTGGCCGGTTTAGGGTGAAATGATGTTCTTTCCACTTCTGGATTATGTCCCCAACAGTGCTCACTGGGACATTCAGAAGTTTAGAAATCCTTCTGTAACCAATTGTACCTGCTAATTCCAGGTCTTTCTGAAGCTCTTCAGAAGTGGTCCTTGGCTCTTGAACAATTCTTCTGATAATTATTTTCACTCCTCTGTCAGAAATCTTGGGAGGAGCAGCTGGTCATGGCCGTTTTATGGTGAAATTATGTTCTTTCCACTCCCGGATTATGGCCCCAACAGTGCTCACTGGGACATTCAGAAGTTTAGAAATCCTACAGCAAACAATTGTACCTGCTAATTCCAGGCCTTTCTGAAGCTCTCCACAAGTGGTCCTTGGCTCTTGGACAATTCTTCTGATAATTCTTTTCACTCCTCTGTAAGAAATCTTGCGAGGAGCACCTGGTCGTGGTCGGTTTATCGTGAAATTATGTTGTTTCCACTTCCAGATTATGGCCACAACAGTGCTCACTGGGACATTCAGAAGTTTAGAAATCCTTCTGTTAAACAATTGTACCTGCTAATTCCAGGTCTTTCTGAAGCTCTTCAGAAGTGGTCCTTGGCTCTTGGACAACTCTTCTGATAATTCTATTCGCTCCTCTGTCAGAAATCTTGGGAGGAGCAGCTGGTCGTGGCCGTTTTATGGTGAAATTATGTTCTTTTCACTCCCGGATTATGGCTCCAACAGTACTTACTGGAACATTCAGAAGCTTAGAAGTTCTACAGTAAACAATTGTACCTGCTAATTCCAGGCCTTTCTGAAGCTCTCCACAAGTGGTCTTTGGCTCTTGGACAATTCTGATAATTTTCACTCCTCTGTCAGAAATCTTGCGAGGAGCACATGGTCGTGGCCAGATTATGGACCCAACAGTGCTCACTGGAACATTCACAAGTTTAGAAATCCTTCTGTAACCAAAGCCATCAGTATGTTTTGCAACAATAAGGTTGCAAAGGTCTGGAGGAAGCTCTTTGCTTTTACCCATTATGAGATGTTTCTTGTGTGACACCTTGGTAATGACAACTCTTCTGATAATTCTTTTCGCTCCTCTGTCAGAAATATTGCGAGGAGCACCTGGTCGTGGCCAGATTATGGACCCAACAGTGCTCACTGGAACATTCACAAGTTTAGAAATCCTTCTGCAAACAATGCCATCTGTATGTTTTGCAACAATAAGGTTGCAAAGGTCTGGAAGAAGCTCTTTGCTTTTACCCATGTTGAGATGTTTCTTGTGTGACACCTTTTTTAGGCCATCAGTTGAGACTGAACCAGCTGATATTAATTTGCACCAACAAGGGTCGGGATTACTTTCTAATTACTGATAGATTTCAGCTGATGTCTTGGTTTTCCTTGCCTTTTTGCACCTCCCTTTCTTCATGTGTTCATACTATTCCATTTTATTACACCTAACTTCATTTCTGAACTTATTTGTTTTGGTGTCTTTGTATGTATGGATTGCATGGGGTTTTATCGACATGTGGTGAACATTTCATGTCTATAGCACCTTCAGAAATATATTTACCGAGAAAAATGGTGACTAGCGTTGAGCGAACACCTGGATGTTTGGGTTCGGCCGAACTTTCCGGAAACGTTCGGGTTTGGTACCGAACGTTATCCAAACTTTACCCCGGACCCCGAACCCCATTGAAGTCAATGGGGACCCAAACTTTTCGGCACAAAAATGACTGTAAAAAAGTCCTGGAAAGTGCTAGAGGGCTGCAAAAGGAAGAAAAATTGGAGATGTTATTAGATCTGTAATCTGTCCCTCAAAGCAGTAGTAATCTCTACCTAGTCCAGTATCAGATCGTTCTGTAGACAGATCATTCTGTAATGCAGGATGAGATGTTATAGATCTACAATCTGTCCCTCAAAGCAGTAGTAGTAATCTCTACCTAGTTATCACTGCAATCTGTCCCTCACAATCTGTCCCTCACAGCGCCGGCAGCATCCTCTCCCTACACTAACCTGAGAGCATGTGACATGCAGCACTGTGACTCCAGCCTCATATAGAGGCTGGGTCACATGATGCACTGGCCAATCACAGCCATGCCATTAGTAGGCATGGCTGTGATGGCTTCTAGGGAAAACCAGTGAAACGCTTGTTGATTGGCTGCCCTGCAGCTATTCAACATGCGTGATAAAATACCAGAACCCAGAACCCGAACCCGAACGTCTTTCTCAAACGTTCGGGTTCAGATTCGGGACACGGACACCCGAAAGTTCGTTACGAACCCGAACTTTACCGTTCGGGTTCGCTCAACTCTAATGGTGACGCGTTCAAAACGTATTTTACCTGCTGTACGTAAAGGGTTTACCACCACATTTAAGGATCGATAAGCTGTAATATAATAACGTTTTGTTTTTGGGTTTAAAGCCCGGATTCGATTGGTTGCTATAGGACAATGCAAACGGTTCATATTTTAGGACCGATGGACTTCCAGTCAGAATCTCAAAAAAAAATTCCATTGCAAGAAACTAGTTAGCAGTTTTGTGATTTTGTCCCAAAGTACGCAGTGCTGTGACCTTCAATGACTCGCTATGAAAGTGACTGTCTTGTAAAGTGATGAATTACCATTGGAGAGATAGTGAGGATTCACAGAGAAATGCTGAGATTTTTTAGAAGGTCCAAGCTGCTACCTTTTTTTTTTTTTTCTGAAAAGTCTTGATGGGGAAAACTCAGCATCTTTCTGCCAATCTCGGGGACATCTCCTGACCCCCGCTGCTATGAAGACACAAGGGAGCAAGAGGCTGACATGTATCTGAATAATGACAGATTAGAATCCCATACATCTGATAGGAAGTGTTATTTATACCACCTGCCTCTTGAATAAATTCTGCTAGTTCTGTGGGAGCCACCAGAGAGATTGTTAGCCTAAAAAGGAAGATGAAACACGGCGTCTGCGTTCTGAAGACTGGGCTTTTAACATTTAAAAGGCTTCCCGGCAAAGGGATGGAAAGGAATTCAAATCCGTGTCACAGAGGCTCAACCATTTTTAGAACTCAAAAGACATGTTAGACAGAGAGGATGGCAGGTGACAGTCAACGTGATGGTGACAGAATGTCCACTTCGCAACCAGAACCGCTAATAAGGCAGCAATTATCAAGAAGGGCTGGTGACAGCAAAAACCTACTGTCTGCTGATAGCAATGGAAGTGAACACTGCTGAGTGCTGAAGAACTAGATCTGCCTATGCCTACCTATCAGCAACAATTCCTTCCAAAATATTCATTCATTAGACCTCTAATAACAAACCGAAGGAGGACGTTCCTGTAGAAAAGCCTTTCTTAACCTTTTTACCCCAGTGGAACCCTTGAAATAATGACCATGTCTCAAGAAACCCTGCTAAAACCAATATATTGAAGGTCAATGGAAAGAATGCTCATCATACAGTGGTGGTCAGTTGGAAGAGTGCCCCCTTACATTAGGGGTCAACTGGAAGAAACAGGAGGTCTATCTTTAACAGCTCAAGGAAACCCTATACCTATGTATGCCTATCAGTAGTAATGTCTTCCAAATATTTCACTTATTAGACCTCGAATAGCTTCAAACAAACCGAAGGAGGACGTTCCTGTAGGAAAGCCCTTCTTAGCCTTTTTACCCCAGTGGAACCATTGAAATAATGACCATGTCTCAAGGAACCCTGCTAAAACCAATATATTGAAGGTCAATGGAAAGAGTGTCCATCATACACTGGTGGTCAGTTGGAAGAAACAGGAGGTCTATCTTTGACAGCTCAAGGAACCCCTATACCAATGTATGCCTATCAGTAGTAATGTCTTCCAAATATTTCAGTCATTAGACCTCAAATAAAGTAAAAAAAAAACTGAAGGAGGACGTTCCTGTAGAAAAGCCTTTCTTAACCTTTTTACCCCAGTGGAACCCTTGAAATAATGACCATGTCTCAAGGAACCCTGCTAAAGCCAATATATTGAAGGTCAATGGAAAGAATGTCCATCATACACTGGTGGTCAGTTGGAAGAGTGCCCCCTTATATTAGGGGTCAGCTGGAAGAAACAGGAGGTCTATCTTTGACAGCTCAAGGAACCCCTATACCTATGCATACCTATCAGTCGTAATGTCCAGGGCCGTCTTAATACCACCATGGGCCCCTGGGCAAAGTAAAGCACTAGGGCCCCTACCAGCCTGCCCCATTTTATTGACCTGCTCTCAAGAATTTGACTATAAATCGTTGATGGAATTAAACATATATTCATTACTACTTTCAATAAAATTCATTTTAAAACATGCCATAAATCAAAGACTAATCAACGCAAAGGGGGGGGGGGAGCAGAAGGGCACAGTACAGGGGGGTTTAGGAGGGCACAGGTTCCGGGATGCTGCCTGGGATATCCTGGGACAGCTTAGTAAAAAGCATGACTGTCCTGGCCAATCTGGGACAGTTGGCAAGTATGATGTAATGAGAGATTATCATGGGGCCCCCGTGTACCTGGGGCCCCTGGGCAGTACGCAGGGTTGCCCATGCATTAAGACAGTCCCGGTAATGTCTTCCAAATATTTCACTTATTAGACCTCGAATAAAGTTCAAACAAACCGAAGGAACGTTCCTGTAGGAAAGCCCTTCTTAACCTTTTTACCCCAGTGGAACCCTTGAAATAATGACCATGTCTCAAGAAACCCAGCTAAAACCAATATATTGAGGGTCAATGGAAAGAGTGTCCATCACACACTGGTGGTCATCTGGAAGAGTGCCCCCTTACATTAGGGGTCAGCTGGAAGAAACAGGAGGTCTATCTTTGACAGCTCAAGGAACCCCTATACTTATGTATGCCTATCAGTCGTAACAAAAAAGGAATGCACCGCAATGAAAACACATAGTGCCACATCCCAAAACATGAAATGAAAAATGGAGAACTCTAGGGGTGGGACTGTATGGGCACAAATAATTGAAACATGAATAGATATAGTTAAAAATGTACAAAAAAGTTTATTCAAGACAATATAAAATCACTAGAGAATAGATAATGCATATATGGAAACAAGGAGAAATGAGAATGGGTTATTGATAATTACAGCCAATTACATCAACATCTGATGAAAGTAACAGCTATTTACATCAACATCTAATGCATTTCGGAAACATCCTTCTTCAGGGGTGTTTTAGTGACGAGAGAAGCTGTATATCGCTTAGAAACAGATCTGGAATATCATAATAAAGATAGCATATATCATACAAATGATTTAACAAGTAAGTACTGATGAATAGGAAAGGAGTGCAGTCGTAATGTCTTCCAAATATTTCAGTCATTAGACCTCAAATAAAGTTCAAACAAACCGAAGGAGGACGTTCCTGTAGAAAAGCCCTTCTTAACCTTTACCCCAGTGGAACCCTTGAAATAATGACCATGTCCCAAAGAACCCTGCTAAAACCAATATATTGAAGGTCAATGGAAAGAATGCTCATCATACAGTGGTGGTCAGTTGGAAGAGTGCCCCCTTACATTAGGGGTCAGTTGGAAGAAACAGGAGGTCTATCTTTAACAGCTCAAGGAACCCCTATACATATGTATACCTATCAGTAGTAATGTCTTCCAAATATTTCAGTCATTAGACCTCAAATGTGGTTAAAAAATTAGATATGTATACCGCGCTTAATAAATCATTATATCACAAAGCTGCGACAAACCATGCGATAATAACACAGTGTATCAAAATAATCCAATTGTGTTGCGCTAAAAATAAAGTGCATATCTTTAAACCATGTACAGTATATAAAGTGCAGGAAAAATTATATCATTTGTAAACCAGTATTAATCAAACAAATGAATAATAATAATATAATACATAAGTGCAATCACCGATTGATAGGTGTTCAGCTATATAAAGTGCATCATGCATATATAAGTGCAATGGAAAAACAAAGTTCATCAGCAGCCAGTATTTAATAATGAATATTCAAGGCAGTCTTTTGGGATGTAAAATTGGAATTTCCCACAGCCAAGGAGAAGAAAGGAAACCAGGAGACTCTAAGATTGGAAAAGGAAACACCAGGACTTTGTGTTGGCTCCTTATATCCTCCACCACCAAACACCCTGTGACACCTCCAGTGAAAAAGGAGCAAGATAGGGTACTCTTACCAGGTTTACTGCACCCACTATCTCTAGTTAGGGTCACAAGCGCCGGGCAGATACAACCCTCTGCAGGGTATATGGTAACACCGTGGTAGTAGACTTCTCCTAGAATACAGGACCTCCGTTTCCCAAATCACTCAATCCTTCCACCTCTCCACTCTTGAGCTCATTGGTGGCATGAAAAAATAGAAGGGGTCCACATAGTGTAATTCCGCACTAGGAGAAGTCTACTACCACGGTGTTACCATATACCCAGCAGAGGGTTGTATCTGCCGGCGCTTGTGACCCTAACTAGAGATAGTGGGTCCAGTAAACCTGGTAAGAGTACCCTATGTTGCTCCTTTTTCACTGGAGGTGTCACAGAGTGTTTGGTGGTGGAGGATATAAGGAGCCAGCACGAAGTACTGGTGTTTCCTTTTCCGATCTTATGCTCCATGCACACTGGACGCTATAGGGCTCTTTCAGCGTCGGGCAGGAGACGCTGCTAACAAAACGTTTTATTTGCAGTGTTTTGTAAGCAGCGTTTAGCTGCGTTTTTCGGCGTCTGCGTTTTTTGGCCTTTTCTTTTCTTCACTGGCTTCCATTGAGGACTGCAAAAAACGCGTTTACCGGCGTTTTTTGGCATCAGTGTTTTTTGGCCGTTTTTTTCTTCATTGGCTTCCATTGACTGCAAAAAACGCCAGAAGCCGATATACCGGCGTTTACCGGCATTTACCGGCGTCTGGCGTTTTTTGTGGTCAGGAGAACGACTTTTGAAGATGGACGCGGCCTGCACAGGGGACATCGCTGGACATCGCTGGCTTCGTTTGCAGGTAAGTGGCACATAATGGTCTACTATGCGATGCATAGTAGCCCATTATGCTTCTACTTTACAGGTAGTAAAGGAAGGAAGTAAATCCAGAAGTAAACCCAATCTGGGTTTACCTCCTCTTTAAATAACCTTTGGCTTAACAAAAAGCGTTATTTTGAAATGGTACTCTAATAACACACACAGTCTTTGATTTCAGCAATATGTCTACAGTTAGAATTCGACTGGAGTTCGATGTAAAATTTGATTCAAATTTCAGTCTAAATTTCCAAAATTCAGACAAAATTTGTTTCCTTATTCGTAACATTTGTTTATATTGTAACTCGGGTATTTGGATACATCCGAATCTCCGAATAATGAATAATTTGTCCTAATATTAATTCGGAATGAAACCAACCACACATGTCTAAATGGGAGATCTATCTGTGACAGCTCAAGGAACCCCCTATACCTATGAATACCTATCAGTAGTAATGCCTTCCAAATATTCAAACTGAAGAAAGACTTTCCTGTAGACAGAGGCGGCTCTTTAATTAGGCAAATTAGGCGGTCGCCTTAGGCCTCGCACTCACAAGGGCCTCACGGCCGCCTAATTTGTCTTATTAAAGATCCGCCTCTGATAATCATCACAGATCCCCTGCCTTCAGCTTAGCACAGCCTCTGTGTTTATTGATATCAGGGAAGCGCTGCGAGTGGGCAGGGAACAGTGCGATCGGAGCGAAGCTCACTGAGCGCTCCGATCACAGCCAGAAAGAGACACTCAGCTGAGCTCATCAGAGCGAGCAGTGAGTGCTGACCCCTCCCCCTGCAGCCCGCACAGCCAGTCAGTGGACAGCTGCAGCTGCTTCCTCCTCCCCCCTCCTCTCCTCCAGTGTCTGCCCCGCCCACACTCCCCGAAATGCAGACTTTTGTAAGAGAAGGAGATGTGGGTGGGAAGATTCAAGAGAACAGCCCAGCCCATATGAAGAAAGATGGAGTCTCATCCATCCTATCCCTCCTGCCTTTCAGTGAGTACTCTGATGTGGGGGTGCCTCTCTCTCTCCCCCCCTCTCTCTCCCCTTCTCTTATCCTCTCCCCCCTCTCCCCCCCTCTCCTCTCTCCCCCCCTCTCCTCCTCCCCCCTCTCTCTTCTCTCCTCTCTCTCACCTT
>BLSH010179025.1:69549-96565 GCA_018402905.1 Glandirana rugosa
CTCCGGTGGGATGTATATAACACCAAAATCGTCCCAAGGAATTCTGGACCTGTAATAAAGTTCCCACCTAATACAGTTAATTTTTATCACTTTAAATATTTTTCCCATTATGGGCGTGAGTGGGGCCTCATATCTAAGTTTTGCCTAAGGCCTCACAAAGCCTAGAGCCGCCTCTGAATGGGAGCTCTATATTTGACGGCTCAAGGAATCCCTATACCTATGCATACCTATTAATAGTAATGCCTTCCAAAATATCCATTTATTAGACCTCCAGTAAACTTCAAACTAACTGGATAATGTTTCTGTAGACCAGCCTTTCTCAATCACTTACCCCAGTTGAACCCTTGAAATAATGTCCAGGTCTTAAGGAACCCTGCTAAAACCACAATATATGTAGGGTGGCCTCTGATTTGATGGGGGGGACCTCTGATGTGACGGCAGGTCCTCTGATGTGATGGGAGGACCTCTTATGTGAAGGGTAACACTGATATGATGGGGGCCTCTGACATTATGGGAGGACCTCTGAAATGATGGGGAAATCCCTGAAGAGAGAACCTTTAATGTGAAGATGGGTGTCTGATATGAATTTACAGTAATTTGATCAAGGCTGTTGTGCGCATGATCCCAGGCTCAGGTTTCCCATTGATAAGTAACATTTACATTTTCTACACTTTAGACTGGGATGCCTTGAGATGTTGCATACTTCTAAAGAGTGGGAAAAGTGGAAAAACCTCCTAGACTATAAACAAAATGTATCCATTTCTCGAGCTATCTTCAGGGTCAGTATGATTATGTCTAGAGTTGAGCAAACCCGAACTGTAAAGTTCGGGTTCGTACCGAACTTTGCGGGGTTCGGGTTCTGGGTTCTGGTATTTTTTTCCCACTTGTTGAATAGCTGCAGGGCAGCCAATCAACAAGCGTTTCACTGGTTTGCCCTTAGAAGCCATCACAGCCATGCCTACTAATGGCATGGCTGTGATTGGCCAGTGCATCATGTGACCCAGCCTCTGTATGAGCTGGAGTCACAGTGCTGCATGTCACATGCTCTCAGGCTAGTATAGGGAGAGGATGCTGCTGTTGCTGTAAGGGACAGATTATTGTTATTTCCCTATCCCCATTTCTTTGTAGGGCACTTGTCCTACTCTTACAGCCACTTTTCTTCCTTTTGCAGCCCCCTGGCACTTTCCAGGACTTTTTTACAGCCATTTTTGTGCCCAAAAGGTCCCCATCGATTTCAATGGGGTTCAGAGTCCGGGGTCAAGTTCGGACTGAACCCGAACTCGAACTATTCCACGAAAACCCGAACCCGAACATCCAGGTGTCCGCTCAACTCTAATTATGACGTACAAGAAGTTGGCTCTCATATTGGACATTTACCAGGTTTTGGATCCCTGGACTTCCACTTGCCTTCCTTACCACCTTACACAAATTGCATTGACAGTATGGGCTGTATTTCAGGACAACATTCCATTTTAATGTCAGATAAAAATACTTTCTTATCGCATTGATTCATGAACAATCCCTCTGGATTAAGCCCAACCTTAGCTTTCATATACTGATAGATATTCATGTAGATAAGAAATGTGGATCTGTTATCGCATGCACTTTCTATATCTATGCAATGCTTCTAAAGCAGTGGTTCTCAATCTTATTGAGACCAGGACCCAGTAAATATACCCAAAACTTTCAATGCACCAACGGTTAAAAAAAAGTTCATACTAACACAATAAAAGCATGGGAATGCAAAATATGTATAGAGATTTTAGAAGGCTCTGGATGTGGCTGTGTGTCACTGTGGAGGAATGGGGGTTCTGCGGCAGACTTTGTGGTTCTGTAGGGGATTCTGGAGGGTGATGGGGGCAACTGTGGGGGATGGGGTCTCTGTGAGGACTCTGGGTCTCTGTAGAAGCCTTGAGGGATTTCCAGTGCACTGCAGGGATTGGAGGGCACTACGGGACACTGTTAGAGGTTGCGGGCCCTATGGGGGGCTGGAGGCTCTTTAGTAAGCTGATGTGGCAATTGCAGGAGGTTGATGAGGAACTGTGGGAGGTTGGTGGGGCACTGTGGAGGCTGAGGGTATTCAGGGAACCTGGGGCACTGTGGGAGGTTGAGGGCCATGGTGGACCACTATGGGAGGTTGGGTGGAACTTTGGGAGCTGGGAGGCAATGGGGGAGGTTAGGGGAGTTGCAGGTGACTAAAGGCCCGAGAGGAGGAAGGCCATGGCCCGGTGGTTGAGAACTACTTGTCTACAGACATTGGGAAAAATTTTGCAAACAAGCATGAATGAGTGATGAAAATGAGAAATAATTAGGATCAAAAAGGGGTAAAAATATGAAAATTAAGGGAAAAAATTAAATTAAGGGTTTCCATTTGTTTAATAGTAATTACAACCAAAAACAAGTATATTTCAATGAAAGACAATACAATGCAAAAATGATATTCAGTCCACAAACTAACTGTAGGCCCATTGCTCCACCCCCTCTGCAATATAAATATTTTTTCTGGTTTTGTTTTTATTTTTTGAGAGACATTTCCAGTTTTTTTTTTTTCCTACCCCTTCTCCTACCTAGGCGAGAATGATGTTTCCAGCTCCTTTAGCTACCAGGGATGTCCCCATCAGATATCCCAGGAGGCCACAGGCAGGGCTGTCTTAATGCTTTGGCAACCTTGGGCATTGCCCAGGGGCTCCAGGTGCATGAGGGCCCCTTGATAATCTTGCATTACATCATACTTGCCAAATTTGATGGGACATTCACACTTTTTACTAAGCTGTCCCAGGATGGCCATGTCCTGTGCAGCATCCTGGTACTGTGCCCTCCTGATCCAAGTGTTGTGCCCTTCTGCCTCCTCCCCAGTACTGTGCCCTTTGTGTTGATTAGTATTTCACTTATGGCTTGTTTAATTGTTTAAAATCGATTTTATTGAACTTACTAGTAAATATATGTTTAATTTGATCAACTAGTTATACTTTTTGTTGAAAGTAGATGCGTAAATTAAATTGGGGCAGGCTAGTAGGGGCCCCACTGCATTACTTTGCCCAGGGGCCCATGATGCTATTAAGACGGCCCTGGAACCCATTCACAGTGCAGCTACTGTATGCACGGAGCTGGATTGCATCATCGGGGGGCTAGGCTGCCTGAACCCAGCAGCTGGCTGAGAAGGACCAAGATGGCGGAAGGACGCAGGTTGTGAGTATGCATTTTAAAGAGAACCCAGCAGATACGAAGGGATGGGGGGGGAGGGTGAGCAGGACTGAATGTGTACAACTATACTCACCTTGGCAGTCCTCTCCTTTTTCGATCAGTGATCTCCTGGAGGGAGGGCAATGGAACAGGCAGCTTGAAAAATAAGCATTCTTTTACAAAAATGGAGGACTGCATATTATTGTACTGAGCAAGGTGCAATGCATAGGGCTTTTTTTGGCAAATGCCATTAAAATATATACTAACTCTTTAAATTGGTAACATACTTGAGAAGGGTTTGTCTGCATCGGGATTGAACTTTTAATAGACATACAGTATGTGTAAATATGTTGCATAATTATTTGCAGTTCCCGATAACAGAGGAGCGTCCAGAGCTTTGACTCAGTACAGCGCTCTGCAAAGGTGTTGTTGATTTAAATAGAAAGTGGCAGATCTGCCTTTTCCACTACTGATGATTCAGACAATGGCAGGATGAATAAAAAAAGTAAAGGTGACCTCTACTGTCAGTCTCCTCTACAAGTCAACTTTCCTAACTGGAACTTTCCTCACTGATATTACCAGCCATGCTTGGATTGGTTGGACTAAACTCAATGCAACTTATTTCCACAGAGGAAAACGACCTTTGAGCTTGGGAAGTAGAAATAATGTAGTAACTGGAACTTTCTTGGCACAGTACCAGGCTGACACAGCAGCCAATTGAAGTCCTTCTTCCTCCTATGTCGTTCAAGCAAGAAAAAGAAGCAACAAGCTGCAGGTGGAGGGAACGCTCTGCTGGGTGGCTGTCAGGACCCAGATCTGAAACTGCAACATCTGCGGTGTCTGGCAATATTTTCTCTTGCTAATTCACATGAGATGCTAGTAAGCTCCATGCCTGATTCCTTAGACAGCCTTGCCTTGTGTCTTGTTTCTCTTGAACCTTGAACCCTTTGTTCCTCCCATGAACTTCCTATTTAAGCCGTGCCCTTGCACTTCCTGTTTGCCAGATTATTGTGCTCTCTTCAGCCAGTATCTCACTCCTGTCACTTCTGCTGCCGTCCGTATCCTTGCTACCATTCATAACCAAGCTTTGGCTTGTTTCTCTCCTATGCTTCCGATTGTTACCAACCTGCAACCACTTGTCCCCAACCTTTGGCTTCTTCCTTGACTACGCTTCCGCTTGATCCCTAGCTGTTATATCTGCTACTGGACCTGGGCTTGTTCACCTCATGGTAGGGTGATCCTGAGGACTGCGACCTGGTACTAGCATGCAGCAAAACTCATCTCCACCATCAGGAGCTCTGGTGAATGCCAGTTAGTGCTTAGACCCCGCACCTCCTGTAAGCCCACGTCATCCACCAAGGTGACCTGCATGTATACCTATCCTGCTGTTTGGTGAGAGTCCCTCTAGTGCTATAGCTACTGGTCACCGAGCCTGACCCCTGACTGTGACAATGGCTTTAAGGGGCCGCCAACCCAATGACACATTTAAGTGTTGAATTACTAAAACCGGAGAGTGAAAAATCTGATGCAGCTCTGCATAGAAGCCAATCACCTTCCAAGTTTTATAGTCAAAGCTTAACTGAACAAGATGAAGTTAGAAGCTGATTGGCTACCATGCACAGCTGCACCAGATTTTGCACTCTCCAGTTTTAGTAAATCAACCCCATTTAGTTGACCAGTTCCAATAATGGTTCCTGGGGACCAAGGTTTTTTATGCCTAACACAGCAGCCATCTAAAGTCTTTCTTCATCCTGTCTCCTTTCTCCTCCAGACAGGGAAAAAAGCAACAAGCTACCAGTGGAGGGAACGCTCTGCGGGGCTGCTTAAAGAAGCCGCTGGCTCAATTCATTGGTTTTAATAAAGGTCACAGGCAACCAAGCTCTTTTTTGCCTGTCCACAGAAAAGCATTTACTAAGGAATTCCAATTCAGTTCGAAGTTTTCTGGGGGATATATCTGTAGCTCAGGCCCGGTCAGCTCAGAGAGTCCAATCTTGATTGAATGTGGTTTGATCACATATAGCCAGACACTAAGACCAGGAACCAACTGTTTCCTTTAGGGTTGCGTCCATCTCAGATTTCTGACCTTCTCATGCCATCACAATGTTGGGGAACACTCTGTTGGGCTGGACTGGAGTTAATGCTCTGTTGGGCTGCTTAAAGGGGCCGCTGGCCCAATGACCTGTTTAATTCACTGATTTCAATAAAGGTCACTGGCAACCAAGCTTTTTTTTTGCCTGTCCAAACAAAAGCATTTACTAAGGGATTCCAATGCAGGTCGAAGTGTTCTGGGGGATATATCTGTAGCTTACCCCTGGTCAGCTCCAAGAGTCCATCTCAGATTTATGACCTTCTCATGCCATCACAATGTTGGGGAACACTCTGTTGGGATGGGCAGGAGTTAACGCTCTGTCGGGCTGCTTAAATGGGCCGCTGGCCTATTGACATGTTTAATGCACTGGTTTCAATAAAGGCTACTGACAAACAAGGTTTTTTTTTCTGTCCACGAGAAAAGCACTTTAACAAAAGGATTCCAATGCAGTTTGAAGGGTTCTGGGGGGATATAGCTGCAGCTCCAATAGTCTTCTCTTGATTGAAAGTGTTTTGAACACATATAGCCAGACACTATGACCAGGAATCAATTGTTCCCCTTAAGTTTGAAGCTACAACGTGTCTCTGAGTCCATTTCAGATCTTTGACCTTCTCAGACTATCACATTGTTGGGGAAAGCTCTGTTGGGTTTGGCTGGAGGCAATGCTCTGTTGGGTTGCCTAAAGAGGACGCTGGCCCAATGACACATTTATTTTACTGGTTCCATTAAAGGTCACTAGCAACCAAATTCCTTTTTTGTCAGTCCACAGAAATGCATTTACTAAGGGATTCCAATGCAGTTCTAAGTGTTCTGGGGGATATATCTGTAGTTAGCCCCGGGTCAGCTCCAAGGGTCTTCTCTTGATTGAAAGTGTTTGGAACGCGTATAGCAAGACACTATGG
This sequence comes from Glandirana rugosa, assembly GCA_018402905.1. Lineage (NCBI taxonomy): Eukaryota > Metazoa > Chordata > Amphibia > Anura > Ranidae > Glandirana > Glandirana rugosa. The sequence continues at coordinate 75,724 of BLSH010179025.1, forward strand.
GCAGGAATATATATTTTTTGTTTCAGTTTGAAGTTACAATGTCTCGCCTCTGAATCCATCTCAGATCTCTGACCTTCGCACGCTATCTTGTTGTTCTTTAAAATATATATTAGTTTCTTTTTTAAATCATTGAACATTGTTACCATATAACTTTGACCCTAGGTGTGTTCAGATTAATGCACCCAAGTCACGTTTCCTTGTTTTGACTGAACTATTTCTGCTATTCCTGGTGCCTGCGTCTCCTGAATTCGATAATACAATGGCAGGAAGGGACCTGAATCTTAAACAAGCTGTAGAGATAATTTCTAGGCTTTTTGGTAATGTCATCTAAAATGCTAATTTCTTATGGTGCCTAATAAATTTTAGTCAGATTTCTATTAAAGCCATAAAATACTAATAAAAGGAAGCAAGCGCTCTTTTGGGACAGGAACATCAGCTTTTTACGATCAGTTTGATGACAGCACTTAGCGAAGCTATTTATATATATAATAAGAAATCAGAAAAAAGAGAGGGGATGGGACAAAGACTGACAGATCAAATGCATTAAAAAACACAATGCATGTAAATGGGAAGGAAAAAAAAACAGTATAAAAATGCAAATAACATGTGGGGTCCCCCGCGCTATTATGGGGTGAAAGTAAGGGAATAGGTGAAGTTGCTGTATTGGTGGGTGGTGGCACTCCAAGGAATGTTTGTATATAAGTGAATAAATAAATGTGTATAATGTGTTGAGTGCAACAATATCTAATATATTTCACAGCAAATATATGTATGATGGATGCAAAGCAGATGATATTGCGCAATCCATGAACTAAAGTGCAAAAAAAATTATATAAGTCCCGTATCACATACAGTCTTCAAATGTCAGATCAAAAGTGACTCAGTGCAACAAAAAAACTCATATATAGATATAATAATGCATTCATAACGTATAGTAAAAACAAAGTGAATAAATCAACATAGTTCATCAAATAAAGAATAAAGAATAATCTTCCAATATTTTAACCATAAAGTGTCTCTGTGCCCAAATATAAATAAGTATATAAATCTGTTTCATTGTGAATCTCATTCCATAAAACATATATATGTATTCCTTATATCTATGTGACAGATTTCTTATGCAGTAGTCCCATTTTATTTAAACAAAAGTGACTAGGTGCTCCAAAAGTGATTCAACAGATCAATAAGGTGCTCAAAACGTGCAGATAGGGTATACAGAGCCCCAGATAGGGTATACAGAGTCCCAGATAGGGTATACAGAGTCCCATATAGAGTATACAGAGCCCCAGATAGGGTATACAGAGTCCCAGATAGGGTATACAGGGTCCCAGATAGGGTATACAGTCACCAGATAGGGGTATACAGGGTCCCAGATAGGGTATACAGTCACCAGATAGGGGTATACAGGGTCCCAGATAGGGTATACAGTCACCAGATAGGGTATACAGGTTCCCAGATAGGGTATACAGTCACCAGATAGGGGTATACAGGGTCTCAGATAGGGTATACAGTCACCAGATAGGGGTATACAGGGTCCCAGATAGGGTATACAGCCACCAGATAGGTGTGTATAGTGTCCCAGATAGGGTATACAGTCACCCTGTATACCCAGATAGGGTATACAGGGTCCCAGATAGGGTATACAGGGTACCAGATAGGGTATACAGTCACCAGATGGGGCTATACAGGGTCCCAGATAGGGTATACAGTCACCAGATAAGGGTTTACAGGGTCCCAGATAGGGTATACCGTCTCCAGATAGGGGTATACAGGGTCCCAGATAGGGGTATGCAAGGTCCCAGATAGGGGTATACAGTCACCAGATGGGGTATACAGGGTCCCAGATAGGGTATACAGTCACCAGATAGGGGTATACAGGGTCTCAGATAGGGTATACAGTCCCCAGATAAGGGTATACAGGGTCCCAGATAGGGTATACAGTCACCAGATAGGGGTATACAGGGTCCCAGATAGGGTATACAGGTACCAGATAGGGGTATACAAGGTCCCAGATAGCCCATGCACCCCTTATACACCAGCTGCCGCTGGTTAGCGTTTCAGCAGAATAGGCCCAATGAAACAATTACTGCTCCACCCTAAGAGCAATTTCCCTTGGACTGCTTAGACAGCCCAGGTTTGACTGCCATTTTTAAAATGATAGCAACAAAGGGGATTGGTGAACCTAAAGTCAATGTTTGAACTCCAGTCTTCTTCAGGGTGCCAAGGTATAAAGATCACCAAAGCAACAATCACTGACCCACCCTAAGAGCAATTTTCCCCGTATTGATTGGACTGCTTAGACATCCTGCACTCCCTAGTGAGGTAATTAATTTGAAATTTTGACTGCCATTTTAAAAATGATAGCAAGGGGACTGGTGGACCTAAAGTCAATTTTTGAATTCAGGTCTTCTTCGGGGTGCCAAGGTATAAAGATCACCAATGCAACAATCAGTGCCCCACCCTGGACTGCTTATACAGCCTGCACTCCCTAGTGGAAGAGGCATTTTGAAGGTTTGACTGCCATTTTTAAAATTATAGCAACAAAGAGGATTGGTGGACCTATCTATAATTTTTGAATTCAGGCCTTCTTCAGGATGCCAATGTATAAAGATCACCAATGCAAAAATCACTGCCTCCCCCCAAGAGCAATTTCCCCCGTACTGATGGGACTGCTTAGACAGCCCGCACTCCCTAGTAAAGGGAGGTATATGAAGGTTTGACTGCCATTTTTTAAAATGGTAGCAACAAAAGGGACTGGTGGACCAAAAAGTAAATTTTTGGATTCAGGTCTTCTTTAGGATGCCAAGTTATAAAATCAGCAAAATAAGGAGTTTGCTTTTCACTGAACATTTCTCAATTATCTAGCGCTTTTCTCTTAATTGTTGTAAGCTCCTAAGTTTTATATAACACATTTATTTGACTGAAATGTACTGAATTACTTGGGTAATACTATTTGTGCTTGCATTATATAATTCATCTGGCAGAGAGTTTGCATCCTTTAAGTTATAGGTTATATAACAAAGTGTCCAACTGAATGTACGAGAACCATCTCTTCTATAATGGGCACAAATGACCTGGAATGAACATAAGCTGAAGTGCGTCCTTTCCAGAAAATAAGACTGAGTGTCTGGACGAGTTCTTAGCATTTACCCAACTTTCATTTTCAAAAACATTCCTTGTGCCATCGGTCACATTTCCCGGTCCTCACAGGACTCAAGCAGGTGGATTTACTAAGAACATTCTTAAAAGAGCCCCACATCATTTCACTTGAGTGCGTTGGTGAAAAGAGAGGGTTAATCGGAAGGGAGTGAGGAACTTGAGGTCTACGTGGTCCCACAAAGTACAATCCCTAAAACCCATCTCCCAGGAATGGAAAAGAACCTCCCTTGCAGAGGGGGTACCCAGGGCCGTCTTAATAGCATTATGGGCACCTGGGCAAAGTAATACTCTGGGGCCCTTACCAGCCTGCCCCAATTTACACGCCTACTCTCAAGAATTACAGTATAAATCGTTGATAGAAATAAACATATATTTATTAGTACTTTTAATAAAATTGATTTTAAACAGTAATAAAACAAGCCATAAATCAAAGACTAATCAACGCAAAGGGCACAGTACAGGGGGGCAGCAGAAGGGCTCAATACTGGTATCAGGAGGGCACTGTACAGGATCTGGAACGCTGCCCTGGGCGCTGCCATCCTGGAACAGCTTAGTAAAAAGCATGACTGTCCCAGCAAATCCGAGGTGGTTGGCAAGTATGATGTTTTGCAAGATTATCAAGGGGCCCCCATGGACCTGGGGCCCCTGGGCACTGCCCAGTGGTGCCCATGCATTAAGGTGGCCCTGGGGGTACCGCAAAAAGCAGTTTTACTTTCCCCATCCTACGCTCCCCTGGCAGCCACTGCTTTCCTCTACTTCCCTATGATGTGGCCATGCACTGTCCCTAAGTCTCCTCATGTCCAATATAAGGCTTTGGGCTCTGCATTGTACTTGATGAGGTCAGAGAACCAGCGACGGCTGAAGAAGAAGAGGCTGAGGAGACTCGTCTAGCAGCATGGAGTTGGTCTGCAAAAGCTGGACACAGGATTGAAGGTTCTGTCCCATCCAAGACACTTTGGAACCCTCAAGCTCCAGGCCCCGATCTGGGACTACCAAACCTGGAGAAAATTTACAACACAGTTTTGTTTTCTCACAATAAACATGCCGGAGCTTCACAAACTAAAACATAGAGAATTCCATGTCCTCTTTACATCCCTTTCCTAACCCCACACCGTGGCCGACCTCGCATCACAAATGGGATTTATTGGCGGCCAGAAAAAAAAGACTTGTGTTCATTTATATTGGATTACCTCCAATCCATCATGTGTAGGTCTGGAAACATGGAACAGGTCCAAGTCCTTTTTTTAGGACCTCAACTGACTCGGAGGTGCGTCCATTTACATCAACCTGCCCATAGACTTACATGGAGATTCATTGGGTTTACTTCTACTTTAAGGACGCGGCGGCCCGCTTCCCAGCCCACTGCCTAAAGCGGAGTTCCACCGTTTTCTATGTTTATTAAAAGTCAGTAGCTACAAAAAGCGTAGCTGCTGACTTTTAATAAACAGACACTCACCTGTCTCCCGGTCCTGCAAAGGGGCCGCACGGAGCCTCGGATCTCTACCCCTCCTCTCCGCGGCGCCGTCATTCTTAGTGTGGGCACCCAGCTGTAACAGCTAGTGGCTTCACGGCCGGGCACGCACTGCGCATGCGCGAGCGGAGCGGCGCCATGTGATTGGTCCCGAAGTCTTCTAGGACCTGTCCTGTGTCCCAGAAGAGGGAGGGGGAAGGAGACCTTCCACTTCCGATCGCCTAAGAAAGTGCCCATGAAAATTGGGTATCCGCACCCCCCCCCCCCCCCCCCCCCCAGAAGCTCCGTTTCAGTAGCAGTAGTCTTAGACCCCTTTCACACTGGGGCCGCCCGAGCGTTAGTGGTAAAACACTGCTAATTTGCGGCGCTTTACCGCTGTTTATAGCGGCAATTTGGCACCGCTATTCGGGCGGCAGCAGTGGGCATTTAACTCCCCCACAAGGGGTTAAAAGTGTCGGTTAGCGGTGCTTCCGAAGTGGTGTTCAGCGCTTTGGGAGCGCTGCCCCATTGTTTTCAATGGGCAGGGGCGGTGGAGGAGTGGTGAATACATCGCTCCAACGCCGCCCTGAAGATGCAGCTTGCAGGACTTTTTTTACCATCCTGCAAGCGCACTGCCCCAGTGTGATAGCACTCTGGCTTTCACACTGGGGTGGATGGGGGGAGTAGTTTTTCAGGCGCTTTTCAGTTGCTGTTTTTAGCGCAAAAGCGCCTGAAAAACGTTCTGGTGTGAAAGGGGTCTTAAAGCGGAAGTTCCCCTTTTAGGTGGAACTCCGCTTTACCAACCAACTATTCTTCACACAGAATTCAGATCAGTTGATCATTTTTCGACAGAAACCAAATTCTTATTGTTCTGCAGAAATGTGAAATTCCTTAGAAAACGAATAAACTAATTTTATTTCATTCAGAGATCCGGATACATCCAAAAACAAAAAAAATTGTCCGAATTTGTATTCAGACCGAAATGGATTGCACATGTCTATGAACTACAAGTCTCACCAATCCACACCAAGTGAGGTTGCTAAACCAAGTTCAGCCCCAAGGTTGATAAACCAAGTTCAGAAAACTATGGCTGCCCCCCATAGATACAATGGAGAAATGAGCGTAGACAGGCACAGGTTCCCATAGACACACTCTAAACCTTAAAGCGGAGTTCCACCCAGAATTTTTTTTTTTAGCATCCACTCTTTTAATACTAAATAGATGTAACCTTTTGCTTCTTTACTTTCAAACCACCCAGTAATTCCATGTATTTTTTACTCACAATTTTGTTTCTCTCACTGCTGAACTTCTCCATTTTAGGTGAAGGCATCTGAAGCCCATCCGTAGTCTCCTGGCATTTCTTCCTGAAAGAAGTGCATGGTGGGTAACCATCATGCACTCCTCGATCTCAGTCCGCCTGTCTGGAAATAACAGGATTTTACAGTACAGGGAAGCCCACTGACTCCTGGGAAATGATGAGTCACATCTCCCAGGAGGCCAGGAGAAGCAGGAAGTGAGGAGAAGAGCCTAGGACCTGAAAGAGGCAGATTACAGAGACCACCTAGCAACAAGCGACTTAGGGTGAGTATACATTTTTTTTCCTTCATAGGTAAGTCTATATAGGCAAAGGACTTGAATGATGTAAAAAAAAAAAAAAATTCCTGGGTGGAACTCCGCTTTAAGGAAAGTCTACTCAGAAGAGCCGAGGCTGCTATAGCCGTGACGAGGGAGGCCCAACTCCATGGGTAGGGTTTTGGAATGGGATGTCCAAGAAGTAAAGGGATGATGGTCAGATACCCCACAAACATTTGGTCATGAAAAGTCTTATTCGGAGAACTTATAAAAGAATGTTTTTGCAGTTGCAGAAATAATGTGACGATGACCCCTAGGAAGCCGACGGCGATTTCAAACCTCTTTCCAGAGCATTTAACGCAAAGAGCTTTGATAACAGAGAGGAAAGTTTTAATGAGAAAGTGCTGTACTCCATGTAGTCTACAGAAAGCACAAGTCCTGAACTGTTACAAACTTTTAAAGAAGGAAAGTTTCAGGATGTCATTCTGTCAGTAATAAAGGAAGCTGCATGACGTTGGGTGGCTTACGTAAAAAAAAAATATAAAGTGCTTCGTATTGTACAGAAATTTTGGCCAATAAATGGCGATGACCTATTTATGTCAGGGAAGAGAAGGCGGTAAAAGCTGAAGGAACAACACGCGGTATCTCATAAAGCCAAGGGTAAGAATGATCAGCAACGTCTCGTCTTACAAACCACCAATCATTCTTACAATGCACCAAACCTTTCATTAACCCCTTCAGCCCTGGAAGGATTTCCCACTGTAGGACCAGAGCACTTTTTGCAATTTAGCGCTGCGTCACTTTAACTGACAATTGCGCGGTCGTGCGACGTTGTACCCAAACGAAATTGGCGTCCTTTTTTTCCCACAAATAGAGCTTTCTTTTGGTGGTATTTGATCCCCTCTGCGTCATTTCTGATCACCGCTATAAACAAAAAAATGCGACAATTTTGAAAAAAAAACAAAAAAAAACAAACAATATTTCTTACTTTTGCTAAAATACAAATCCAAAAAAAAATAAAGAAACATTTTTTTCTACGGTTTCGGCCAATTTATATTCTTCCTCGTTTTTCTGGTAAAAAAACCCCACAATCAGCGTTTATTGATTGGTTTGCACAAAAGTTGCCGCGTTGTCGAATGATGAGAATTAATTTATGGGGTTTTTATTTTTTTAAATATTTTACTAGTAATGGCGGCGATCTGCTATTTTTAGCAGAACTGCGATATTGCGGCGGACATGTCGGACCATTTTGACACTTTTTTGGGACCATTGGCATTTATACAGCGATCAGTGCTATAAAAATGCATTGATTACTGTGTAAATGCCATTGGCAGTGAAGGGGTTAACCTGGAGGGGGTGCTCTAAGGGTTAACTGTGTTCCCTCAGTGTGTTCTAACTGTATGGGGGCTGGGCTGGCTGGGGGAGGGGAGTGATCACAGCTTCCATACACAGGAAGCCTGTGATCACATCCCTTCCCCCTCTGCCGGAACGGAGATCCGTGCTTACTTACACGGACATCCGTTCTCTCACTGTGGGGGAGCGATCGCGGGTGGCCGGCCGAGATTGAGTCCGCCCTACCCGCTCCCTGCCCCCCCCCTCCGGAACACAGTGAGCGCGCGAGCGTGCCCCCTGCGGCCCGCACGTGCTCACAAGTGGCTCGTTATTGCGGTCGGCGTCAGGTGACGGCATTTCGTGATAACGAACCACTTTGCCGCCGTCAAGCCATGGCGGGTGGTCGGCAAGTGATTAAAGTGCAACTAAAACATTTTTTTTAAATTTTGCACAGACTAGCCACTTCCGGACCGCCTGCCATCATTATATGGCGGTACTTTGCCACCGAATACAGTTGCTATGGTAGCAGATAGCGACCATAACCCCAGTATTTTTAAAAACGGTGAGCGGTCCTCTTTCAAATAAAAGTGGTCTCTGCGGTGGATTCGCCGCACAATCACTTTTATCAGGGGCAAGAGAGGAGCCCCTCCTTCCGCTGCACTCCGGTCGTCTCCGCCGCTTACCGGAGCCGTCGGTAGCACGCGGAGACGATACGATCTTCCTCCCTCAATGCCTGGATGCCGACAGAGGGGGAGTTGGCTCCCCACCCGGCTCCATAGCTTTGCAGGGCGGAAGCGACGTCAAACGTCACTTCCGCCCAATGCACTTAAAGAGGATTACATAAAACATTTTTTTATTGCATTTAAGTGTAAATATGAGATGTGAAGTCTTTTTTGACCCCAGACCTCATATTTAGAAGGTCCTGTCATGCTTTTTTCTATTACAAGGGATGTTTACATTCCTTGTTATTGCGCCCCCTAACCCATATATTTTTAGCACTCAATGAGTCCCTTTAACTAGTACAGTATAAAACCCCTTACCACGTCCCCTGGCAACACTTACCTAGGGCTCTAAAGGATAACTACAATGTTAGCTTTGAGGGTCGGGATGGTGTGTCACCCAGGAAGTGCAGGAAGATGGTGGCAGGAGAAATGAGAGACTCACCGAGTGGAAGTTCCCTTAATCTTGAAGACCCCAGTGCTGTTCTTCAAGATGCACACAGTGCAGGCCCAGTAGTCTTTGTCTGAGGAGGGCTTCAGCCCAGCCGAGCTTCAACATGGCGGCTGCACAGGGGACACAGGAAATATAAATAAGAGAACGGAGGAACTGTGACACACAAATCTTGCGCCCGGGGCCACGGTCCCCCTGGCCCCCTCCACGCTACGCCACTGTATCAGCAGCCTCCATTAGATCAGGGACTCCCTTATATCAGTGCCTCTGCCCCTTAAAGACCCCCATTAGATTGCCTTGCCATGTGGCAGCCACTGCGAGCCAAGAAGTGGGAGCCGGAGTTGGGGATGGAGCTGGGAAGTGGGGCAGCTCTATTTTCCTCCCACTGTGCACAGTGGAAAAGTGCATCATTGGTCGCTAGAATGTCAGCGGTCCTAGCAACCAATGACTGCAAAGGTAAATGAGGCGGGGAAGATGCCAGAGCACAGGCAGGCGCTGCCAACAGGAATACTCAGTGGGTACAACGTGTGAGAGCGCATGTTGCACTTATTGAGGATACCTCACTGAGTGGAGCCCAGTGATGGAACTTTTTCCTGCACAGGCTCCAGGACTCAAATCCAGATCTGCCAGACAGATTCACTTAAAATCGCAGGACGATTGGGAAGTATGCGTTCGGGTTTCAGGCAGACTGGAACCCGGGCACATGATTCAAAACCCAGATTGTCCGGGTGAATCCCGGACAGGTGGCAACCTAATTTTAGTCCATGGCTAGAATGGAGGGACCAAGAAAGGATATTGGACACTAAAGCACACAACCCAATACCCCTTGGAGACTTTGAAGCAGCAACTAAACAACAGAAGTTTAAACATCTTTTAAAAAATATAATTTTATTTATACATAGCTGAAAGTAATTAACTTGTGATATCCTAAAATATGTTGTTCCAGTATGATATATTCACCATACAATATACATCAATCCTTATAAAATATGGTTGATCATGGGTTCAAAACTGGTTCAAGGTCCCAAGGGGTATTGGCAGTGTGCTTTGTTATCAGTTTAGGGAGCTCTGTGCTCTTCCAGGGGCTTTTTGTTAGGATATTGGACTCCAGAACGGTTAAGGAGATGATGGGTTAGGAGCCCCAGATACCATAGCAGATCACTTACAGACTCTCCAGATCCAGTTTCAGAGTGTCAGAACCTTTAGGCGGACCTGGCAACACTGTAGTGCATCCTCCAAGCGAGCCACCAGGCCCTTCTGAGAGACCAGCCGTCTTCCTGGCTCTCTCCAGCACGGGGCCTCCCCTGGGTCTCCTCCTTGGCACAGCTTCCTCTAGACCAGGCAGGACAGCTTCAGGGCCACTTCAGCACAGGTTAGACCCCCCAAAACAGGCTATTTGGCCTAATAGCTGAGCTCCATCCAGCACCGCCCTAGGCCTCAGCCCAGGGAAGGAGAGAGCACATGTCCTGTTTCAGATATTTATATTCTCCCCCCCAGCATGCACCAGTGGCATAACTCTCCTACTAAAGGAAATATAAATATTCATAACTTACTTTTGTTTGTGAAATCTCATACTATGGCTGGTGATACCAGCAGGGCTGTCTTAATGCATGGGCACCCATGGGCACTACCCAGGGGCCAAATGATAATTTTGCATTACATCATACTTGCCAGCTGTCCCGGATTTGCTGGGACAGTCATGCTTTTTACTAAGCTGTCCCAGGATGGCCCCAGATTTTATTTAAAATACTAATAAATATATGTTTAATTCTATCAACTATTGTAAGTTTAATTCTTGAAGCGTAAATTGGGTCAGGCTGGTAGAGGGCCCCAGGCCATTACTTTGCCCAGGGGCCCATGATGTTATTAAGACGACCCTGGATACCAGTGACCTCTACTGGCGACAGTGAGAAATCATAAACCAGCTTAAGATTAGGGAAATACCAGGTGAAAAAACCATACAACCAGTCTGAGGTAACTACAGCCCAGCCAAATACTACACTGATATAGTAGTCCCTGGGGGGCTGCACTTATTCTGGTGACAACTGTATAATAAATCGATCTCTCCTCACGTTCTGTCCCAGGAATAATGGCCATCAGGATAAATGGAACAATGAATCTTCCCTGAAGAGGCACAGCCAGCCGTCTTCTCTGATCCTCCCCTTCTTCCACTGTCTCCAACCCATCTCCTGATAAAATAGATCCATGGAGGCACTCTGCACATGCTCAGTATGGTGTGAGTTTTTTTGATTTTTTCTTGGGAGGGTGCATGTGATCAGCACAGGGCCAATCAGCACAGCCCAGACAGAGGGGCAGGGGTCCTGCAGCTTTATAGGACAGTCAGAGCAGAATGAAAACTCCTCCTACTTTAGCTTAAAGCTTTAACCAGACACTGATAGACGTCACAAGACTGCTATATACTGCTGATGAGAAAAGGTATTTAGCAGTTTATATTTTTCCTAAAATAATTATGTTTCCATGTTCTGTGTACTGTGGGAGACCATATATAATCAATGCAGGGTGATGGGTTTAGCAGCAATTTAATCCATGGATAGGGGCTAGATTAAAGTGGTTGTAAACCCTTCCATATACCCAGTGAAGTAACTGTTCTGCAGGTAATACACAGAGATGAAACAAATCCTCCTACGCAAGTTGTACCTGATTATCTGCAGTCTTCTCTTCTCTACATCCTTTCATATGGGTTTGATTTACTAAAACTGGGGAGTGCAAAATCTGGTGCAGCTCTGCATGGTAGCCAATCAGCTTCTAAATTCAGTTATTTTAATTAAGCTTGACAAAAAAAAATGGAAGCTGATTGGATTTTATACACAGCTGTTCCAGATTTTGCATTCTCCAGCTTTAGTAAATCAACCCAATAGTGCTGAAAAGTTCAGAAAAAAGGGGGCAGAGAGCTGAAATTACATTCTGCAGCGTTTAGGGAGGAGAATTGTGGGAGCTGATTAGAGGGAAGCTGAGGCTTTCAATCACAGGCTGTGTGCTGAAGATCTCTCCCCTGTTAACTTTTTGCTCTTGGTGTCAGGAAAACTTGTCAGAAGTGACTCATGCTGATAGCGGAGGAAGAAGGCAGCAGACAGAAATGACACTTAGTGCTCTGTACAGAGATAAGTACACGCTATAGAGCAGTGTTTTTCAACTCCAGTCCTCAAGGCACACCAACAAGTCATGTTTTCAGGATTTCCATGAGTTTGCACAGGTGATTTGATCAGTTTCACTGCCTTAGTAATTATCACAGCTGTTTCATCTGAGGGAAATCCTGAAAACATGACCTGTTGGTGTGCCTTGAGGACTGGAGTCGAAAAACACTGCTATAGAGGGATATGCTTTCTTCATATTTTATTTCTGAGGTTAACAACCACTTTAACCACTTCCTGCCCGGCCTACAGACAAATGACGGCCGGGCAGTGGATCAGTTATCCTGATGGGACACCACATGACGTTCACCAGGATGACCCACGATTGCGATCTGTGGTATGGTGTGTCAGTCTGACCCACCACATAACTGATCCAGGTAAAGAGCCTCCGTCGGAAGCTCTTTACCACGTGATCAGTCGTGACCAATCACGGCTGATCACAGTGTAAATAGGAAGAGCCGTGTATCGGCTTTTCCTCTGCTCCGGTCCGCAGACACAAGTAGAGGAGAGGCGATCGGCGGCTCTTCTGACAGGGGAGGTCTGCGCTGAATTTTTATGAGTGCAGCCCCCCAAGGATTGCCACCCAGGGACCACCAGGGAGCCCTCCCAGGACCACCAGGGAGCCAAACCTAGACCACCAGGTAAGGGGCATACAATGCACTATAGAGATGGCACTGTGCCCATATGTGATGCCTGCCAGTGCCTCCCTAACAATGCTATCTATCAGTGCCGCATATCAGTGACCGCCAGTGCCACCTATCAGTGCCCACCAGTGCCACCTAGCAGTGCCCATCAGTGCCGCCTATGAGTGCCCATCAGTGCTGCATATCAGTGTCACCTATCAGTGCCTGTCAGTGCTGCTTATCAGTGCTCATCAGTGCTGCATATAAGTGCCACCGCATCGGCGCCCATCAGTGCCACCTCATCAATGCCGCCTAATCAGTGCCAATCAGCACTGCCTCATCAGTGCCCGTCAGTGCAGCCTCAGCAGTGCCCATCAGGGCCTCCTAATCAGTGCCCATCAGTGACACCTCATCAGTGCCAATCATTACTGCTTCATCAGTGCCCGTCAGCGCAGCCTCATCAGTGCCACCTCATCAGTGCCACCTCTCAGTGTCCAGTGCCACCTATCAGTGTAACCCTCATCAGTGCCCGTGAGTGAAAGGAGAAAACTTACAACGTTTTGTGACAGAAACAAAGAAAAACGGTTTTTTTTTTCAAAATTGTTGGTCTTTTTTTATTTGTAGCACAAAAAATAAAAACCGTAGAGGTGATCAAATATCACCAAAAGAAAGCTCTATTTGTGGGAACAAAATGATACAAATATCATATGGGTGCAGTGTTGCATGACCGTGCAATTGTCATTTAAAATGCGACAGCGCTGAAAACTGAAAATTGGTCTGAGCAGGAAAGGGGGGAAAGTGCCCGCTATTGAAGGGGTTAAAGTCAACGGGGGGAAGAGAGTGTGGCCAGGTATGGAGGCAGGGCACTTTATTCATGGATCGGGGGTTGGTTCAGTGATGGCGATAGAGTTGCCACCTCATCCCTTTAAACCCGAAAACATATGAATTACACAGGTTGTTCAGTGGCTGACTAAGGTGGTAATTAAACTCACTTGGTGCCTCATCTGCATTAAATTGGCCTCAGAACATCCTGCGTAATTCATATGTGTTCGGGGTTAAAGGGATGAGGCGGCAAGTCCCCAGATGTTTTGGAACTACATTTCCCATGATGCTCATGCAGCATGCAGTGTAGTGGAGCATCATGGGAAATGTAGTTCCAAAACACCTGGGGTGCCGAGGTTCACCGTCGCTGGTCCGGATGAAGCAAACACTCCTAAGCGTCAGTGCTAAACATCCGCCGGTGCAGAGGAAACATTCTTGGAAATTGTTGACTTTCTTAAAAAAAAAAAAAAAAATAGCCGGCAATCCTCAAACTGCCAGATAAAGCCCCTCGCAGGACCTGTGCCAAGCGTAATCTGTATTTGCAAGGCATGGCATTCACGGGAAGATAGTTCCACCGAAGGGAATTCAGCTAATTAATTCTACTCGGTTCCATCCAGCGGCCAGGCTCAGGCGGTAAAACGACTTTTCCAGAAGTAATTCAGCACAGGTGCTGATCCACGCCTAGCGCCTCTCCATCTACGGAATACAAATCCCCGTCCTCCGGTGCTTTGCGCTCTGAGCCTCATAGAGAGAGAAGGAAAGAAAGAACTCATCCTGAGACAGCACCAAGCCCTCTACTTATAAAAACAAATGCATAGCAATCCATCCTGTGAATCTGCCTGCATGGCCGTTCTGGGCAAACTTGGCAAAATCCAATGCTCTTCAGGCTCTTTCCCCTTCAGAACGAATGTTCTTTTATGTGCAGCAATAAAATACCAGATTATGGCCACTAGGTGGAGCTGAGGAACACGGGAAAGGCGTACGCTCACTGGACAATTTATTGGGTACGCCTGTTCAGTTCCTTGGTAACACAAATTGCTAATTAGCCAATCACAAGGCAGCGACTCAATGCACTGAGGCATCTAGACGTGGTGAAGATGACTTCACACCAAGTATCAGAATGGAGAAGAAAGGCTTTGAACGTGGCATGGTTGTTGGTGGCAGACAGGCCGGAGTATTTCTGGGATTTTCACCCACAACCATCTCTCGGGTTTACAGAGAACGGTGGGGAAAAGGGAAACTATCCAGTGAACGGCGGTTGTGTGGCGGAAAATGCCATGTTGAGGTCAGAGGAGAATGGGTTCCAGATAGAAAGGCAACAGTAACTCAAATAACCACTTGTTACACCCAAGGTATGCAGAATACCATCTCTGAACTCACAATACATCCAACCTTGAAGCAGATGGGCTACAGCAGCAGAAGACCACACCGGGTGCCACTCCTGTCAGCTAAAAACAGGAAACTGAGGCTACAATTGGCACAGGATCACCAACATTGGACAATAGAAGATTGGAAAAACGTTGCCTGGTCCGAGGAGTCTGGATTTCAGCTGCGACATTTAGATGGTGGGGTCAGAATTTGGTGCATGGATCCATCCTGCCTTGTATCACCGGGTCAGGCTGGTGGTGTAATGGTGTGGGGGATGGGCACACTTTGGGCCCCTTAGTACCCATTGAGCGTGGTTTAACCACTTCAGCCCCGGAAGGATTTGCCCCCTTCCTGCCCAGAGCTCTTTTTGTGATTCGGCACTGCGTCGCTTTAACTGACAATTGCGCGGTCGTGCGACGTTGTACCCAAACGAAATTTGTGTCCTTTTTTTCCCACAAATAGAGCTTTCTTTTGGTGGTATTTGATCACCTCTGCGTCATTTCTGATCGCCGCTATAAACAAAAAGAGCGACAGTTTTGCAAAAAAACCCAAATTTCTTACTTTTTGCTAAAATACAAATCCAAAAAAAATATAAAAAAACATTTTTTTTCATCGGTTTTGGCCGATTTATATTCTTCCTCATATTTGTGATAAAAAAAATCGCAATTGGCATGTATTGATTGGTTTGCGCAAAAGTTGCCGCGTTTACGGATGATGAGAATTCATTTCTGGGGTTTCTAGTAATGGCGGTGATCTGCGATTTTTAGCGGTACTGCGATATTTCAGCGGACATGTCGGACCATTTTTGACACTTTTTTGGGACCATTGGCATTTATACAGCGATCAGTGCTATAAAAATGCACTGATTACTGTGTAAATGCCATTGGCAGTGAAGGGGTTAACCTGGAGGGGGCACTCTAAGGATTAACTGTGTTCCCTGGGCGTGTTCTAACTGTCTTAGTGTTTGACTGGCAGGGGGAGGGGAGTGATCACAGCTTCCATGTAGGAAGGCTGTGATCACTCCCTTCCCCCTCTAACAGAACAGAGGTCCGTGTTTACTTACACGGACCTCCGTTCTTTCACTTCGGGGGGGGGGGGGGGCATCGCAGGTAGCCGGCGGAGATCGAGTCCACCGCACCCTGGCCCTCCCCGGACTCAGATGACGGCGGTTTGCCCAGGAGAGCCATCTTGTCGCCGTCAACCTGTGGTTGACGGTCGGCAAGTGGTTAAACACCACAGCCCACCTGAGTATTGCTGCTGACCATGTCCATCCCTTTATGACTGCAGTGCCCCCATCTTCTGATGGCTCCTTCCAGCAGGATAATGCACCATGGCACAAAGCTCCAATCCTCTCACCACTGGACAATGAGGTCACTGCACTCCAATGGCAGGCAAAATCGCAGCGGCGGTAAATGTAGGCAGGATGTACAAGAAATACATTGTAACAGTTCCAGAGGGAATTAGCAGATCAATGTAACCAGCGGTTACTTTTTTTTTTTTTTGCTAATTCCCTCTAGCATTCTCTAGAAATGTTACATTGTATCTTTAGCTAACCACTTGCCGACCAGCCACCGTCATTGTGCTGCGGCAGATCGGCGCGTTCCTGCGAATCGCCGTCATCTTATGTCGGTCGCGGGACCAGGGCTTTGTGGGCGTGCGCCCGCGCCACATCCACGGAGCCGATGCGCGAGGCCGGTGGCAACCCACAATCGTTCCACAGAGGGCCGGAACGGGGATCTGTCAATGTAGACAAACAGATCCCCGTTCTGTCAGGGGAGTAGAGTTATATCGTCTGTTCCTAGTGATCAGGAACAGCGTCCTATCTCTACCCCCCCCCCCCCCCAGTCAGTCCCCTCCCCCCACAGCCTCCATTCACACTGAGTGCGTTTTTTGATGCATTTTGCAGAAATGCAGGGAATTTTTTTAACATGCGTTCCTATGGAAGACGTTCACATCAATGCTATTTTGTGCCCCTGCGTTTTTGGAAAGGGTCAGGGACTTTTTTTCATGCAAAATGCAGCGTTTTGCATGTAATAGACTTCAACGGGCATGCAAGAAAAATGGAAGTGCTGCGTTTTTGATGCGTTTTTACAATTTGCGTTTTAAATCTGCCCAGCAACAAAATCCCCCCCCCGAAAAAAAATGATAGAAACAAATTAAAAATAAAAAAAAACGCAAATTGCGGCGAAAATACGCAGAAAGCACAGCAAAAGGGCACTTTCACACTGGGGGCGTTGGGTCGTAAGCGGGAAATCCCTGCTAGTTTCAGCGGGGATTTACCGCTGTTATAGAGGCGGGAGCGGTGTGCTTGTAACCCCCCACAAGGTGTTAAAAAGGGGTTAAAAGTGCCGGCGGTCCGCGCTTCCGAGGCGGTGTGCAGCCGCTTCAGAAGCGTTGCTCCATTGTTTTCAATGGGCAGGGGCGGTGGAGGAGGGGTGTAATCACCACTCAACGCACCGCCCCCAAGATGCGGTTTCCAGAACTTTTTGAAACGTCCTGCAAGCGCACCGCCCCAGTGTGACAGCACTCAGGGCTTTCACATGGGGGGGGGGGGGAGTTTGAGGCGCTTTACAGGTGCTATTTTTAGTTAAATAAAGTGCCTCAGCATGAAAGGGGTCAAAAGCAGTGAAAAAACGCTGAAAAGCAAAATACATTGATGTGAATCGAGCCTCAGGCTGGGAATTCCAGCCTGTCTGCTGCCGGGAAGGGGCGGAGCCACCATTCGGCGCCTCCTGTCCGTTCCCACAGCACAGCAGCTGCAGGGGGAGAGATGGGGGAGGAGCCACGAGCAGGGGAAATATCCCCGTTCAGTGCGGAGTGCATGTCCGTGTCAGATGCGCTCCCATTGAACTCCACGAGCTGGGAATTCGCACCGCACTGCACAGAATAGGCACGCGTTTTTTGTGCAATGCGGAGTGCGAATGCACCGCACATATGTGAACCGGACACATTGATAACAATGTGTTTTCAAGTGTCCTGCGAATTGGATGCGGTTTAAGACACATCCAATTCCCATAGGTGTGAACCCAGCCCTGGAAACACCTCCCATTGAACATTTAACCCCTTAACCTTAGTGTTAACCCCTCCCCAGCCAGGGACATTTACACAATAATCACAGGCTATTTTTAGATCTGATCTCTTTATAAATGTCATTGGTCCCAAAAAAGTGTCAAAAGTGTCTGACATGTCCGCCGCAATGTCACAGTCCCAATAAAAATCACAGAGAGTAGATATAGTGACTGCAGGCTCCTGCGGAGATCAGATATAGTGACTGCAGGCTCCTGGGGAGAGCAGATATGGTGACTGCAGGCTCCTGGGGAGAGCAGATATAGTGACTGCAGCCTCCTGGGGAGAGCAGATATAGTGACTGCAGGCTCCTGGGGAGACCAGATATAGTGACTGCAGGCTCCTGGGGAGAGCAGATATAGTGACTGCAGGGTCCTGGGGAGAGCAGATATAGTGACTGCAGGCTCCTGGAGAGAGCAGATATAGTGACTGCAGGCTCCTGGAGAGAGCAGATATAGTGACTGCAGGCTCCTGGGAAGACCAAATAAAGTGACTGCAGATTCCAGGGGAGAGCAGATATAGTGACTGCAGGCTTCTGAGAAGACCAAATAAAGTGACTGCAGATTCCAGGGGAGAGCAGATATAGTGACTGCAGGCTCCTGGGGAGAGCAGATATATTGACTGCAGGCTCCTGGGAAGACCAGATATAGTGACTGCAGGCTCCTGGGGAGAGCAGATATAGTGACTGCAGGCTCCTGGGAAGACCAAATAAAGTGACTGCAGATTCCAGGGGAGAGCAGATATAGTGACTGCAGGCTCCTGGGGAGAGCAGATATAGTGACTGCAGGCTCCTGGGGAGAGCAGATATAGTGACTGCAGGCTCCTGGGGAGAGCAGATATAGAGACTGCAGGCTCCTGGGGAGAGCAGATATAGTGACTGCAGGTTCCTGGGGAGAGCAACTATAGAGACTGCAGGCTCCTGGGGAGAGCAGATATAGTAACTGCAGGTTCTTGGGGAGACCAGATATAGTGACTGCAGGCTCCTGGGGAGACCAGATATAGTGACTGCAAGCTCCTGGGGAGAGCAGATATAGTGACTGCAGGCTTCTGAGAAGACCAAATAAAGTGACTGCAGACTCCTGGGGAGGGCAGATATAGTGACTGCAGACTCCTGGGGAGAGCAGATATAGTGACTGCAGGCTCCTGGAGAGAGCAGATATAGTGACTGCAGGCTCCTGGGAAGACCATATATAGTGACTGCAGGCTCCTGGGAAGACCAGATATAGTGACTGCAGGCTTCTGAGAAGACCAGATATAGTGACTGCAGGCTCCTGGAGAGAGCAGATATAGTGACTGCAGGCTCCTGGGAAGACCAGATATAGTGACTGCAGATTCCAGGGGAGAGCAGATATAGTGACTGCAGGCTCCTGGAGAGAGCAGATATAGTGACTGCAGGCTCCTGGGAAGACCAGATATAGTGACTGCAGGCTCCAGGGGAGACCAGATATAGTGACTGCAAGCTCCTGGGGTGAGCAGATATAGTGACTGCAGGCTTCTGGGGAGACCAGATATAGTGACTGCAGGCTCCTGGGGAGAGCAGATATAGTGAATGCAGGCTACTGGGGAGACCAGATATAGTGACTACAGGCTCCTGGGGAGACCAGATATAGTGACTGCAAGCTCCTGGGGAGAGCAGATATAGTGAATGCAGGCTACTGGGGAGACCAGATATAGTGACTACAGGCTCCTGGGGAGACCAAATAAAGTGACTGCAGGCTCCTGGGGAGAGCAGATATAATGACTGCAGGCTCCTGGGGAGACCAGATATAGTGGCTGCAGGCTCCTGGGGAGACCAGGTAGAGCGACTGCAGGCTCCTGGGGAGAGCAGATATAGTGACTGCAGGCTCCTGGGGAGAGCAGATATAGTGACTGCAGACTCCTGGGAAGACCAGATATAGTGACTGCAGACTCCTGGGAAGACCAGATATAGTGACTGCAGGCTCCTGGGGAGAGCAGATATAGTGACTGCATGCTCCTGGGGAGACCAGATATAGTGACTGCAGGCTCCTAGGGAGAGCAGATATAGTGACTGTAGGCTCCTGGGGAGACCAGATATAGTGACTGCAGGCTCCTGGGGACAGCAGATATAGTGACTGCAGACTCCTGGGAAGACCAGATATAGTCACTGCAGACTCCTGGAGAAATCAGATATAGTGACTGCAGGCTCCTAGGGAGAGCAGATATAGTGACTGCAGGCTCCTGGGGAGACCAGATATAGTGACTGCAGGTTCCTGGGGAGAGCAGATATAGTGACTGCTGGCTCCTGGGGAGAGCAGATATAGAAACTGCAGGCTCCTGGGGAGAGTAGATAGAGTGACTGCAGGCTCCTGGGGAGAGCAGATAGAGTGACTGCAAGCTCCTGGGGAGAGCAGATATAGTGACTGCAGGCTCCTGGGGAGAGCAGATAGAGTGACTGCAGGCTCCTGGGGAGAGCAGATAGAGTGACTGCAGGCTCCTGGGGAGAGCAGATATAGTGACTGCAGGCTCATGGGGAGACCAGATATAATGACTGCAAGCTCCTGGGAAGAGCAGATATAGTGACTGCAGGCTCCTGGGGAGACCAGATATAGTGACTGCAGGGTCCTGGGGAGAGCAGATATAGTGACTGCAGGCTCCTGGGGAGATCAGATATAGTGACTGCAGGGTCCTGGGGAGAGCAGATATAGTGAGTGCAGGCTCCTGGGGAGAGCAGATATAGTGACTGCAGGCTCCTGGGGAGAGAAGATATAGTGACTGCAGGCTCCTGGGGAGAGCAGATATAGTGACCGCAGGCTCCTGGGGAGAGCAGATATAGTGACTGCAGGCTCCTGGGGAGAGCAGATATAGTGACTGCAGGATCCTGGGGAGAGCAGATATAGTGACCGCAGGCTCCTGGGGAGAGCAGATATAGTGACTGCAGGCTCCTGGGGAGAGCAGATATAGTAACTGCAAGCTCCTGGGGAGAGCAGATATAGTGACTGCAGGCTCCTGGGGAGATCAGATATAGTGACTGCAGGGTCCTGGGGAGAGCAGATATAGTGAGTGCAGGCTCCTGGGGAGAGCAGATATAGTGACTGCAGGCTCCTGGGGAGAGCAGATATAGTGACTGCAGACTCCTGGGAAGACCAGATATAGCTGTCTCTTATACA
>BLSH010179025.1:110109-124742 GCA_018402905.1 Glandirana rugosa
ATCCCAACGGTGTAGTAGGGAAATTAGGTCCTGTGCATACTTAATGTGTCCAAGACACCTACTAATTCCACCATTAATTTGAGTGAACCACCGTCCCCTCCCAACCGTCGGAATCCGGACCCCCCCTTCAGGTCAGTTCACCGGGTAACTTGGTGACTTAGTCGAGTGGTAGGTACGGCCACATTGTATCATATTTGTCTTGCTTCATAACCTCAATATCCGTTATAAAACCAGGTGGGCATGGATGGTGAGCTGATTCAGTGGTTCAATGGGCCACTTGACTGGACTTCCCCCCCAGGCCTAAGGCTGCCAACCCTCCCCTGCCACCAAGTGAGTTTAATTACCACCTTAATCATCCACAGAACCTGTGTAATTCATACGTGTCCTGGATTAAAGGGATGATGTGGCAACCCTACCTTCCCACCATGCCTGGGCCAATTCACATCAACACCCCCCCCCCCCCCACCCCAGCCTCTGCACTGTACCTGTGCATTTCTATGGGGCCACCCTGGGAAGCCTCTTCAGCGTCTGGGACAGCCAAGGGGTACATTTATTAAGGTGCAGTCTAACGTGCCTTATCAGGTTGTGGCTAGGGTTGCCACGTCATCCCATTAATCAGGACACATATGAATTACACAGGTTGTTCTGTGGCTGATTAAGGTGATAATTAAACTCACTTGGTGGCTCATCTGCATTAAATTAGCCTCAGAGCAACAACCTGTGTAATTCATAGGTGTCCTGGATTAAAGGGATGATGTGGCAACCCCAGTTGTGGCGATTCACCGCATATGAACATCTCAGGATATACACAGTATCTCACAAAAGTAAGTACACCCCTCACATTTGTGTAAATATTTTATTCTATCTTTTCATGTGACAACACTGAAGAAATGACACTTTGCTACAATGTAAAGTAGTGAGTGTACAGCTTGTATAACAGTGTAAATTTGCTGTCCCCTCAAAATAACTCAACACACAGCCATTGACCACTTCAGCCCTGGGAGGTTTTCCCCCTTTAGGACCAGAGCACTTTTTGCGATTCGGCACTGCGTCGATTTAACTGACAATTGCGCGGTCGTGCGACGTTGTACCCAAACGGTGGTATTTGATCCCCTCTGCGTCATTTTTGATCACCGCTATAAACAAAAGAAGAGCGACAATTTTGCAAAAAAAAAACAATTTTCTTACTTTTTGCTAAAATGCAAATCCAAAAAAAATGTAAAAAACATTTTTTTCATAGGTTTTGGCCGATTTATATTCTTCCTCATATTTTTGATAAAAAAAAAAAAATCGCAATTGGCGTTTATTGATTTGTTTGCGCAAAAGTTGCCACATTTACGAATGATGAGAATTCATTTATGGGGTTTTTATATATTTTTTACTAGTAATGGCGGCGATCTGCGATTTTTAGCGGTACTGCGATATTGCAGCGGACATGCCGGCATTTGTACAGCGATCAGTGCTATAAAAATACACAAATTACTGTGGCAATGCCATTGGCAGTGAAGGGGTTAACCAGGAGGGGCGCTCTAAGGGTTAACTGTGTTCCCTGGGTGTGTTCTAACTGTATGGGGGCTGGGCTGGCAGGGGGAGGGGAGTGATCACGGCTTCCATACACAGGAAGCCTGTGATCACATCCCTTCTCCCTCTATGAGAACGGAGATCTGTGTTTACATACACAGACCCCGGTTCTGTCACTGCGGGGGAACCATCATGTGTAGCCAGCGGCGATCGAGTCCACCCTACCCGCTTCCTGGCCCCCCGTTACACAGTGAGTGCGCGATCTCGCCTCCGGCTCCTCCCACTGACTCCAATGATGGGGCACTATTCCTCCCACTGACACCAATGATGGAGCACTATTCCTCCCACTGATACCAATGATGGGGCACTATTCCTCCCACTGATACCAATGATGGAGCACTATTCCTCCCACTGATACTAATGATGGAGCACTATTCCTCCACTGACACCAATGATGGGACACTATTCCTCCCACTGATACCAATGATGGGGCACTATTCCTCCCACTGACACCAATGATGGGGCACTATTCCTCCTACTGACACCAATGATGGGACACTATTCCTCCCAGTGATACCAATGATGGGGCACTATTCCTCCCACTAACACCAATGATGGAACACTATTCTGCCTACTGACACCAATGATGGGGCACTATTCCTCCCACTGACACCAATGATGGGACACTATTCCTCCCACTGATACCAATGATGGCGCACTATTCCTCCCACTGACACCAATGATGGGGCACTATTCCTCCTACTGACACCAATGATGGGGCACTATTCCTCCCACTGACACCAACAGTGGGGCACTATCCCTTTCATTAAAACCAATGACGTTGTATATGCCCACTGGCCACGGTCTGCCTCCCCTAAAGCCTGAAGGAAAGTAAACTGGCCCTTTGTTTAGCAAGTCTGAAGACCCCGGCTCTAGAACACCTGGACTATTCCATTAATTAGTATTTTTATACATAAATTTATAGAAAGTATCTATTACCTGCAAAATGTAATTGTGTAAGTCTGCCCTCCATTGGCAGACCTTTCCCCAGCTAATGTCCAATCCTTGCTGCAGACATCTCTCCTCCGACTTCCTTGGTTGGGCTCTCAGGATAAAGCTACAATCAGCATGAGATCAGAAGAGAGAACGCAGCGGCTTCATCCTTGAACTGCTGCCAGAATATCGCATAATGGAAAACGCATGGGGAAGGTGTGAAGCTGATAACTCAATCATCAGCTGGAAGCTCTGCTGACACAGGTCGGCCTTCCCTGAGATGACAGCTGAGCTCCATAACACTGAGATGATAACTTTCCCAGCTCTCCTGATACCGCCATAAACTAATGTGGGGTCCCAAGGAAGCCACCCCACCGCTAAATAACGAGCACCTCTCAGAGAAGAGCTTTATTTCAAATTTTACATTTAAACAAAAAAAAAATGTACATATTGAAACCAATCCTTAAAATTGTATTAAACCCAAAAATGTATCCTCACCTGATGATCCTTCCCATAAGACTGGTATTTTTCAACTTCCTTCTGTCCAGAAAAAATGGCAGTTAGAGGGTTGAGACAAACCATTTACCAATGGCAGGGTTGCTTACAATGATCAGCTTATTGGTTCTTAGATATTATGGCTGCATTCATTTTCTTTTTTGGCTTTTTTTTCACCTGGTGATCCTTCCCATAAGTCTGGTATCTTTCAACTTCCTTTAACAGGCCAAGCTGTCCAGCAAAAATGGCAGTTAGAAGGTTGAGACAAACCATTTACCAATGGCAGGGGTGCTTACAATGATCAGCTTATCAGTTCTTCAATATAATGGCTGTGCTAGTTTTATTTTTTGGCTTTTTTTCACATGGTGATCCTTTACATAAGTCTGGTATCTTTCAACTTCCTTTAACAGGCCAAGCTGTCCAGCAAAAATGGCAGTTAGAAGGTTGAGACAAACCATTTGCCAATGGCAGGGTTGCTTACAATGATCAGCTTATCGGTTCTTAGATATTATGGCTCCATTTGTTTTTTTTTTTAGGCTTTTTTCCCTTTTTTTCACCTGGTGACCCTTCCCGTAAGTCTGGTGTTTTGAAACTTCTTTTAACAGGCCACGCCGTCCAGAAAAATGGCAGTTAGAGGGTTGAAACAAACCATTTACCAATGGCAGGGCTGCTTACAATGAACAGCTTATTGGTTCTTAAATATTATGGCTGCATTCGATTTCTTTTTTGGCTTTTTTTTCACATGGTGATCCTTCACATACGTCTGGTATCTTTCAACTTCCTTTAACAGGCCAAGCTGTCCAGCAAAAATGTCAGTTAGAGGATTGAGACAAACCATTTACCAATGACAGGGGTGCTTACGGTACAATGATCAGCTTATTGGTTCTTCAATATAATGGCTGCATTTGTTCTATTTTTTTAGTCTTCCATCCCTTTTTTTTCACCTGGTGACCCTTCCCGTAAGTCTGGTATTTCTCAACTTCTCTTAACAGGCCAAGGTTTACAGCAAAAATGGCAGTTAGAGGATTAAGACAAACCATTTACCATTGACACGGGTGCTTACAATGATCAGCTTATCAGTTCTTTAGTATAATGGCTGTATTCGTTTTATTTTTTGGCTTTTTCTTAGACCTGGTGATCCTTCCCATAAGTCTGGTATTTCTCAACGTCTTTTAACAGGCCAAGCTGTATAGCAAAAATGGCAGTTAGAAGGTTGAAAATAAACCATTTACCAACAACAGGGGTGCTTACAATGATCATCTGATCAAAGCTTCAATATAATAGCAGTATTAGTTTTATTTTTTGGCTTTTTTTCCACTTGGTGATTCTTCCCGTAAGTCTGGTATTTATCAACATCTTTTAACAGGCCAAGCTCACCAGCAAAAATGGCAGTTAGAGGGTTGAGAACAAACCATGTGCCATCGACTGGGGTGCTTACAATGATCAGCTTTTATTTATTTAGGTACAACCTTTACCCCAAAGGAAAAAAATAAAATGTTGCTATAACTGCTTAAAAGAAGACTAATGCAGCCATCATCTAAGATCATCTAAGAATTGGAAAGCTTCAATATAATACATTTTCATTTTTGGGTTAAATATTAATTTGTTCTAAATAAAGAATGGTGAACACATTGGAAATTGCATGGGGCTGGACCTTTATATCACTTGTGAGCAGAGCTTCCTCCACAGCTCCACCATTTCATATCATAAATTACTTCTGAAAAGATAATGAGTCCCAATTCAGGGGCCCGACACTCAGGCCGGGTTCTCCTCCAGGAAGGGTAAAGGTCGGCCGACTTGGAAGCATGGAGGATCAGACGGTCTCCTTGAATGTGGCTTTGTACCGACGTGACAATGACAGCATTGAGCTGAGCGCTGAATACAAGATGCTCTTCCCTACAATAACCGGAGGGGATTAACTCCTCACCTGCCTCCTATCCCTCGCCACACATCATAGCTTTGACCACACTCGCCTCTAAATACCAGGGAAGGGGCACCGTCCATTCTCAGAGGAGTCAATAAATAATACATCACTCCTGGATCCACCGCAAAGACGAGAGGAGGTCACTCATTGAGCGTCAATAAGATGCAGATCATGTCGCTGACTTTAGCAAAATTAGGATAGGAGCTCATCAGAGTGCCCCCTTACATCAGGTGTCCCCATCAGAGTGCCCCCTTACATCAGGTGTCCCCATCAGAGTGCCCCCTTACATCAGGTGTCCTCATCATAGATCGGGGAATGGAATAAAGGTTCGAAGAGGTCCTCTCTGTAAAATTCTCCTCCAACATACTGTAAGTCCACATCTCATGTTTGAGCTATGACTCCCGCCTATGTAGTCATTGTATGGCTATCAACAAATAAGCAATGTACAATATACACAGAATTGGTAAAATATTTATTGGCAATTTTAAGTGCCTCCTACACCAGGTGTCCCCATCAGAGTGCCACCTTACATTAGGTGTCCCCATCAGAGTGCTCCCTTACATCAGGTGTCCTCATCAGAGTGCCCCCTTACATCAGGTGTCCTCATCAGAGTGCCCCCTTACATCAGGTGTCCTCATCAGTGTACCTCCTTACATCAGGTGTCCCATCAGAGTGCCTCCTTACATCAGGTGTCCCATCAGAGTGACCCCTTACATCAGGTGTCCCCATCAGAGTGCCTCCTTACATCAGGTGTCCCCATCAGAGTGCCTCCTTACATCAGGTGTCCCATCAGAGTGACCCCTTACATCAGGTGTCCTCATCAGAGTGCCCCCTTACATCAGGTGTCCTCATGAGAGTGCCCCCTTACATCAGGTGTCCTCATCAGAGTGCCCCCTTACATCAGGTGTCCTCATCAGAGTGCCTCCTTACATCAGGTGTCCTCATTAGAGTGCCTTCTTACATCAGGTGTCCCATCAGAGTGCCCACTTACATCAGGTGTCCCATCAAAGTGCCCCCTTACATCAATTGTCCTCATCAAAGTGCCTCCTTACATCTGGTGTCCTCATTAGAGTCCCCCCTTACATCAGGTGTCCTCATCAGAGTGCCTTCTTACATCAGGCGTCCTCATCAGAGTGCCTCCTTACATCAGGTGTCCAATCAGAGTGCCCCCTTACATCAGGTGTCCAATCAGAGTGCCCCCGTACATCAGGTGTCCTCATCAGATTGCCCCCTTACAGAAGGTGTCCTCATCAGAGTGCCCTACTACATCAGGGGTCTCATCAGAGTTCCCCCTTACATCAGGTTTCCCCATCAGAGTGCCCCCTTACATCAGGTGTCCTCATCAGAGTGCCCCCTTACATCAGGTGTCCCCATCAGAGTGACCCCCTACATCAGGTGTCCCATCAGAGTGCCCCCTTACATCGGGTGTCCCCAACAGAGGGTATTTAAGTGACTTTGAACATGGCATGGCTGTTGGTGCCAGATGGTCTGGTCTGAGTATTTCTGGGATTTTCACACACAACCCTCTCTCCGGTTTACAGCAAATGGCGGGAAAAAGAGAAAATATCCAGTGAACAGAAGGAGGAAAATGCCTTGTTGATGTCAGAGGTCAGAGGAGAATGGGCAGACTGGTTTCAGATGATAGAAAGGCAACAGTAACTCAAATAACCACTCTTTACACCCAAGGTATGCAGAATACCATCTCTGAATGCTCAACACATCCAACCTTGAAGCAGATGGGCTACAGCAGCAGAAGACCACACCGAGTGCCACTCCTGTCAGCTAAGAACAGGAAACTGAGGCTACAATTGGCACAGGATCACCAAAATTGGACAATAGAAGATTGGAAAAACGTTGCCTGGTCTGATGAGTCTGGATTTCAGCTGCGACATTCAGATGGTGGGGTCAGAATTTGGCGCATGGATCGATCCTGCCTTGTATCACCGGTTCTGGCTGGTGGTGGGGGTGTAATGGTGTGGGGGATGGGCACACTTTGGGCCCCTTAGTACCAACTGAACATCGTTTAAACGCCACAACCTACCTGAGTATTGTTGCTGACCATGTCCATCCCTTTATGACTGCAGTGTCCCCATCTTCTGATGGCTCCTTCCAGCAGGATAATGCACCATGGCACAAAGCTCCAATCATCTCACCACTGGACAATGAGGTCCCTGCACTCCAATGGCCTCCACACCCCCTACATCTCATGTGGTGGAACGAGAGATTGGCATTGTGGATGTGCAGCTGACAAATCTGCAGCAACTGTGTGATGCCAGCATTGTCACTATGGAGCAAAATCTCTGAGGAACGTTTCCATGACCTTGTTGTATCGATGCCACCAAGAATGAAGGCAAAAAGGGGGTCCAACCCGCTACTAGCAAGGTGTACCTAATAAGAGGCCGGTGAGTGTACAGAAATATAAATCTACACTAGGGTTATACATGAAGGATGTGAATGTGCACAATAGGCAACATTATCTTTAACTTCATCCACCATAGAAGTGTTTTCCATCCTTATCTACTAATGTTGGTGGCTCCTAGGAAATCCATGCAGGCCCTTGCACTGGACGGAGGAAGTCATGAATTTTACATGAGACTCTCGGGTACTACAAGCTGCCATGTCTTCAATATCCACTAAGAATGTTGTATTCATATCCAGTATGTGTTGTATCCAGTATGTGTTGTATCCAGTATGTGTTGTATCCAGTATGTGTTGTATCCAGTATGTGTTGTATATGTGTTGTGTTGTATCCAGTATGTGTTGTATCCAGTATGTGTTGTATCCAGTATGTGTTGTATCCAGTATGTGTTGTATCCAGTATGTGTTTTATCCAGTATGTGTTGTATCCAGTATGTGTTGTATCCAGTATGTGTTGTATCCAGTATGTGTTGTATCCAGTACGTGTTGTATCCAGTATGTGTTGTATCCAGTATGTGTTGTATACAGTATGTGTTGTATCCAGTATGTGTTGTATCCAGTATGTGTTTTATCCAGTATGTGTTGTATCCAGTATGTGTTGTATCCAGTATGTGTTTTATCCAGTATGTGTTGTATCCAGTACGTGTTGTATCCAGTATGTGTTTTATCCAGTATGTGTTGTATCCAGTACGTGTTGTATCCAGTATGTGTTGTATACAGTATGTGTTGTATCCAGTATGTGTTGTATCCAGTATGTGTTTTATCCAGTATGTGTTGTATCCAGTACGTGTTGTATCCAGTATGTGTTGTATCCAGTATGTGTTGTGTTGTATCCAGTATGTGTTGTATCCAGTATGTGTTGTATCCAGTATGTGTTGTATCCAGTATGTGTTGTATCTAGTATGTGTTGTATTCAGTATGTGTTGTATACAGTATGTGTTGTATCCAGTATGTGTTGTATCCAGTATGTGTTGTATCCAGTATGTGTTGTATCCAGTATGTGTTGTATCCAGTATGTGTTTTATCCAGTACGTGTTGTATCCAGTACGTGTTGTATCCAGTATGTGTTGTACGTGTTGTATCCAGTATGTGTTGTATCCAGTATGTGTTGTATCCAGTATGTGTTGTATCCAGTATGTGTTGTATCCAGTACGTGTTGTATCCAGTACGTGTTGTATCCAGTACGTGTTGTATCCAGTACGTGTTGTATCCAGTATGTGTTGTATCCAGTATGTATTGTATCCAGTATGTGTTGTATCCAGTATGTGTTTTATCCAGTACGTGTTGTATCCAGTATGTGTTGTATCCAGTATGTGTTGTGTTGTATCCAGTATGTGTTGTATCCAGTATGTGTTGTATTCAGTATGTGTTGTATACAGTATGTGTTGTATATGTGTTGTGTTGTATCCAGTATGTGTTGTATCCAGTATGTGTTGTATCCAGTATGTGTTGTATCCAGTATGTGTTTTATCCAGTACGTGTTGTATCCAGTATGTGTTGTATCCAGTATGTGTTGTATCCAGTATGTGTTGTATCCAGTACGTGTTGTATCCAGTATGTGTTGTATCCAGTACGTGTTGTATCCAGTACGTGTTGTATCCAGTATGTGTTGTATCCAGTATGTGTTGTATCCAGTATGTGTTGTATCCAGTATGTGTTGTATCCAGTACGTGTTGTATCCAGTATGTGTTGTATCCAGTATGTGTTGTATCCAGTACGTGTTGTATCCAGTACGTGTTGTATCCAGTATGTGTTGTATCCAGTAAGTGTTGTATCCAGTACGTGTTGTATCCAGTATGTGTTGTATCCAGTACGTGTTGTATCCAGTATGTGTTGTATCCAGTAAGTGTTGTATCCAGTACGTGTTGTATCCAGTATGTGTTGTATCCAGTACGTGTTGTATCCAGTACGTGTTGTATCCAGTATGTGTTGTATCCAGTATGTGTTGTATCCAGTATGTGTTGTATCCAGTACGTGTTGTATCCAGTATGTGTTGTATCCAGTACGTGTTGTATCCAGTACGTGTTGTATCCAGTATGTGTTGTATACAGTATGTGTTGTATCCAGTACGTGTTGTATCCAGTATGTGTTGTATCCAGTATGTGTTGTATCCAGTATGTGTTGTATACAGTATGTGTTGTATACAGTATGTGTTGTATACAGTATGTGTTGTATCCAGTATGTGTTGTATACAGTATGTGTTGTATCCAGTATGTGTTGTATCCAGTATGTGTTGTATACAGTATGTGTTGTATACAGTATGTGTTGTATCCAGTATGTGTTGTATACAGTATGTGTTGTATCCAGTATGTGTTGTATATGTGTTGTGTTAATGACGAAATTCCAACTATTTCCTGCCTAAAGCTGACCATTCACCAGTAGAATTTCCTAAGAACGATCGTACGGGAATTCTGAAAAATCATTTGAGGGACATTCGCTTTACCATCACTGAGTCAACTAATTTTGTTTTAAGGGGCTAACAATTTCAGCCAACCATGAATGGAATTCCAGACATATTAATCAGTTTTCTTCTGTGTCTAGATCAGGGTTTCTCGACCAGGGTTCCATGGAACCTTAGGGTTCCTCCAGAGGTTGCAAGGGGTTCCTTGAGCAATGGTCAATTTCTACCTCTCAGATAAATTCCCAATGACACCATTGATCTTTTTAGCTATCTGTAAGGGGGTAATTCTTCCCAATGACCACAAGTGTAAGGAGCATTCTTCCCATTGACCATCACACTAATGTATCATGAGTTGTAGATTTTTAGCAGGGGTTCCCCAAGACCAGAGAATTCTTTCAAAGGTTCCTTGGTGTTGAAAAGGTTGAGAAAGGCAGGTCTAGAACAACAACATTACAATATATACTGAATGCTTTTTCTTGAGCGAAAGCCACATCCATAGTTAGAATTTCCTTTGCTCGAGAAAATACTTCCATCCCGCGCCTTCAAATGTTCTCATATGGTTGAAAATGATTGGCAATTTGACCCCACTAACCATTAAAAAACTGAAGAAATAGTCCAAAACTGAAATTTTTTTTAAACAAAATTCTGCTGGTATATGGCCAGGTTAACCCTTTTAAGACTTCCTAACACATACACTATATTACCAAAAGTATTGAGACGCCTGCCTTTACACGCACATGAACTTTAATGGCATCCCAGTCTTAGTCCGTAGGGTTCAATATTGACTTGGCCCACCCTTTGCAGCTATACCAGCTTCAACTCTTCTGGGAAGGCTGTCCACAAGGTTTAGGAGTGTCTATGGGAATGTTTGGCCATTCTTCCAGAAGAGCATTTGTGAGGTCAGGCACTGATGTTGGACGAGAAGGCCTGTCTCGCAGTCTCCACTCTAATTCATCCCAAAGGTGTTCTAGGTTGAGGTCCTCCACCCCAAACTTGCTCATCCATGTCTTTATGGGCCTTGCTTTGTGCACTGGTCCAAATCATTTGGTGGAGGGAGGATTCTGGTGTGGGGTTGTTTTTCACGAGTTGGGCTTGGCCCTTTAGTTCCAGTGAAGGGAACTCTTAAGGCAACAGCATACCAAGACATTTTGGACAATTTCATGCTCCCAACTTTGTGGGAAGAGTTTTGGGATGCGCACCAGTGCACAAAGCAAGGTCCATAAAGAGATGGATGAGTGAGTTTGGGATGAAGGAACTTGACTGGCCTGCACAGAGTCCTGACCTCAACCCGATAGAACACCTTTGAGATGCGTGTCAAGACAGGCGTTCCAATACTTTTGGTAATATAGTGTATCTGCAGCAGTAAAAGGGTGGGCTATAACACAAACATGCCACGCATATGCAATACCGAGTGACCAAAGTTTCTGGGCTGAGAGCACGCTCACCACCAAGACAATCCTTGGTCCTCATCATTAATGATCAGTTACATAGTTGGTAAGTTGAATAAAGACACCGGTCCATCCAGTTCAACCTGCGTAGGTGTGTGTGAGTTTATGTCAATAATAATTCCCATATCCCTGTATGTTGCGATCGTTAAGATGTCCATCTAATAGTAGCTGGAGGAAACAGCTCCCAATCACGTGAGCATTGTATCAAAGTCAAAGGTCAGGCTCGGAGACCAGTAGTTATAGCAGTAGACAGGCTGCTACTGACCAGCAAGATAAGTATACAAGCAGGTCACGCCGGTGGATGACACAGGGTCGCCCAAGGTGCGGGGTCTAAGCAATAACCAGTATTCACCAGAGCTCCTATTGGTGGAGATGGATTTTGCTGCGTGTTAGTACCAGGTCGTGGTCATCAGGCTCACCCCATCAGGAGCTGAGCAAGCCAGGATCCAGTAGCAGATGTAGCAGCTAGGGATCAAGCAGAGGCATAGTTAGTAAACAAGCCAAAGGTCGGTAACAAGTGGCTGCAGGTTGGGGTCAAGCGAAAGCGTAGTTGGTAAACAAGTCAGAAGCCAGTAACAAGTGTTTGCAGGTTGGGTTCAAGTGGAAGCATAGTTGAGGAACAAGCCAAAGGTCAGTAACGAGCGGTAGTGGAGATACAGATGGGAGCAGGAGTGACAAGAGCGAGATATTGGCTGGAGAGAGCACAATAAACTGGCAAACAGGAAGTGCAGAGGCATGGCTTAAATAGTACGTTCTTGGGAGGAGCAAGGTTCAAGAAAAAAAAGTTAAGGGCAAGATCATTCAAGGAACTGTTCAGGGAGCTGTCCAGCACCCTAGATGAATCAGCAAGAATTGACACAACAGAGGTCACAGGTTCAGACCTGGGTTCTGCACAATAATTTGGCAAACAAGAAGTGCAGGGGAATGCCTTAAATAGGAATTTCATGGGTGGAGCAAAGAGTTCAAGGTTCAAGAAAAACAAGGTTAAAGGCAAGATCATTCAAGGAACTGTTCAGGGAGCTGTCCAGCACACAAGATTGATCAGCAAGAATTGACACAGCAGAGGTTGCAGGTTCAGACCTGGGTTCTGCAAAATAATCTGGCAAGCAGGAAGTGCAGAGGCATGGCTTAAATAGGAAGTTCAATGGAGGAGCAAGGTTCAAGAAAAACAAGGTTAAAGGCAAGATCATTCAAGGAACTGTTCAGGGAGCTGTCCAGCACCCTAGATGGCTCTGCAAAAATTGACACAGCAGAGGTTGCAGGTTCAGACCTGGGTGCTGCACAATAATCTGGCAAACAGGAAGTGCAGAGGCATGGCTTAAATAGGACGTTCTTGGGAGGAGCAAGGTTCAAGAAAAACAAGGTTATAGGCAAGATCATTCAAGGAACTGTTCAGGGAGCTGTCCAGCACCCTAGATGGCTCTGCAAAAATTGACACAGCAGAGGTCGCAGGTTCAGACCTGGGTTCTGCACATTAAACTGGCAAAAAGGAAGTGCAGAGGCATGGCTTACATAGAAAGTTCATGGGGGGAGCAAAGAATTCAAGGTTCAAGAAAAACAAGGTTATAGGCAAGATCATTCAAGGAACTGTTCAGGGAGCTGTCCAGCACCCTAGATGGCTCTGCAAAAATTGACACAGCAGAGGTCGCAGGTTCAGACCTGGGTTCTGCACATTAAACTGGCAAAAAGGAAGTGCAGAGGCATGGCTTAAATAGAAAGTTCATGGGGGGAGCAAAGAATTCAAGGTTCAAGAAAAACAAAGTTAAAGGCAAGATCATTCAAGGAACTGTTCAGGGAGCTGTCCAGCACCCTAGATGGATCAGCAAGAATTGACACAGCAGAGGTCGCAGGTTCAGACCTGGGTTCTGCACAATAATCTGGCACACAGGAAGTGCAGAGGCATGGCTTAAATAGAAAGTTCATGGGGGGAGCAAAGAGTTCAAGGTTCAAGAAAAACCAGGTTAAAGGCAAGATCATTCAAAAAACTGTTCAGGGAGCTGTCCAGCACCGTAGATGGCTCTGCAAGAATTGACACAGCAGAGGTCGCAGGTTCAGACCTGGGTCCTGACAGCTTTCTGTGACTGAGGCATTAAGGCAAGGTTCACACCTTTGCATGTTGGGAACAAGCACAAAATCGCATGCTTTACTGATGCACACAGAAACGTGTTGCCTTTGAGCAGACGCACAGTTATGCCTTTAGCTGTCAATGGAACCCCTATACATCTGCTAGCGTGCCCCAAACAGCATGGCGCCTCAGCCCCATGCGGCGAGTCCTTGGAAAAGGGTCAGGGACTTTTCCGTATTTCCAGTGATGTGTAGGTATGAGCAGAAGATGCATGGAAATGTGCGCGTGAACGGCCGCGCCTATAGGTGTTATACGAGCCTTAGCGTTCCGATGTATGGGGCCCCACAATCTAATGCTGCTTTCCTCCTCTTATTCCTCTGGAAGTATCTCTGAGCAATGCAGAATTTAAACTTCTTCTAAATACTCAGATTATCTCTGGCAGCCCCACCCCTGATCACCAGATTTATATCTCCTGTGCAGACATGTTTGTCTTCTTTTTTTATCCTACCATAAGTGATGCCATTCCGCCGCTATAATTCTTATTTACTGGACTGGTCGGCCGCTGGCCATCACAGGGAAATAGATTTTGAGAATTTATTTCACCCCAAGCTTCAGGGAGAGAGTAAGGGAGCAAGCAGCAATTTATTACAGCTTTGTTCACATTCCTCATCTCAGCACACTGTGCCGCTGTGTCATGTAGCTGTCACCGGCACGAGGAAACAAGCCACACAGCATGGCAGGTTATATGGGCCAATGGAATGCAATTGTATCGAGGTATTAAAAAACGATAGAACAAGTTATGTGCGATAAAAGGAGTTAGAGGGTGTTTGTGCTTTTTTTTTTTTTTTTTTTTGCATTGAGTGATAGAGGAAAGTAATAGGGCGACGCAGCACAGGAAACAAACTGTATGGCAAAATAAATATGGAAGAATCAGAAATGGGAGAATGAATAGAAATCCTGATTTATTAACTATACAATTCACAGAGGTCCAAATCTCATGTTTGGGCTGTGACTCAGATCCTAGTATTTGTGCAGTCGTTTCATATCTATCGAAAAATAAGCTATGTACTATTTCCATTTATATATTTAAACACAATATTTCCATTCCATATTTGGAAATGTATTTTTTATATATCTTTGAATATAATATATATATATGGGTAAAGCCTAATTTCAATTTTAAAAAAAAGTATCAATTTTCTTTGTGCCCACCCTTACAGCTCCTACTTACACCAAGTGTCCCCATCATAGTTGCCCCCTACATCATAGAGCCCTTTTATATTTCTATTTATAATCTGAATAAAATATATAGATGGGTAAAATCTAATTTCAATAATATTTTTTAATCAATTGTCTTTGTGCCCCCTT
>BLSH010179025.1:167228-184895 GCA_018402905.1 Glandirana rugosa
GCACCTGCAAAAGCTCTAGCCAACACGACAAACTCCGATCCAAGTTTCACCGTTAAACCTAAAAAAAAAACAGGTAACAATATGTGATACAATTTTGTAGATTAATTTATCTATTTCATTCCAAATTTTTTACGGTCTTGGAGACCGTCTTTTTCGTCGTTTTTTTTACGGGTCACCGAGCATAACTTGTTCTCAAATACCCGTAAACGAAAATATTCGCAAAAAAAGGGACACGTGTAAACAGTGATATTAATTACATGTATGTCACGGAACGCTTTCATAAGCCGGGGGAAACTTGAAACGCTGGAAAACGGTGTAAAGTGAACTGATAGAGACTTCCCCAAGCGACTTACAGCTGTAATCGCAGCAAAAGGTGGCGCTACAAAGTATTAACTTAAGGGGGCTGAATAATTTTGCACGCCCAATGTTTCAGTTTTTTATTTGTTAAAAAAAAAAGTGAAATGTGGCAAAAGGTCGCAAAGTTCAAAGGGGGCCGAATACTTTCGCAAGGCACTGTATGTACATTAATTATAGTGACAAATGTGCACAGGGAAAAAAACGCTTATAAAAGCAAATGCCCATAAACTCTTGTTCAATACGAGCCACTGGGCATTTTTTTTGCTGCTTTTTCTGCCAGAGGTTCTGGCATTTTTTAAACCTTACTTTATCTATTTAATTAGATGTTTTAACATAGTGTATAACAATGGACAAAAAAAAAATCCAAATTGCCACTTTGAACCTAGCCTCAAACAGCACAACCGATCTCGAAAACGTCCACGACTCCGTTTTGTGAATCTGTATTTCTGATAACATCCTTTCTTCACTGACAAGTCAAGATCTTCTGAGATAAGTACAGTAAGTAGTGAGTCAAGCTATTTCATATCATACAGGTACCTGTTGCTTCTCCCGCTAATACTTCTTATGAATCGTGCTGCCTCGCATGCTGCTTAGCTTTTGATAAACAGAAGTACGTAAAAATGCGGTGTTTAGGAGCATTCAACATTTTCAAGTGTACATTAATTATAGTGACAAATGTGCCCAGGGAAAGACATACTTATAAAAGCAAATGCCCATAAACTCTTGTGCAATACGAGCCACTGGGCATTTTTTTTGCTGCTTTTTCTGCCAGAGCTTCTGGCACTTTTTTAAACCTTACATTATCTGTTTAATTAGATGTTTTCATTTAGTTTATGACAATGGAGAAAAATGTATCCAAACTGCCACTTTTAACCTAGCCTCCAATAGCACAACCTATCCCGAAAATGACCACGACTCCGTTTTACAGATCTGAATTTCTGATAATATCCTTTTGTCACCAACAAGTCAAGATCTTCTGAGATAAGTACAGTAAGTAGTGAGTCAAGCTATTGCATATCATACAGGGACCTGTTGCTTCTCCCGCTAATACTTCTTATAAACTGAGTGGCTCTGAGGAAGGGGTTCATACCCTGAAACGCGTCAGCCAGACAATGTGAATCACATCCCAGCGGCAGTTGCTACTATGGGCATGTAGCATTGTGCCATGTTTTTATGCCTTGCATACAAGTTCTTTTGTGAGTATGTTTTTATCTTTTTAATAAAATGTACATCTGAGGATAATGCACTAGGCCGGTGCTCCACTGTTTTCTTGTGTTTTTGCTACAATGTTTGGATCTCCCCAGTTCCACAGTGGCAGCAAGGCGGCACATTATCCGGTGCCAAGCTATCACTT
The DNA here is from genome assembly GCA_018402905.1 of Glandirana rugosa. Taxonomy (NCBI): domain Eukaryota; kingdom Metazoa; phylum Chordata; class Amphibia; order Anura; family Ranidae; genus Glandirana; species Glandirana rugosa. The sequence continues at coordinate 168,940 of BLSH010179025.1, forward strand.
TGATTGTAGAATTGGAGAAATTGCTACTTCAAGCGCAGGAAAGGATTCTTATGTTGACTGTAATGCTTAGCTTTTAAAAAACAGACACACGTATATACGCGGCGTTTAGGAGCGTTCAACATTTTCAAGTGTACATTAATTATAGTGACAAATGTGCACAGGGAAAGAAATGCTTATAAAAGCAAATGCCCATAAACTCTTGTTCAATACGAGCCACTGGGCTTTTTTTTTTGCTGCATTTTCTGCCAGAGGTTCTGGCATTTTTTAAACCTTACATTATCTGTTTAATTAGATGTTTTAACATAGTGTATGACAATGGACAAAAAAATAATCTAAACTGCCACTTTGAACCTAGCCTCAAACAGCACAATCTTCGAAAACGACCACGACTCCGTTTGTGGACAAGTCAAGATCTTCTGCGATAAGTACAGTAAGTAGTGAGTCAAGCTATTGCATAACATACAGGCACCTGTTGCTGCTCCCGCTAATACTTCTTATGAATTGTGCTGCCTCGTACGCTGCTTAGCCTTTGATAAACAGCCGCATAAAAGTGCTAAGGAGACGGAAACAGCCGACGGCCGGTGGGATTCATTACACCCTACGAGAGTGAATTGCCGACGGCTGAACTATATCAATCCTAAAAGTCACCTGTAATTCATTCTGTGGTGCCGCAATAAATCCTGCGGAACAGAGGTCTGCGAACGCCGGCTGCCTGGGCTCTCGCCTTGGTGCACCTTTCATAAATCTAAAGTGCCATATTGCCCAAGTGCCCGAGAGGAGCATACCAGAAGCTATGGGGGAAAAAAAAAAAAAATCTCCTGGCGGGTGTAATAATAGCAGCAATGTAAAATGCTTGCTAGAAGCAAAATGCTTAAGTGAAATGAGGATAAATATAGCCACAGCTTTTTTTTTTTTAATGCCAAAATGGCCGATCCGTGCCAAGAAAAAAATGGTTGACCCATGCGGGCACATAAATCTGAACTGCATCTGTATTATTGGTTTCTATGCTAATGGCCGCCACAGCGGCGGCGGGGTTAATTCCAAATAAGTGAAATGAGCTGTCACTCTGGGGGCACTCCAAAACGAGAACATTTAGGGTGTCATTTATTAGAGTTAAACAGGAACGTATTTCATTTAGTAATTGGCTCCTCGCCCTCTGCCATCCTTTCTTTCTTTCTCTCTTTCTCTTTTTTTTTTTTTTTTCTTTGCAGATGAAAACTCATAAATGAAATATGTTGGCTGCCTGCCCAGCAAGGAAATATAAAGGAATGAATAATGTTTCTATCTCAATCACAGTCATTGCTTTTAATATTCCTAATTACTTGAAAAAGCTGCGTATTCAGTATAGGAGAAAAAAAAAAAAAAAAGAAGTCTTTTCTTCCACGAACCCTTTTTCTCACTTTGTACTCAGAGGATCTGGAGAATTAGCAGGCACTGTTCCCGTCTGCCTTATCCTTATGTGGAGGTTATTGGAAAATACATGGGATACAGGCCCTTTATACTCCGTTAATTTGGCGATCACGAGCCAACAAATATAGCGTCCCGTTATAAACATTTTACTTGCCAGCCAGCACGAAGATATATATAATTCAGTTGTTGTTTTACAGTCATGAAACGTTGCTCGGTTTTATTCTGAGAATGCCTAAGTGATATTGACGCCAGTTCAGCAGGTAAATTGATGTTCTTACTTTCAGTCCTGTCCAGCAGATTAATGATGTTCTCCTTCCAGCGACAGCATTGGCTTTAGGCTCTTTTTAAAGGGTCAGTCCAAGCAAAACTGATATTTTTATCTATTTATTTTATTTCAGGTACTTATATAGCGCTGTCAATTTACGCAGCGCTTTACATATACATTGTACATTCACATCAGTCCCTGCCCTCAAGGAGCTTACAATCTAAGGTCCCTAACTCACATTCATACATATACTAGGGCCAATTTAGACAGGGGCCAAATAACCTACCAGCATGTCTTTGGAGTGTGTCGGTTTTTGGTCGATGGTTGAGAGTTAAATCACCTGAATGCTTCTTATATTTCTGAAGGACTCCATTTGTTAGATCAGAGGTCTCCAAACATTCTAAGGAAAGGGTCAGTTCACTGTTCTTCAGATTTTAGAGGGGTCAGATTAAGGCCAGTGGAAGTAAAAATGTCAAGGAGTCATTGGGCCTAAACAATGACTCAGGCTTGGTGGTCAAAGGTAGTAAAAAAAAAATTACGTAGTGCCTGCGGTCAGGAGGAGAAACAGTGCCCCATCATTGGTATCAGTAAAAGCAATAGTGCCCTATCATTGGTGTCAGTGGGAGGAATAGTGCCCTATCATTGGTGTCAGTGGGAGGAATAGTGCCCCATCATTGATATCAGTGGGAGGACTAATGCCCCATTGTTAGCCCCATTGTAAGTGTTCAGCAGAAGGAATGGTGCCCCATTATCAGTGGAAGAAATAGTGCCCCATCATTGATATCGGTTGGAGGAATCGTGCCTTATCACTGTTATCACTGATACCCTTCATTGGTATCAGTGGGAGGACTAATGCCTCATTGTTGGTGTCAGTAGGAGGAATAGTGCCCCATCATTGATATCAATGGGAGGAATAGTGCCCCATTGTCAGTGGAAGGAATAGTGCCCCATAATTGATATCAGTGAGAGGAATAGTGCCCCATCATTGGTATCAGTGTGGGAATAGTGCTCCATCAATGGGAGAAATAGTGTCCCATCATTTTATAAATGGGAGGACTAATGCCTCATTGTTGGTGTTCAGCGGAAGGAAAAGTGCCCCATTGTCAGTGGAAGGAATAGTGCCCCATCATTGGTATTAATGGGAAGAATAGCCCACCGTTGTTGGTGTCAGTGGAAGGAATAATGCACTATCATTGGTATCGGTGGGAGGAATAATGCCTGATATCAGCGGGAGACATTTTGCTACAAGGGCCGGATAAGGGCAAGCAAAGTGCCGCATCTGGCCCATATTCTGCACTTTGGAGACCATTGGGACTCTGCTCTTGCGTTCCTACAAATTAACCAGGTAAAATCCTTTTGCCATCATATCCAAGCTCAAGTTTTTATGTGCAAGGCCTGGCACTCCATTGGAGATACTGGAGATTCAGTCCAAGCAAAACTGATATATCAGTTTTTGGTAGATGCTGGAGAGTTAAATCACCCGGCAGGTTTTTATATTTGTGAAAGACTCCAATGGTTGGATCTCTGCTCTTAAGTTCCTGCAAAAAAAAAAAGGTAAAACCTCTGGTTATGATGACCAAGCTTAACGTTTTACTTGAAAGGCCTGGTATTCCATTAGAAATACTGAATACTGGGTCATGTCTCAAATGGCATCTATTTCTGCAGAAACACAATCCTTTTGGGGTGGCAATATTTTATGAGACTGTAGACCAGTCTTTCTCAACCTTTTCAACACCGAGGAACCCTTGAAATAATTCTCCGGTCTCGGGGAACCCCTGCTAAAAATTAAAAATCTACAACTCATGATCCATTAGTGTGATGGTCAATGGGAAGAATGCTCCTTACACTTGTGGTCATTGGGAAGAATTACCCCCTTACAGATAGCTAAAAAGATCAATGGTGCCATTGGGAATTTATCTGAGAGGTAGAAATTGACCATTGCTCAAGGAACCCCTAGCAACTTCTGGAGGAACCCTAGGGTACCACAGAACCCTGGATGAGAAACCCTGCTGTAGACGGTACCACCTGCCTCATAGATGGGAAATCAGAAGATCCTGCTGGGGCTTCACAAATGTTTCATGAACTTTATCTGGCATTTTAAGTAGAACCTGTGTTGTTTTCATGTAATATACGGTATTTTACCACCATCCCCATGAGCAGTTGAGCAGGTGTTAAATTTGTGTCTGAGATTAAAGCACTTTATATACTAAGAAGAAGAGTTCAGGACTCAACACCTATGCTGAATGACTTCGGGAAAAGTAGTTTTACGGTCTGAATCATCCTCTCTGCTTGTCCGCTGGAGTGGAGATATCCAGGACTAAAGTTACTTAGCTAAATTTCCCACTGGGATGCAAAAGTACATATCTCTCTGTTGGAGGCTGGCTTGTCTGAAACTACAGAGTCTCCCATGGAATACCAGAACTAGCAAATAAAAAAGTTGAGCTTGGCTATCATGGCGAGATTTAATCTGGTTATCTGAGGACTTCTGAATCTTAAAATAAATAATCCACAATTAGCACGAACGTGTGAGCTCTGAAACTAAAGATAACGTTGCCTGTAGAGTTGATAGAACCTCTGGAAGTTGGGGTTCTGCTGGTTCGGCCGAACTTCGGGACAAAGTCCGGGTTCGGGTCCGGACAGGACCCGAACTTTGACACGGACCCCGAACCCCATTGAAATGAATGGGGACCCGAACTTTTAGGCACAAAAATGGCTGTAAGAAAGTCCTGGAAAGTCCTAGAGGTCTGCAAAAAGAAGCAAAATGGGGCTAAGGGCCGGACAAGTGCCCTACAAAGAAAGGGGGATAGGGAAATAACTTAAAATAATTTAAAAAAAAAATCACATAAAAAAATCAAAAATGGAGGTGGATGTGGACTATCTTCAAACTGTGTGAGAAAAGTATCAATTAGCCGGGAGAAGTCATATCACTGTTCTAAGAACAGTGATGTGGCTTCTCCCGGCTAATTTATACTTTTCTCACACAGTTTGAAGATGATTGTAGATTCTACAATCATCTTAAAACTGTGTGAGAAAAGTATATATTAGCCGGGAGAAGCCATATCACTGTTCTGCAATCATCTTCAAACTGTGTGTGAAAACTATAAATTAGCGGTGAGAAGCCATATCACTGTCCCGGACACCCAAAAGTTCGGTACGGACCCAAACTTTACAGTTCGGGTTCGCTCAACCCTAGTTGCCTGTTATGGTAGCTCTGGTTGGTCATAAGAGAATAAAGTTTATTTCCTGGTTGTTTTTGTACAAATTTATTGTGATTTTGGCCTTTTCTTGTAGCCCTTGATTCAAACCTGAGCGTTTTGTAGCTTGAAGCTCCTGTGGTTTTAGTTGGACTTATTCACAGTGAGCCAATCACACGCCTCCTTGATGGTATGGCATGATGGATAAGCATCTACCTGTATTTTTCAGCATTGAGGACACCATTGATCCTGACCAAATCTCCAAGTCCATTTGCAGAAATGCAGCACCAGACTTAGAAGGAGCCTCCACCATGCTTCACAGTTGCCTGCAGACACTCATTATTGTACCACTCTCCAGCCCTTCATCAACAAGATGCCTCCTGCTACAGCCAAATATTTCACATTTTGACTCATCAGTCCAGAGCACCTGCTGCCATTTTTTTGCACCCCAGTTCCTATGTTCTCCTGCACAGTTGAGTCACTTAGCCTGGTTTGTACATCAGAGGTATGGATTTTTGTCCACAATTTTTCCATGAAGACCTCTTCTGGCCAGACTTCTCCAGATGGGTGTACCTGGGTCGCACTGGTTTCTGCCAGTTGTGTCTTTCATCTGCTGCATTAATTTTCCTTGGCTGCCCACTGCGTCTATGGTCCTCAACGTTGCCCGATCAACGGAGTGCTCAATGCTGGGAAATACAGGCAGATACTTCTCCATCATGCCATACCATCGAGGAGGCGTGTGATTGACCCCAAAATGATTGTACAGCAGAGCAACCACCCCAAACATACAGCCAATGTCATTAACCGGTTTCCAACCGGCTCGTGTACATTTACTGCTGCAGAGTGGCAGCATCCTGTGAATCACCGTCTTTAAACGGCGGCTCGTGCATGCGCGGCTAGTGTGCGGGAGCATGCCGGTTTGCTCTCATGCCCGCCACACTCTGCAGGAGTGTGCCCGTGGCTTGGGTGGACCCAATGTCCGCTGGCGAGCCGCGATTGCTTACCACAGCAGAAAAACAGGGAACCGCCGATGTAAACACGGCGGTTCCCCACTCTGTCAGGCAGCATCTAAGAGATCTACTGATTCCTGTCACTGGGATCAGTTAGATCTCTTATGCCCCTGGCAGCCCAGCCCCCTCACAGTTAGAACACGCCTAGGGAACGCAGTTAACCCATAGAGCGCCCCCCCCCCCAGGTTAACCCCTTCCCTGCCAATGACATTTATACAGTAATATTTCTGATCGCTGTATAAATGTCATTGGTCCAAAAAAAAGTGTCAAAAATGTCCGACATGTCCGCCGCAATATCACAGTCCCGATAAAAAATCGCAGGTCGCCACCATTACATTAAATGACGTGATGAAACATGAGGCGTACTTCCTGATGATGTGTTCAAAGGAAACACGAAATGCATAGAAGCCACGCCTATTTCTGACGCCATTTCCGACCTCTGAGCGATGGAACGCACGCCGGGAAGACATTGCACCAGCTTCCATACACGCTTTTGCAGACGGTGCTGGTCGGACGGCACAGGGACACGCGAGTTTGAAACTTTTACAGTATCTTTGAGTCTCCTCTATTATATGGATGTCTGCGCAATGGGATATCGCTGGTTTTTGTCTTCCATGAGCTGTCTTCGCTGAGGGTAAACCACCAACTTTAAAACCAGTATCACTAAGAATTAGAACCAGCAACTATTAACTCCAGGCTTACTGGCTTATGGTATTCGGTTACCTGTGGAAAAGTTCTTACAAGTTTCTTGTTTTCATTCACTTGAAGGATTTCACATATTGGATATTATTGTTTGGGAATCATTTTTTTTACGATGCATTACTATCAGAAATGATTGAATTTATATATCGATCACATTGGAACACATTATATCATTTTTTGGTGAACGCCGCACACACCTATGAAACAAATTTTCCACTCGTCACCATTACTAGTAACAAAAAAAAAATTGTAAAAAACGCCAGAAATTAATTCTCATCGCCGCTATAAACAAAAAAAGAGCGGCAATTTTACAAAAAAAAAGACAATATTTCTAACTGTGTGCTAAAATACAAATCCAAAAAAAAAAAATATATGAAAAAAGAATGTATTCGTCGGTTTTGGCCGATTTATATTCTTTCTCATATTTTTGGTTAGAAAAAAAATGCGGCAACTTTTGCGCAAACCAATCAATAAACGGCGATTGCGATTTTTTTTCTAACCAAAAATATGAGAAAGAATATAAATCGGCCAAAACCGACGAATACATTCTTTTTTCATATATTTTTTTTTTTTGGATTTGTATTTTAGCACACAGTAAGAAATATTGTCTTTTTTTTTGTAAAATTGCCGCTCTTTTTTTGTTTATAGCGGCGATCAGAAATGACGCAGAGGCGATCAAATACCACCAAAAGAAAGCTCTATTTGTGGGGAAAAAAGGATCCAAATTTAATTTGGGTACAACGCTGCACGAGTGCTCTGGTCCTAAGATAGAAATCCTTCCGGGGCTGAAGTGGTTAAGAACTGTCTTCAGTGTAATGAAGAACAAGGAGTCCTGGAAGTGATGATTTGGCCCCCACAGAGCCCTGATGGAGTCTGTCTGGGATGACATGAAAAGACGGAAGGATTAGAGGCAGCCGACATCCAGAGAAGATCTGTGCTTAGTTCTCTAAGATGTTTTGAACAACCTACCTACCGAGTTCCTTCAAAAACTGTGTAGAAGTCTACCTAGAAGAACCAATGTTGGTTTCAAGGCAAAGGGGTGGGGGGCACCCCAAATATCGATTTGATTTAGATTTTGATTCTGTTTGCTCCCTTTGCAATATGCAAATTAATAAAAATAGACAATTAAAATATATATTTTTGAAGACATTCGTACTTGCCAGCATTTCTTCACGCCTGCCTAAAACCAGTGGTCCTATCAAAGTGGCTTGCAGTGGCCAATGCCTGCGCTTGTGGTTTGTTGCCTGGCTCAAGGAGTATTTTACGCACTACAAGTTGCAGCAAGACTCCCATGCTTAGACTGCACAACCATGAATTGAGCTCAGAATATACGTGGATGTTAATGTATCCTCTGCCTGGATAATACCACTCATTTCTTTACCAAGACACCAAATACCATTTTTGTTGCGCACCGCGCAGATCTCATGATGACATCCACCCTTGTTTCAGCAACATTTAATTTCTCTAGCTATTCATCCATATATGATCTATGAGTTTGATAAAAAGCAACATATTATAATGTATAGGCGATCATTATCCAACAGTAAATTAATATTTAACATTTTACCCCCCAAGGAAGCCTTGACTGTATTTTCAGCTCCAGGCTATACCCCTGCCAAAGCCATCTGACCATGGAAATGGGGTCAATGGAAAACGCACTAAACATTGTTGGTATTTTTTTTTTTTAGCATGAATAAGCATGGCTCTGTAAATCCCCATATAGGATTCTTTTTGCACTGTCCTGTAAGCATTATGACACCCACCCTTGTTTCAGTACCATTTCAATTCTACAGTTGTGCATATACCAAACACAGCATATTGCCAAAAGTATTGGGACACCTGCCTTTACACGCACATTAAATTTAATGGCATCCCAGTCTTAGTCCGTAGGGTTCAATATTGAGTTGGCCCACCCTTTGCAGCTATAACAGCTTCACCTCTTCTGGGAAGGCTGCCCACAAGGTTTAGGAGTGTCTATGGGAATGTTTGTCCGTTCTTCCAGGAGCGCATTTGTGAGGTCAGGCACTGATGTTGGAGGAGAAGGCCTGACTCAGTCTTCACTCTAATTTATCCCAAAGGTTTTCGGGTTGAGGTCAGGACTCTTTGCAGGCCAGTCAAGTTCCTCCACCCCAAACTCGCTCATCCATGTCTTTATGGACCTTGCTTTGTGCACTGATGTTGGAAGGCCTGGCTTGCAGTCTCCTCTCTAATTCATCTCAAAGGTGTTCTATCAGGTTGAGGTCAGGACTCTGTGCAGGCCAGTCAAATTCCTCCACCCTAACCTCGCTCATCCATGTCTTATGGACCTTGCTTTGTGCACTGGTGGGCAGTCATGTTGGAACAGGAAGGGGCCATCCCCAAACTGTTCCCACAAAGTTGGGAGCATGAAATTGTTTAAAATGTCTTGGTATGCTGACGCCTTAAAGTGTTACTAAACCCACAACAGTAAAATCTGTCTGTATATGCAGAATAGCATGCTTGTTATACTCACTGTGGAGCTTAAGGGGCTAATCCTATGCATTGTGTAAAAAAGGCTCTTTGATCCTGTATGGACAGAAACTTCCCTCCCTGCACTGTCTCTCTTGGCAAGGCCATATAATACACTGTGAGGGTAGTCTTCCTGCACATGCTCAGTTTGGTGTCTATTGCTGGACAGAATATGCACTTGTTCTCAGCGATAGCCAGGTCACATGATATTGACATCACACATGTGGGCATGTATACAGGCTGTAGTGTAAATCTTCTCCTACCTGAACACTCAGCACTGGGCAGACCCTGCAGCTTATTATGTAACCATGGTATACAGATCAGCAAAAAAGGTATAAAGTGGCAGTATTTTAATGTAAAAAGAAGATTTATAAGCTGTGGGAACTGTGCGGGGGGGGGGGGGGAGATGAACTATTTTCATATTACTGGGTTTAGTAACACTTTAAGAGTTCCCTTCACTGAAACTAAGGGGGCCAGGCCCAACCCCTGAAAAACACCCCACACCATAATCCTCCCTGAACCATACGATACACTTGGCACAATGCAGTCAGGTAAGTACCATTCTCCTGGCAACCGCCAAACCCAGACACATCCATCGGATAGCCAGACAGAGAAGCGCGATTCGTCTCTCCAGAGAACACGCCTCCCCATTCCATGAAGCTCTCTACACACTGCTGTTGCGCTAATCTGAAGGCCACGCAAAGTTTGGAGGTTTGTAGCTATTGGCTCTGCAGGCAGTTGGCGACTTCTGCGCACTGTGAGCTTCTGCATGCGCTGACCCCGCTCTGTTATTTTACGTGGCCTACCACTTCGTGGCTGAGTTGCTGTTGCTTCCACTTTGTTACAATACCACTAACAGTTGACCGTGGAATATTAAGTAGCAAGCAAAGTTCACAGATGGACTTATTGTACAGGTGGCGCCCTATCACGGTACCACACTTGAATTCAATGAGCCCCTGAGAGCGACCCATTCTTTCACAAATGTTTGTAGAAGCCGTCTGCATACCTAGGTGTTTGATTTTATACACCTGTTGACATGGAGGTGATTGGAACACCTGATTTGGAGGTGTGTCCCAATACTTTTGGCAATATAGTGTATGTCAAACGCAGGGCCAGCGGGCTGAATCCAGCCCAACAGGCCTTGTTATGTGGCCCTCCCACCAAGTTTGGGAGCCAGATCGTGGCGGAACTCCATTCCACCTCCTCCAGCTCTCACCCTCCACTCCCACCGTGGTCGAAACGCGTCAGTGCGGGCACTGGATGGAACTGGGCTGAGGTTGCTTTTACTCAATCCCCTGTGGGCCATGCTGGTGTGCGGCATTTGGGATATTTTATATAAATAGTTACATAGTTAGTCAGGTTGAAAAAAGATAAGTCACTAGTTCAACCAAAAAAAATAAAAATGATATATAACCATACAATCCCTTATACAATCCTTCATCCACAGTTCATCCAGAGGAAGGCAATAAACCCCAGTCCGGGGAAAAGTCCAGGTTCCAGACACCCCAAAGTTCGGTACGGACCCAAACTTTACAGTCCAGGTTCGCTCAACTCTAGTGGTGGCCGGTCCATAAGGGGTGCAGGCCTGCAGGGGCTCTGCCCCCCTAGTTTGCATCCAAGGCACTGGTCTAATAGCTTTCTATGAGGGCTGTCATTTTTTTACAAGCACGTGATTAGAGCCCAAGGCTCTTATTGGCTTGTAAAACCTTGTCCTTGGGGTACAGGGCACTGTGCCCCCAACCCTCCCACTTCTAATACTAGTGAATCAATATTCACCATCGGTTTCCGGGTTCACGTCATGGCTAATCAGGACAGGAGGCGGATCTAAAAAAGACTGGGTTAGGCAGGTGGAGGCAGGGAAAGCCGTGACTGCTGGAGGGGTCCATTTGTGGGGTGAGTGTGGACCTGGAAGGGTTTGTTTTCCGCTCTCCCCAAAAATGTTTAGCACCAGCCACCACTGGACTCCGCCTCCTGAAACTCCTCCTCTCAGCATCTGCAAGCAGTGACTCCTATACTGACTCCGCCTCCTGAAAGTTCTCAGCACCTGCAAGCAGTGATTCCTGTACTGACCCCACCTCCTGAAACTCCTCCTCTCAGCACCTGCAAGCAGTGGTTCCTGTACTGACCCCGCATCCTGAAACTCCTCCTCTTCGCACCTGCAAGCAGTGATTCCTGTACTGACTCCGCCTCCTGAAACTCCTCCTCAGCACCTGCAAGCAGTGATTCCTGTACTGACTCCGCCTCCTGAAACTCCTCCTCAGCACCTGCAAGCAGTGATTCCTGTACTGACTCCGCCTCCTGAAACTCCTCCTCAGCACCTGCAAGCAGTGATTCCTGTACTGACCCCGCCTCCTGAAACTGCTCCTCAGCACCTGCAAGCAGTGATTCCTGTACTGACCCCACCTCCTGAAACTGCTCCTCAGCACCTGCAAGCAGTGATTCCTGTACTGACTCCGCCTCCTGAAACTCCTCCTCTCAGTACCTGCAAGCAGTGATTCCTGTACTGACCCCGCCTCCTGAAACGCCTCCTCTCAGCACCTGCAAGCAGTGGTTCCTGTACTGACTCCGCCTCCTGAAACTCCTCCTCAGCACCTGCAAGCAGTGATTCCTGTACTGACTCCTCCTCCAGAAACTCCTACTCTCAGCACCTGCAAGCAGTGACTCCTGTACTGACCCCACCTCCTGAAACTCCTCCTCTCAGCACCTGCAAGCAGTGATTCCTGTACTGACCCCGCCTCCTGAAACTCCTCCTTAGCACCTGCAAGCAGTGATTCCTGTACTGACTCCGCCTCCTGAAACTCCTCCTCAGCACCTGCAAGCAGTGATTCCTGTACTGACCCCACCTCCTGAAACTCCTCCTCAGCACCTGCAAGCAGTGACTCCTGTACTGACCCCACCTCCTGAAACTCCTCCTCTCAGCACCTGCAAGCAGTGATTCCTGTACTGACCCCGCCTCCTGAAACTCCTCCTCAGCACCTGCAAGCAGTGATTCCTGTACTGACCCCGCCAGGGGAGGGCTTGCAGCCGTAGGCCTGGGAGGCAAGTCCAGTCAAGTGGCCCATTGAACCACCTAATCAGCTCCCCAACCATGCCCACCTGGTTTTAGAATGGATATTGATGTTATGAAGTAAAACAAATACGATTCAATGTGGAACATAATTTAATGTTAATAGCAACAAAGGAGGTTTAACAAAAAGAATGCATCAATGCAGCTCATCAATGCCCATCATTGCAGCCTGATCAGTGCCCATCAATGCAACCTCACCAGTGCCCATCAATGCAGCCTCATCAGTGCCTGTCAATGCAGCCTCATCTGTGCCTATCAGCTTAGCCTCATCAGTGCCCATTAATGCGGCCTCACCGTGTCCGTTAATGCAGCTTGATCAGTGCCCATCAATGCAGCCGCACTAGTGCCCATCAATGCAGCCGCACCCGTGCCTATCAAATGCAACCTGATCAGTGCCTATCAATGCAGGCTCGCCAGTGCCTATCAGCACAGCCTGATCAGTGCCAATCATTGCAGCTTGATCAATGCCCATCAATGCAGCCCGATCATTGCCCATCAATGCAGCCTCGGCAGTGCCCATCAGCACAGCCTGATCAGTGCCCATCAATGCATCCTCACCAGTGCCCATCAATGCAGCCTCATCAGTGCCTGTCAATGCAGCCTCATCTGTGCCTATCAGCTTAGCCTCATCAGTGCCCATTAATGCGGCCTCACCGTGTCCGTTAATGCAGCTTGATCAGTGCCCATCAATGCAGCCGCACTAGTGCCCATCAATGCAGCCGCACCCGTGCCTATCAAATGCAACCTGATCAGTGCCTATCAATGCAGGCTCGCCAGTGCCTATCAGCACAGCCTGATCAGTGCCAATCATTGCAGCTTGATCAATGCCCATCATTGTAGCCCGATCATTGCCCATCAATGCAGCCTCGGCAGTGCCCATCAGCACAGCCTGATCAGTGCCCATCAATGCATCCTCACCAGTGCCCATCTAATGCAGCCTGCAATACAGAGAGAGGAGATTACACAGAGCGGGGATCTCCTGCTTACCTGGCGCAGCCACTGTCATATGAAGTCCCGCTTCCTGGACCGGCTCCTATGATAGACATCACCAGTGTGCTGTCTATTATATAAGCTGGTCCAGGAGGTAGGACTTTGCAATCTTTAGATCCCTGCTCTGTGTAATCCGGGGCAGCCCAATGAGCCTTGTGGGATCCATGATAGGGCCAGCCCTGGGCGCCCCCCCCCCCCTTTGCCTGCAGTTAGTTGGTAGCTGCGCCCCTGGCCCCTAATTCCTTCCTCCACAAGAAGAAAAGTGTGAGCAGGCAGCGACCGTCAGCCATTTTTAATGTAAGTTAGGGTGGCCTGGGGGGCAATTGCCACCCTGCCCCCCAGCCCTCCCCTGGACCCCGCCTCCTGAAACTCCTCCTTTCAGCACCTGCAAGCAGTGATTCCTGTACTGACTCTGCCTCCTGAAACTTCTCAGCACCTGCAAGCAGTGATTCCTGTACTGATTCCACCAGTGGTGGCCGGGCCATAAGGGGCACAGGCCTGCAGGGGCTCCGCCCCCCTAGTTTGCATGCGGGGCACTGGTCTAATAGCTTTTTATGAGGTCTGTCATTTTTTTACAAGCACGTGATTAGAGCCCAAGGCTCTTATTGGATTGTAAAAGCTTGTCCTAGGGGCGCAGAGCACTGTGCCCCGGACCCTCCCACTTGTGATACTAGCGAATCAATATTCACCATCGGTTTCCGGGTTCAAGTCATGGCTAATCAGGACAGGAGGCGGATCTAAAAAACACCGGGTTAGGGGGGTGGAGGCCGGGAAAGCCGTGACCAATGGAGGGCTCCATTTGTGGGGTGAGTGTGGACCTGGAGGGGTTTGTTTGCCGCTCTCCCCAAAAATGTTAAGCACCAGCCACCACTGGACTCCGCCTCCTGAAACTCCTCCTCTCAGCACCTGCAAGCAGTGATTCCTGTACTGACTCCGCCTCCTGAAACTCCTCCTCTCAGCACCTGCAAGCAGTGATTCCTGTACTGACTCCTCCTCCTGAAACTCCTCCTCTCAGCACCTGCAAGCAGTGATTCCTGTAATAACTCCGCCTCCTGAAACTCCTCCTCTCAGCACCTGCAAGCAGTGACTCCTATACTGACTCCGCCTCCTGAAACTTCTCAGCACCTGCAAGCAGTGATTCCTGTACTGACCCCACCTCCTGAAACTCCTCCTCTCAGCACCTGCAAGCAGTGATTCCTGTACTGACCCCGCCTCCTGAAACTCCTCCTCTCAGCACCTGCAAGCAGTGGTTCCTGTACTGACTCCGCCTCCTGAAACTCCTCCTCTCAGCACCTGCAAGCAGTGATTCCTGTAATAACTCCGCCTCCTTAAACTCCTCCTCTCAGCACCTGCAAGCAGTGATTCCTGTACTGACTCCGCCTCCTGAAACTCCTCCTCTCGGAAGGCGGGCTCTGTGAAAGGTGTGACACAGCAGTGCTACTCACAGGGCATAGTGACTAGGGGGTCACTGAATTCAGGGAAGTAAATGTGTGGGGTCTTCACCAAGTAAGTTTACAAACTTCAAGATCATTCAGATTAATGGGAGGAGATGAGAAATAATTGAAACACAATGTGGAAATAATTATAGGACTTTACATATACAGTAGATTTGTCTATAGATACGCTTTACTTTGCATTTATGCTAAAAAAGGGTTGCAAGCAAAAATCGACCAATCCTGAAAGACCACGTCTGCGGCGAAGGAAATTTGCAAACTATAGACGTAGAAAATCTGACTACAGGCGGCGCATGTAATCTACCAATCCGGGAATTACAAGTCTTTATAGAGGATTACAGCACCCAGGCCTTCTATGTGATCCCCTCCAGTCTTCACGGCAGAGACCTCTCCGGTACGGTGGGAGATTGTGCCGCTGCTGTGTGTGTGAGCCGGTAATGACCACCCCGGGGAAAAACCACTGATTTCACCCAACGCAGGCATTCACTCTACAGGTGCGACTAAATGGGGCCCGGGGCCAGGTGTGCGCATCGGAACCACGAACACTGCGCATTGCAATATATTGGCTTTTACAAATATTTGTGATTTTTTACTTAACCCCTTCAGCCCCGGAAGGATTTCTCCCTTTAGGACCAGAGCACTTTTTGCGATTCGGCGCTGCGTCGCTTTAACTGACAATTGCGCGGTCATGCGGCGTTGTACCCAAACTAAATTTGCGTCCTTTTTTCCCCACAAATAGAGCTTTCTTATGGTGGTATTTGATCACCGCTATAAACAAAAAAAGAGCAACAATTTTGCAAAAAAACCCCCAATATTTCTTACTTTTTGCTAAAATACAAATCCAAAAAAAATATAAAAACATTTTTTTTTCCCTCGGTTTTGGCCGATTTATATTCTTCCTCATATTTTTGTTAAAAAAAATCGCAATCGGAGTTTATTGATTGGTTTGCGCAAAAGTTGCCACGTTTACGGATGATGAGAATTCATTTATGGGGTTTTTATATTTTACTAGTAATGGCGACGATCTGCGATTTTTAGCGGTACTGCGATATTGCGGCGGACATGTCGGACCATTTTGACACTTTTTTGGAAACAATGACATTTATACAGCGATCAGTGTTATGAAAATTCACTGATTACTGTGCAAATGCCATTGGCAGTGAAGGGGTTAACCTGGAGGGGGCGCTGTAAGGGTTAACTGTGTTCCCTCAGTGTGTTCTAACTGTATGGGGGCTGGCAGGGGGAGGGGAGTGATCACAGCTCCCATATACAGGAAGCCTGTGATCACCGCCCTTCCCCCTCTGTCAGAACGGAGATCTGTATTTACTTACATGGACCTCCGTTCTCTCATTGCGGGGGGGGGGGGGGGGGGGGGGG
>BLSH010179025.1:184905-199994 GCA_018402905.1 Glandirana rugosa
CCCCCCCCCCCCCCCCCCCCCGGAACACAGTGAGCGCGCCTCCAGCGGCGCGCGCTCACAATACTTATTATCGTGGCCGCCGTCAGGTGACGGTGGTTTGCAATTACGAACCACTTTGCCGCCGTCAAGCCATGGCGGGCGGTCGGTAAGTGGTTAAACCGTATGTTATGGGAAAAATATACATACATTAGAGGTACACGATTCTGCCCAAAATGAGAATCACGATTTTTTTTGCTTAGAATAAAGATCACGATTCTCGCGGCGTAACATCTTTCATATACAAAAAAAAATGGGCTAACAGCACTGTTTAGTTTTTTTTTTTTTTTGAAAGTGTAATTTTTCCCAAAAAATTGCGTTTGAAAGACCGCTGCGCAAATACCGCGTGACATAAAATATTGCAACAACCGCCGTTTTATTCTCTAGGGTCTCTGCTAGAAAATATATATATAATGTATGGGGGTTCTAAGAAATTTTCTAGCAGAAAATACTGGATTTTTACTTGAAAGCAACAAATGTCAGAAAAGATTTAGTATTTGCATGGTTAAACTGAACTCTTCTATACAACGGAGTTCATTCCTTTGATAAGTAGAAACATTGTATCTCTTTGCTTCTTTTATCAGCAATGATCTCAGACTTGGCGGGCAGCCCAGATAGGAGAGACTCAAGTCGCTCCGACTTAGAAGAAGGTTCCTGGGGAGACTTCAGGCGACTTGCATTGACTTCTATTACAGTCAAGTCGCGCTGAGTCGCCCCACAAGTCGGACTCCATTAACTGCCCTGAAAATCGCGGTAATGTGTGATGGAGATCGCAGGGGGGGGGGGTGAATTGAGATTGCGATTTTATTACGATTAATCATGCAGCTCTAATATATATATACATCTCGCCAACGCAATGCGCATTTCCCATGTTTTATCCCTTTAACCCTTTCACTGCCTGAACTGTTTTTGCAGTTGCAAAAAAAAAAAAAAGGCCTGAAGATTACCTAAAAACCCCAAAGGTATATTTTCCAAGCCATTTCATGATGGCGATGACATCACGATGACGTCACTCCCCACGCACGGTGGGTCCAGCATACCATGACGGTGATGTCACCAGCTGCATGCGCTCTGAATATCTCATAAACAGTGCAAGCTTAGAAGATAGAAGAAGTGGTACCTCAGATTGCGAGCAACGCGGTTAACGAGCATTTCGCAATACGAGCGTTTTTAAAAAAAAATAAAATCCTGACTCGGTTTGCGAGAGCTGCCTTGCAAAAACGAGCAGGATTAAGCCTCTGTGCATGCAATACCGCATGTGGCCAGAGGTGCAGGGGGGCGCTGGTGAGGCTTAGAGACTCTCGGAAGCATTTGGAAATACTCGGGCGTAAACAGTTCCTGATCGTTTCTGAGCCTCACCAGCGCCACCACACCTCTGGCCACATACGGTATTACATACACCAGTGCCCCCGCACCTCTGGCCACATACAGTACTGCACTGACAAGCAGTCACTTTGGAACTCATTTTCTGAGTTTCCATTGTTTCCTATGGATTTGGATTACAAGCATAGGCGTGCGCACGGGGTGTGCCGGGTGTGCCTTGGCACACCCTAATCACTCTGTACCATACCGACTCCCCCTACTGCCAAGGCTTCCCCCTTCTCTCCTCTCCCCTTGGCTCTCCCGGGAGATGTTTCAGGATGGACAGCGGGCAAAGGGTTAGTCAATATGTCATTTCCTGGCCCCTTCCCTTTCTAAATGAACACACTCACTCACTGTGTTCATTCACAAACTGAAGCATAGTAAACAAAGTTTACTATGCTTCGGTGTGTTTGAGCTTTGGGCTGCACACCCTAATGCAATAGGCTGCGCACACCTAAGATTACAAGCATTCTCCTGGCACAGATTGTGCTCGTAATCCAAGGTTCCACTGTATTCACAATACCTACAGGTAAGCCTCATTTAAAAAGGGGGCCCCCAGATCCCCCTCCCCCCATGTGAATGAGTATGGGATACATAGAACCCTTACCCATTCACCAAAAAAGGGTCAAAATAAATAAAAACAGAAGACAGGTTTTTGACAAATCCTTAATGAAAAAAAAAAACAGATGTAGATTCAAAAGACAAAAAAAAAAATCACTCCGTCTGCCGTGAGGGCAAACAGGAAAACCCCCCACGCCGTTTTTTTTTTTTATTTACTATTTTTACTTGCAATTTTTTTTTTTTTATTATTATTTAGCTGTCAGTGGGGAAGCCCCTTCACATCTAGGCGTCCTGGGTGGAAATCGCCGCAATTCTGGCCGCAGTCTTGAATCGCTGCAAGTTGTGGGACGCTCTCGCGATCCCCATTGAATCGCGGTAAAATCGCGCAAACAAAATCGCATGATGCCTGTCGTCCGCAAGAAGTATCAGAACTTCTTTTGGGCGATCCTCTTTGCGGGATTTTACCGCGATTCGACGGGCGACAACCGTGGCAAAATCGCAACGCAATCAGGGTGCCGTTGGAAGTGAGAGGGATCGCGAGCGCGTCCTGCGGTTTGCGGCCATTCGGGATCGCGAGCAGAATCGTGGCTATTCCGCCTGCGATCCGGGATGCCTGGATGTGAATGGAGCCTTAAGGATGCCGTGGCCGGCTTCACAGCCCCGCTCCTTAACAATCAGCTTTTACTGCACTCTGATTGGGCAACTCTTTGCCCAATCAGGGAGCAGAATGCACTGTGCAGTGCATTGCAGGGGGCGTTCGGCGGGGCGGAAGTCCTGTAAATTAGGGTGTTTCCTCCAAACGGGGCAGACAGCCAATATTCGGCCTGAACTCGGGCTGAACCGTTCGCCCAACGCTACTTGTTTCCTGTCTGCAGTTAAGCAGCAAAGCCCATGTGGTCTAAACATGTGCACGGCCGAATTTATTTATTTTTTTTGTTTTATTTGTTGTTTTTTTTGCGTTTTCGAATCGTTCGTTATGATCGAAATTCGTTATGCGGCTTGTTTTATTCGTATAGATGCAGTATTCGTTATAATCGGTAATTCGGGAATTTGGAAAAATTTGAATTTGGTTTGTTTTATTCGCATAGATGTGGTATTTGTTATTTTCAGTAATTTGTGAATTCGGAAACATTTGAATTCGGTTCGTATAGACGCTGTATTCATTATAACTAATTTAATAGTTTATAACTATTTTTATAGTTTTTATTATTATTATTAATAATAATAAATAACAATAATAATAATAAAAACTATAACAATGGTTATGGTTAATAAAAATAATAAACGTAGTAATTTAATTATAATAGTAATTATCCAAATTTTTTTTTTAGGATTTTCAAATTTTTGGATTTCCGATCCTATTTTCGGATTTTCGTTCCTTCAAATTTTCGGATTTTAGTCCTTATTTTCCGATTTTCATCCTTTTGAATTTTCGTTTTTACTTTTTGGATTTTCGTTCTTTCAGATTTTCGGTCTTATTTTCGTTTTTTTTGAATTTTCATTCATTTGGATTTTTTTTGAATTTCGGACTTTTTTTTTTCCGATTTTCGTTCTTTTCAAAAATTCGTGAAGCATTTTTTTTTTCCGTTATTCGGACGTTTCCGAATTGACGAATATTCCGAATTTCAAGGAAAAGCTAATTCAGAACCACACAAATTGCACGTGTCTAATGCGGAGTGTCCACTATTTGTTCTGTTAGGGCTATATACAGAATTTCTAGATTCTGCATTCTGGATCGTATCATGCGATCCCAAAAAAGATCCAAGTAAAACGTATCCCTTCATTGATGAGCATAGGCGTGCGCACATAGGGTGGCAGGTGTGCCTGGGCACACCCTACTGTGCAGATTCCCCCTGCTGCCTGGCCGCAGAGAAAGGGACAGGGGAATCTCTGTCCTCAATTTCTTTCTCTGTCTCGAAAGTGAGACATCAGGGGTCTGTTTAGACCCCTGATATTTCATCAAAGTCCCCCAGCAGTGCTCCTAAAAAAATGGGGGAAAAAAAAATAAAATATAATATTGTAAAAAATAATAAAAAAAACGAAATTGTGAAAATAAAAATAAACTACTGACGCCTATCTCTTGTGGTGCAATAGGCTGCGCAGTCTGTGAATATTTGTAGAAGACGCGGTGAGAAGTTTGGGGCCCCCTGGGGCCCCCCCCCCGGGGGTTAGACTCCACTGACAATGATCCCCTCCCCCTTCCCATACATTAATCCGCTCCATCATCACCTGGAAAATGAAACCAATCACACGCGTATCTGCTGATCCTTTAATTATCGCTCGCCGCGGTCTTGATTATGATAATTCAATTTAAAATCTCGCCAAGCCGACATTTCTCAATTATAAATGTGCATTTAAAGTAAATGATTGACGAAGGCGTGCGCCTCCATGGATGCTCCCATTATTAATCCTGATTTATACCGCGTCACCCTCTCCCGGGGCGCCCAGCAAGGCAAGAGATACAAATGAAGGTAAATGATACGTAAGCTACACCCCGCAAGTGCGTCCGTCTGCAGCGCAAACGCGGGGAAAATAACCACTCGCCGACCACCATTTTTCTGGCACTTTTTGTTTACAATTAAAAATCTGTATTTTTTTTTGCTAGAAAATTCCTTAGAACCCCCAAACATTAAATTTTTTTTTTTTTAGCAGGGACCCTAGAGAATAAAATGGCGGTCGTTGCAATCTTTTATGCCACACGGTGTTTATGCAGCGCTTTTTCAAATGCAGTTTTATTTTAACCCCTTCAGCCCCGGAAGGATTTCCCCGTTTAGGACCAGAGCACTTTTTTTTGCGATTCGGCACTGCGTCGCCTTAACTGACAATTGTTGCACCCGAACAAAATTGGTGTCCTTTTTTCCCCACAAATAGAGCTTTCTTTTGGTGGTATTTGATCCCCTCTGCGTCATTTCTGATCGCCGCTATAAACAAAAAAAGAGAAACAATTTTGCAAGAAAAAAATAATTTTTACTTTTTGATAAAATACAAATCCAAAAAAAAATGTATTCGTCGGTTTTGGCCGATTTATATTCTTCCTTTTATTTATGGTAAAAAAAATCGCAATCTGCGTTTATTGATTGGTTTTGCTGCGTTTTTACAAACCATGAGAATTAACTTCTGGCGTTTTTACAATTTTTTTTTTACTAGTAATGGCGGTGATCTGCGATTTTTATCGTGACTGTGATATTGCGGCGGACATGTCGGACATTTTTGACACTTTTTTGGGACCAATGACATTTATACAGCGATCAGAAATTTAAATGTCCACTGATTACTGTATAAATGTTATTGGCAGTGAAGGGGTTAACCTGCAGGGGGATATCTAGGGGGGTAACTGTGTACCCTAGTCGTGTTCTAACTGTGAGGGGGCTGGACTGCCAGGGGCACCAGAGATCTAACTGACCCCAGTGACAGGGATCAGTAGACCTCTTACATGCTGCCTGACAGAGCGGGGAACCAACGTGTTTAGATTGGCGGCTCCCCGTTCTTCCTCTCTGGCAGCTCATCGCGGCTCGCCGGCGGACATCGGGTTCTCCAGAGCCACGGGCACACTCCTCCAGAGTGCGGCGGGCACGAGAGCACGCCGGCACACTCCCGCCCGCTAGCTGCGCACGTGCGAGCCGGCATTTATATACTGCGATTCGCGGGACGCTGCCACTCTGCAGCAGTAAATATACCCGGAAGCGGTTAAAGAAAATAAACTTTAATGAATGTTAATACAAAAAAACACAATAATATATAATCCAATTTTTTCGGTAAGATATAAAAGACGATGTTACGCCAAGTAAATGGATACCTAACGCGTCACGCTTTATAATTGCGCACGCTCGTGGAATGGCGACAAACTAGGAGGCTTAAAAAACTCCATAGGCGATGCATTAAATATTTAAGAGTTACAGAGGAGGTCTGGCGCTAGAATTATTGCTCTCGCTCTAACGATCGCGGCGATACCTCACATGTGTGGTGTGAACACCGTTTTCATATGCGCACGTTACTTACGTATGTGTTGGCTTCTGTGCACGAACTCGGAGGGATGGGGGGGGGGGGGCGCGTTAATTTTATTTTTCTTATTTATTTTATTTTTTTATTTTCGCACCGTCCCTTTAATTTTTTTTTGTAGCCACCCCCTGTAATAGAAATAAGGATGGCAGGTCCTCTTTATGGAGAGATTTGGGGGCGATAAGACCCCGAATATTCCCTCTACTTTAGTCCAAGTGACATCGCTCCGCTCCTCCAACATCATAGAGAGGTTTAGAGATGATCTGATCTCTGTTCACCTCTATGGTCAGCCATCCGAACCGACCGATTGCTTCCCAGGCAGTAAATGCGGTAAGGCCGGGAAACACCGGCGAGTGGCGGGAGAAGGGGGGTGGGGTGACCCCTCCCTCTGCTTCTGAAAGTCCAGTGGCTAATCAGTGCTCATAGCCACGCTCCTCCATTCCTCATAGCTGAGCTTCTCCACCCTCCATAGCTGAGCTCCTTCATCCTCCATAGCTGAACTTCTCCACCCTTCATAGCTGAACTTCTCCACCCTTCATAGCTGAACTTCTCCACCCTTCATAGCTGAACTTCTCCACCCTTCATAGCTGAACTTCTCCACCCTCCATAGCTGAACTTCTCCACCCTTCCTAGCTGAACTTCTCCACCCTCCATAGCTGAACTTCTCCACCCTTCATAGCTGAACTTCTCCACCCTCCATAGCTGAACTTCTCCACCCTTCCTAGCTGAACTTCTCCACCCTCCATAGCTGAACTTCTCCACCCTTCATAGCTGAGTTTCTCCATTCTCATAGCTGAGCTCCTCCAACCCAATAGCTGAGCTTCTCCATCCCTCATAGCTGAGCTCTGCCATTCCTCATAACTGGGCTCCTCCATTCCTTATAGCTGAGCTTCCTTGTCCCCCATAGCTGAGCTCCTCCATCCCCCAGCCTGGCCCCTGAGATCCTCGATCCTCATAGCTGTGCTCCTCAATCCCCCAGCCTGGCCCCTGAGATCTTCGATCCCCATAGCTGAGCTTCTCCATCTTCCAGCCTGGCCCCTGACATCCTCGATCCCCATAGCTGAGCTCCTCCATCCCCCAGCCTGGCCCCTGAGATCCTCGATCCTCATAGCTGAGCTCCTCCACCCCCCACAGCCTGGCACCTGAGATCCTCGATCCCCATAGCTGAGCTCCTCCAACCCTCAGCTTGGCCCCTGAGATCCTCGATCCCCATAGCTGAGTCACCACCTGCCGATGTTGTTTGCTTTTTTCCATGTCCATGAAGCACAGCATGGCAGCTGCGCCAAGTGTGCAGCTGTGAGCAGCTGTAGGTTAGTGTTCAGGCGAGGGGTCAAGGGGGTGGCTCAACCACCTGGTTTTACTGCCCCCCGGGCGCACATGTGTACGACGCCTACGAAGTTCACATCTAATGTTTCGTGACCTTGCATTTTCATGCAACCCGCATAGGACAGCCCCTACATGCAGCCAACGTGCCAAAGGAGATCATGTAGCTTTATTGGCGTTGCGCTTCACACATTTTGACGCATTGTAAAAAAAAAAAAAATGTAAAATAAATAGTACATTTTAAAAAAATAAATAAAAATAATACATTGCAAAAAATCTAAAAATAATACATTGTAAAAAATCTAAAAAAAATACATTGTAAAAAAAATTCTAAAAATAATGCATTGTAAAAAAAAAATCTAAAAATAATGTATTGTAAAAAAAACTAAAATAAATACATTGTAAAAAAAAATATAAAAACAATGCATTGTGAAAATATATAAAATAATACACTATAAAAAAAAATAATACATTGTAAAAAAAAAAAAAAATATATATATATATATATATATATATATATATATATATATATATATATATATAAAAAATATACATTGTAAAAAATAAAAATACAGTAACACATTGTGAAAAATAAAAATAGTACAGACTCACATTGTGCCCACAAGTACCGGCCAGGCCAGCAATTAATCTTATTCTTAGAATTCAATGTATTTTTGGCATTGAGCATCGCACATTTTAACGCATTGTAAAAAAAACTTAAATAAATAGTACAATGTAAAAAAAAATAATAATAATACATTGCAAAAAATATAAAAATAATAGATTGTAAAAAAAATATATAAAAATAATACATTGTAAAAAAAAAAAAAAAAAATAATGCATTGTAAAAAAATATATAAAAAATACCTTGCAAAAAAATACATAACAAATATACATTGTAAAAATAAAAATAAAAATAATGCATTGTAAAAAAGATATATAATAAGTACATTACAACAAAATACATATCGACGTTGTTTTCTATTAGCAGATAAAGGCACAATATAGATAATGTAGGAAATAAAGTAAAGACCCGCAGACTCGCAGTGTGCCGGCAAGAATCAGCCAGGCCGGCAAGAAATCTTATACTTAGAATTCAATCTTTTTTTGGTGCTAAGCTTCGCACATTTTGACGCATTGTAAAAAAAAGAAATGTAAAATAAATAATAAAAAATATATAATAAATATACATTGTAAAAAAATATATAAAAATATTGCATTGTAAAAAAGATATACAGTATAAATAGTACATTGTTTACAACAATATACATATCGACGTTGTTTTCTATTAGCAGATAACGGCACAATATAGATAATGTAGGAAATAAAGGAAAGACCCGCAGACTTCTCCACCCTCCATAGCTGAACTTCTCCACCCTTCATAGCTTTCTATCTATCTATTCAATCTATTTTTGGCGTTGAGCTTCGCACATTTTGACGCATTGTAAAACAAATGTAAAATAAATAGTACATTGTAAAAAAAAATTTAAAAAATACATAAAAAAAAACATAAAAATAATACATTGTAAAAAAAATAAAAATAAATAATGCATTGTAAAGAAAAAAAGATACATTGTAAAAAAATATATATAAAAATAATGCATTGTAAAAAAAATATATTAAAATAATACATTCTAATATATATACATTGTAAAAAAATAAATAAAAATAATGCATTGTAAAAAAAAAATATATAAAATAATACACTGTAAAAAAAATATAATACATTGTAAAAAAATATATATAAAAAATATATATTGTAAAAAATAAAACTAGTACATTGTTTACAAAAAAATACATCTCAACATTGTTTTCTATTAGCAGATAACGGCACAATATAGATAATGCAGGAAATAAAGGAAAGACCCGCAGACTCACAGTGCGCCAGGCCGGCAATTAATCTTATTCTTAGAATTTAATCTATTTATGGCGTTGAGCTTCGCACATTTTGACGCATTGTAAAACAAATGTAAAATAAATAGTACATTGTAAAATAAAATTTTAAAAATACACTAAAAAAACATAAAAATAATACATTGTAAAGAAAAAAAGATACATTGTAAAAAAAAATATATAAAAATAATGCATTGTAAAAAAATATATAAAAATTATATATATATATATATATATAAAATATACATTGTAAAAAAATAAATAAAAATAATGCAAAAATATATATAAAATAATACACTGTAAAAAATATATAATACATTGTAAAAAAAATATATATAAAAAATATACATTGTAAAAAATAAAAATAGTACATTGTTTACAACATAATACATCTTGATGTTGTTTTCTATTAGCAGATAATGTAGGAAATAAAGGAAAGACCCGCAGACTCACAGTGCGCCCGCAAGTACCGGCCAGGCCGGCAATTATTCTTAGAATTCAATCTATTTTCATACTAAGGAGACATTCTTAAAAAATGATATTTTGCCGCAGAAAGAGCGGTGATGGACAATGCGAAGCAGTAGATTGGACTACAGAGCGCAAATCAAGCAGCACAATAATAAGAGGACAATTCCTTCCAACAAACCTATTACACAAAGAGGCAACAGCTGCTGGCAAGAGAGCGGCCAATTAAAATCGGCATAATAGGTGGTAATGCACAATGATACCAATGATATTACACAAAACCTCATACAAGGCAACGGAGAGCTTCAAACCACAGCAGGTCCATCTAAATTCAAAAGCAAAACAATTATATTGCAGCTTACCAGTTATTTAAGTGTGGTGGTTGCATTTGTTTTCTTTTTTTTTTAAGCTTTTTTCCTTTTATTATCATCTGGTGATCTGCCCAGCAAGTCTGTTGTTTTTTTCAACTTCCTTTAACAGACCAGGCTGTCCAGCAAAAGTGGTATTTTGAGGGTTGAGACAAACTATTTACCACTGGCAGGGGTGCTTACAATAGTCAGCTTTTATTTACGTAAAACTTTTATTCCAAAAGGGAAGACATTCTTTTGCTGGAACTGCTTAAAAAGTGTTATCTGAAATTAGACATTTTTTATTCACTTACAGTGCGTAAAGTCCATCTAAACCTACCCCCTCCACAGATTGACAACGCTCCCATCCAAGGGTACTACTTTGCTCCTCCGTAGATACAATGGATGAATGAGTGTAGCCACCCTGAGACAATACTGCTGTCCAAGGGTGGCTATTTTGCTACACTATAGATACAGTGGAGGAATGAGTGTAGCCACCCTAAGACAATGCTTGTGTACAAGGAGGGCTACTTTGCTTCTCCATAGATACAGTGGAGGAATGAATGTAGTCACCCTAAGACAATGCTTGTGTACAAGGGTGACTACAGTGCTCCTCCAGAGATGCAGTGGAGGAATGAGTGTAGCCTCCCTAAGACAATGCTTGTGTACAAGGGAGACTACATTGCTCCTCCAGAGATACAGTGGAGAAATGAGTGTAGCCACCCTAAGACAATGCTTCTGTACAAGGGTGGCTACATTGCTCCTCCTGAGATACAGTGGAGAAATGAGTGTAGCCACCCTAAGACAATGCTTCTGTACAAGGGTGGCTACTTTACTCCTCCATAGATACAGGGAAGGAATGAGCGTAGCCACCCTGAGACAATGCTGCTGTCCAAGGGTGACTACATTGCTCCTCCATAGATACAGTGAAGGAATGAGCATAGCCACCCTAAGACAATGTTGCTGCCCAAGGGTGACTACGTTGTTCCTCCAGAGATACAGTGGATGAATGAGCATAGCCACCCTAAGACAATGCTGCTGCCCAAAGGTGGCTGCAGTGCTTCTCCATAGATACAGTGGAGGAATGAGTGTAGCCACCCTGAGACAATGCTTCTGTGCTAGGGTGGTTGCTTTGCTCCTCCATGGATACAGGGGAGGAATTATTGTAACCACCCTGAGACAATATTGCTGTCCAAAGGAGGCTACGTTGCTCCTCCAGAGATACAGTGGATGAATGAGCATAGCCACCCTAAGACATTGTTGCTGTCCAAGGGTGACTACATTGCTCCTCCATAGATACAGTGAAGGAATGAGCATAGCCACCCTGAGACAATGCTGCTGTCCAAGGGTGGCTAGTATGTTCGTTGCTCCTCCAAAGATACAGTGGCGGAATGAGTGTAGCCACCCTAGGACAGAAACCAGGTGAAAATAATGGGAAAAACAGTCTAACAAAACCAATGCAGCCACCGAATCTAAAGATTAGTAAGCTGTAATATATCAATTTATAAGAAAATACTTTTTTTTTTCATTTTGGATACAGTGTAGAGGGAATAGAACCTCTGTCAGATTGTATTGCTGTCCTGGTTGGGGAGCCCTCTCTATTTGTAAGTACAGTAAAAGTGAAACAAAATCCCAAATTTCGGGCTGTCACCAAAACAGAAATAGAGGGGAAATTTTCCAACATGGGCACTTGTTCTGGTGCCAACCAGAGATTCCGTCATGTTGCAGGGATTTCCTCTCACTTCCTGTTTTGACTATGCGACAGGAAGTGAAGGGAAATGAGGCATGACAGGTCCCCTATATTCTATCTACGTCTGCGAATAGAGATAACTGGACCTGACCTGGCCTTTCATGATCATTAATTCCTTGACATGCGCTGGTAACAGAAAGCATCGCCTATTAACCCCAGATGACGTCATGCATGACGAAACTCGTAGGGTGGAGTCTATGTTCCAGTTACCACGCTGATCTAACCCCGGGATTTTATGCTTTTGTGCTGTATTGAGCTGTTTGATATTTTCAATAAACCATCACGGTTTTTACGTTTTGTGTGAATATCTTTTTCCTTTTTCTTAATATATCCTTGAGAGAGAAGGAAGGAGAAAAACCTACCGAGGACTAAGGCAAACCTTTCCAGGCATTTTCCACAAGCTTCCTTGTATGCAGTGGGCTGACCTTCCTTGATGGGTACATCTCTGCCAGGCTCCTATAACGTGGAGTCTAGCTGCCCGGTGCACATCCCCAATTTATATCCTGGTGAAGGCGCCCTCTCTGGGCGTTTAGGACATTGGCTACAGTTGAAGGTCACCACTTATGAATAGAGTTGAGCGAACCCGAACTATAAAGTTTGGGTTCCTACCGAACTTTGCGGTGTTCGGGACCCGAACCCCAACTTTTGAAAAAAAGTTCAGGTCCAGGTATTTTTTTCCCGCTTGTTGAATAGCTGCAGGGCAGCCAATCAACAAGCGTTTCACTGGTTTGCTCTTAGAAGCCATCACAGCCATGCCTACTAATGGCATTGCTGTGATTGGCCAGTGCATCATGTGACCCAGCCTCTGTATGAGCTGGAGTCACGTAGTGCTGCATGTCACATGCTCTTAGGCTAGTGTAGGTAGAGGATGCTGCTGGTGCTGTGAGGGACAGATTATTGTTATTTCCCTATCCCCATTCTTTGTAGGGCACTTGTCCTACTCTTACACCCACTTTTCTTCCTTTGGCAGCCCTCTAGCACTTTCCAGGACTCTTTTTTACAGCCATTTTTGTGCCCAAAAGTTCGGGTCCCCATTAATTTCAATGGGGTTCGGGGTCCAGGGTCAAGTTCGGACCGAACCCGAACTTTTCACGAAAACCCGAACCCGAACATCCAAGTGTCCACTCAACTTTACTTATGAAGTTTCATTCACATGATATGGACATTTCATGGACCATTTATTGTTACATTTATGCATTGTGATTTGTTCACTTATAGCACAGCATTCTTTTTTGTTTTTTTTCTTGCCAAACTATTACACAGGTCCCCTATGTGGAGACACATGATATTCTATCTACGTCTGCAAATAGAGATAACTGGACCTGACCTGGCCATTCACGATCATTAATTCCTTGACATGCGCTGGTAACAGAAAGCATTGCCTATTAACCCCCCGATGACGTCATGCATGACGAAACTCGTAGGGCGGAGTCTATGTTCCAGTTACCACGCTGATCTAACCCCGGGATTTTATGTTTTTGTGCTGTATTGAGCTTTTTGATATTTTCAATAAACCATCACGGTTTTTACGTTTTGTGTGAATATCTTTTTCCTTTTTCTTAATATATCCTTGAGAGAGAAGGAAGGAGAAAAACCTACCGAGGACTAAGGCAAACCTTTCCAGGCATTTTCCACAAGCTTCCTTGTATGCAGTGGGCTGACCTTCCTTGATGGGTACATCTCTGCCAGGCTCCTATAACGTGGAGTCTAGCTGCCCGGTGCACATCCCCAATTTATAGCTTGGTGAAGGCGCCCTCTTTGGGCGTTTAGGACATCGGCTACAGTTGAAGGTCACCACTTATGAAGTTTCATTCACATGATATGGACATTTCATGGACCATTTATTGTTACATTTATGCTTTGTGATTTGTTCACTTATAGCACAGCATTCTTTTTTGGGTTTTTTCTTGCCAACCTATTACATTGCCTCCTCATAGGCCAAAATGTCTTCTCTAGGCCTACAGCTTGCAAGCAGGACACCAACCAGGACCATGGCAGGCAATAATACATCAAGTCAACGCTAGCTCAATGGCCCAAGGTATTGCATCTGCTGGACAATCCAGACCCGTATACAACTGGACCGGTCCTGCTTATCTACCAGCTTACGACATTTACAGAAGACCATGCCAACACCGGTTAGTAAGGTTTTGAAGGACTCACCACTGGAACAGTCCGCTCCACCCCAACCAGGTTCACAATGGCAGCTATCAGGGGACACACAGCGGCCGTGGACACATTCTTCTGTGCAGAGTGCTGTGGAGAGAAAAATACAACGTTACACCACCATATACAACCCTACAATATAGGACCTGTGTAAGGTGAACGGAGTACCACGCTAAGTATAAACCATGCCATCAACCAAAATGGCAAAACCTCAACATACCATGTGATATACAAACACAGTATAAAAAAAAAAATAATTAAAAATATTGAGCTAATGCCTCCATATATATCAAAAAGGAAGTGATCACCTATCGGATAAAAAAAGAAAATGGTTGGAAACGGACAATGCAACGACCGAAATAACTACTAAAAATAGAACAAAGTCCACAGAGACCCAAATGATTCAACCCAAAAGGGCGATCAGTAGTGGATGAAGAATGCAGCACAAATCCTATGGTGTGGTGAGCTGGAATCCAAAGACCTCCACCTAGTAGCCACATGTAAGGCTTACCAGAAGGGATTGACCAACCACTACAGATACACTATATTACCAAAAGTATTGGGACACCTGCCTTTACACAAAGCAAGGTCCATAAAGACATGGATGAGCGAGTTTGGGTGGAGGAACTTGACTGGCCTGCCCTCAACCCAATAGAACACCTTTGGGATGAATTAGAGAGGAGACAGTGAGCCAGGCCTTTTCATCCAACATCAGTGCCTGACCTCACAAATGCTCTTCTGGAAGAATGGTCATTCCCATAGACACTCCTAAACCTTGTGGACAGCCTTCCCAGAAGAGTTGAAGCTGTTATAGCTGCAAAGGGTGGGCCAACTCAATACTGAACCCTACAGACTAAGACTGGGATGCCGTTAAAGTTCATGTGCGTGTAAAGGCAGGTGTCCCAATACTTTTGGTAATATAGTGTAGGTCAATTTGGATACAACAGAATTAGCGTCCCAAACGCTTTTGGGCATCAACGTAGTGATGTCATAGCAGGCTCCTTCCTACGCGTTTCGTCATACCGACTTTTTATACTGTGATAAGCGCTTTTTTTACTGGATGACATGTGAGTGCAATGCTTTTATTTATATAAACAACGTTTATACAGCGTACACTATGAGGGGTTTCCTGTTTTTATCCCCAACGTATTGACATGGGGAAGAACTTTATACCAGAGTATACTGCAAAC